>OY998111.1:2855000-3259823 GCA_963921955.1 Aleiodes alternator
AATTTACATGATATTCATTGTGTAAATATACATTTAATGTATTAAGTATAAAAAAATATTATTTCACGACTTATGCCAAAATGAAGGTTTGGTGGCGAAATTTACATGATATTCATTGTGTAAATAGACATTTAATGTATTAAGTATAAAAAATATTATTTTATATTATATTATCCTGCTTGCGCATTACATATTTTTTCTGAAATTTGATTCTCTTCAAAATTTATTAATAAAAATTAATTTATTAATAAATTTATTTGTTTAATGGTGACATTGCCTCGTGGATGGGAGGTGGAGAAAAAATGTGAGAATCAACAATTCGATGGTAAATATAGTAACTCGCAATAGCTCAGCGGTAGAGCACCTGACATGTAATCAGAGGGTCGTGGGTTCAAATCCTGCTTGCGCATTACATATTTTTTCCGGAATCTGATTCTCTTAAAAAAATTGATTAATAAAAATTAATTTATCAATAAATTTATTTGTTTAATGGCAAAAAAAAATATATATTTTTTCTTGATTATATATAATATATATATATTTATGTGATGAAACTCATATAAAATCCCACACAGACCTTCCTTCGGCAAATAACTAATAATAAAAAAAAAAAAAAAAAAAATATTTTTTCATACTTAATACATTAAATGTATATTTACACAATGAATATTATGTAAATTTCGCCACCAAACCTTCATTTTGGCATAAGTCGTAAAATAATATTTTTTTATACTTAATACATTAAATGTATATTTACACAATGAATATCATGTAAATTTCGCCACCAAACCTTCATTTTGGCATAATTCGTAAAATAATATTTTTTTATACTTAATACATTAAATGTATATTCACACAATGAATATCATGTAAATTTTGCCACCAAACCTTCATTTTGGCATAAGTCGTAAAATTATATTTTTTTATACTTAATACATTAAATGTATATTTACACAATGAAGGTTTGGCGGATTAAAAAAAAATAATAATGATATTTTTTTTTAATTTATTGATATTACTATTTTCAGCGCCAAACATCGATCAGACAAGCAGAAGCGTTATATCCTGTGCGTTATTCGCAAGCCCCACTCCTTGTGCGACATTGGATTGGCAAAATGCTTCCGAATGGAATTTTTATATAAATTATCCATAAGATTACAATTTATATTTTTCATTATCCTAAATGCAGTAACGAAATTTGGTTTCACAACAATTGTCATAAATGGACATTTGCACGAAGTAAATTCGCTTGTAAGGACAAATTTAATGATGGTTCGATCTTTGGTGAATTTTATTTATTCATGTTTACCACAAAAAGAAAAAACAATTTTTCAATCATAAATGGAAGATCCTACGACAGATCTGAAAAATTGAAGTTCGGGTTCCAAATAGGATTTCTATTTTTTCTGAATGTCGTCAGAATGAACCTATCTTGTAGAAAAAATTGTCTACTTTCGAATGGTGAAATAAAAAATAGTAGTGTTCCTAGGAAGAAAGCTAAGAAAAACCCTGATTTTTGAAAAAACTAATTCATCGAACATCCTTACAAGAGACTTCTTCTGAAAAATTTGAAAATTCTGACCATTTGTGGGGCTCACTGAGATGAATCTTTTAAGCTGAACTTGGATGTAATCGCTTGAATAGTTTTGGAGATATAACCTCTTTCCATAAAATGTTTTTTGGACAATATCTCAGAAACTATTGGAGCGATTTCGCCCAATTTTAATACCAAACTTTTCACTCATTAGATGCACAAACTGGCGAAATTTGAAGTCTCTAACTCGAATAGTTTTTGAGCTAGCGTGTATAGTAAATTCAGGATAAAAAACACTGTGATTGAAATTATCTGCAAACGAAAAATCTGAGCAAAATTGACCCCGAGTGACAATTGTGAGTTCAAATGAGATCTTTTTCATCGCTGAGAGTGGGGGCTGTGAATCAATTTTTCGCGGAGAAAAGTTGACAAAACGATTTTTCGAAAATTTGAATTATCTTTGGCTCACCAAGTATTACCGTTGCTGAGCAATGAGCCGATATCTGTCACACATACGCACACACACACACACAGACACACACACATACAGACATTTTTTAAAAATGTCATTTCTCGACGTTTTGGATCATTCTGAGTCATATTCCGATGAAATCTCGAAATCGAAAAAAATCGCGTTTACAATGCTTCCATTCGGAAGCAAAAATACTATGATAAACATATTAATCCGAAAAATTTCAAAGTCGGGGATTATGTGTTCTTCTTAAAAGGAGGAAAAATACACGAAACAAAAGATCAATACACAGGTCTACACAAAGTTCTTGAGATATTCGCTAAAGGCGAAGCACGTATTCAAGTAGGAAATAAAACACAAGTAGTTCATACTAATAGATTACGTTATTCATTTATTAACGCCACAGATAACGCACAGAAAAGGAAAAAGAATGAAGGAGAGGATGCACCAGCTAACACTGATAAAAATTAATAAAATTTTTTCTTGATATAGTTTTCGAAATTTTTCAGATGATTTTCATATTGTTAATGACATCCTCTCTTTTTGGGATTTGTCATGGTCTAATCGGGTATGATTGTGGAATACCCTCTTCAAATATCACGGACCTATCTCTCCTAGATGTGGGTCAATGTCATATACCAGAGTAAAAGATAAAAGCAACTGAAATTTTCGTTCAAATGATTCAATTAGTAGAATATCATGAAACCGAGGTTTATCAATGTAAAATTCGAATCAGTCGGGATGCTTATTATTGTGGGTGGAATTCATACATGTCAGCAGTAGAGGGGGGGAAAAGAAGCTTTAATAGAGAAATTTCAAGAGAAAGTTGTTTGGATATCCACAAAACGCGAGCATTTAGATATTTGGATACTATGATCACGGATATAGCAATGAATGATAGTACAACGCGATCAATGATTTTTGCCGGTACGCTCGATAATCAAGGTCATTGCACGGCGGGCAAATATTCTGATTTCTATAATAGTTGGAGTAATGTCGTGGTTACGGGATGGATTGAAATAATTTTGTACGATTATACAGCTCAAATCAAGCTAGACAGCAATGAAATTTATCTTTTGCCTAAAACTACGTGCCCATTAACGTATTTAACCTGTGTACATCCGGAAAGGGGGAATACATTTTGGAGTTACATACCCCGGAATGATTGCAATTTTGATAGATACAGGGTTTTATATAACGGGATTGCTAACAAAACCGAAGGAGAGTACGAGGGGCGTGAGGAAATACTATATTCATTTGAGTCAAAACAAATAACTTTTGCAGTAAAAGCAAGAGGTTATGACCACGTTTGTGGATATCGAAACATCAGAACTGAACATCCAAAGCTGTTTTTCTTAGAAACTAGCCCTAGTAACCTCATTGTAAACCGCGAAGTATCGACCATAAATTTGGACCCCTCTGCTTATGTTAATTCAAAATCCGTATTTTTGGAGAGAAATATAGAAATGAACATGAAAAACTTATATGAAGAATGATTTTCCCAAAAATGTAAAATTGAGAGAGAAACTCTAAAAAACTCTTCAATCCTTGCCACAATATCACTGGATGAATTTGCCTATCAGTTAATGAAAGGTCCAGGTTATATGGCGGTAGTAGCAGGTGAAGTCGTATATACAGGGTGTCCCAGGACTACTAGTCGACCCTGTAAACTTAGGTTCAGGATGGAATTCTGGATCGAAAAGTCCTTTGCGACTTTTCGATCTGAAGCACCCCTGCCGAGTTATTCAGGGTTGAAGTGTACCCAATAGGGGCACAGAGTAGAAGAGAAATGTGTGAGTGGGAGAAATGGGCGGAGCTTAGATCCCCTTCTACCACGAACAGATTTCCCTTCAACAAAAGAGGGTGAAAGAGAGAGAGTATTATTCTCTCTCTCGTTCTAAATTTGTTTTTTTTTGTTTTTTATTCGTTAGAAAAAAAAAATATTAATTAAAAATCATCTCAGAAACTAAGCGAGATAAAGTAATTGTGCAAATGATCCTTCATTCTTATTATTTGAAATAAAAATAAAAGATCCCTTGCAAAATTACCCTATCTCGTTTAGTTTTCGAGTTAATTCAGACTGAAATTTGCCGATGGCAAAAAAAATTATCAATTTTTGTGGAGATTTTTTGAAAGAAAAAATCTCGGAAACTAAGCGAGATAGAGCAAAATTACAGGACATCATTTTTTTTATCTTGGTAAGATAAAAAAAATGACTCTCTAGACATTTTGCTGTATCTCGCTTAGTTTCCGAGATTTCTTTTTTTAAAAATCTCCACAAATATCGATGAATTTTTTTGCCGTCGGCAACTTTCATTTTGAATTAACTCGGAAACTAAGCGAGATAGGGTAATTTTGTAAGGGATCTTTTATTTTTCATTTCAAAAAATGGAAATGAGAGATCACTTGCAAAATTACTCTATCTCGCTTAGTTTCCCAGATCGAGACAGCGAGCAGCTTGTGTCGCTCATGCGATGCTCATCGAGTATCGCATTGAGCTCCACGAAATGAGAGCGTTTCAGACACTGAAATGCAACTCTCTCCGTCTCATTTGTACAGCTGACTTTCCTCACAGCTTTTCTTGGAAACTAAACGAGATAGAGCAATTTTACAAGAGATCTTTTTCCTTCATTTTCGGTAGAAAAAGAAAGAAAAAAAAGGATATGTAAATTTGTTCTATCTCGCTTATTCTACGAGAGAAGCCACGAGGAAAGTCAGCTGTGCGAATGAAACAGAGAGAGCTAGATTTTAGTGTGTGATGAAACGCTCTCTCATCTCTGCATTCAAATAATGAATGGAAGGGTTTGATTTTGAAAAGACCGGTGGCGAAAGATGAACAGCGTTGTCTTTTTGAATCGGAGGATCCGAGTTCAAATCCAATGTCATTATTTATTTTTAACTTTCAATTAATTTGAAAAGTTAGAAAAAAAATTGATCTCATTGGTTTTGAACCCGAATCGTCTGGATGAAAAAGATAACACTCTCCACCTTTCGCCACCAGTTCTTCTGGAAATTAGTGTGATTAAAGAGTCCATGATTTTCCAGCCCGCTCCCTTCGGCTCATCCAAATGATTTCTCCCAATTCATTTTATGCTTATTTCATTAATAATTGTATTGGAATTATTAATGAAATGAGAAGAATGAATTGGGATTAATCATTCGGATGAGCCGGGGGAATCACAGGGGGAAGCTCCAAGGGCAAGCGGCTCGGTAGATTATTTGTGCATTAATGACCTTTAATTTTATAAGAACTGGTGGCGAAAGGTGGAGAGCGTTGTCTTTTGCAGTCGGACGATCCGAGTTCAAATCCAATGTGATTGATCTTTTTTTAGCTTTCAGTTAATCTGAAAAGTTAAAAAAAAAAAAAGAATCTCGTTGGTTTTGAACCCGGATCGTCTGGGTGAAAAAGATAACACTCTCCACCTTTCGCCACCGGTTCTTCTGGAAATTAGTGTGATTAAAGAGTCCATGATTTTCCAGCCCGCTCCCTTCGGCTCATCCAAATGATTTCTCCCAATTCATTTTATGCTTATTTCATTAATAATTGCATTGGAATTATTAATGAAATGAGAAGAATGAATTGGGATTAATCATTCGGATGAGCCGGGGGAATCACAGGGGGAAGCTCCAAGGGCAAGCGGCTCGGTAGATTATTTGTGCATTAATGACCCTTAATTTCATAAGAACCGGTGGCGAAAGGTGGAGAGCGTTGTCTTTTGCAGTTGGACGATCCGAGTTCAAATCCAATGTGATTGATCTTTTTTTAGCTTTCAGTTAATCTGAAAAGTTAAAAAAAAAAAAGAATCTCGTTGGTTTTGAACCCGGATCGTCTGGGTGAAAAAGATAACACTCTCCACCTTTCGCCACCGGTTCTTCTGGAAATTATTGTGATTAAAGAGTCCATGATTTTCCAGCCCGATCCCTTCGGCTCATCCAAATGATTTCTCCCAATTCATTTTATGCTTATTTCATTAATAATTGTATTGGAATTATTAATGAAATGAGAAGAATGAATTGGGATTAATCATTCGGATGAGCTGGGGGAATCACAGGGGGAAGCTCCAAGGGCAAGCGGCTCGGTAGATTATTTGTGCATTAATGACCTTCAATTTTATAAGAACCGGTGGCGAAAGGTGGAGAGCGTTGTCTTTTGCAGTCGGACGATCCGAGTTTAAACCCAATGTGATTGATCTTTTTTTAACTTTCAGTTAATCTGAAAAGTTAAAAAAAAAAAGAATCTCGTTGGTTTTGAACCCGGATCGTGTGGGTGAAAAAGATAACACTCTCCACCTCTCGCCACCGGTTCTTCTGGAAATTATTGTGATTAAAGAGTCCATGATTTTCCAGCCCGATCCCTTCGGCTCATCCAAATGATTTCTCCCAATTCATTTTATGCTTATTTCATTAATAATTGTATTGGAATATTAATGAAATGAGGAGAATGAATTGGGATTAATAATTCGGATGAGCCGGGGGAATCACAGGGGGAAGCTCCAAGGACAAGCGGCTCGGTAGATTATTTGTGCATTAATGACCTTTGATTTTATAAGAACCGGTGGCGAAAGGTGGAGAGCGTTGTCTTTTGCAGTCGGACGATCCAAGTTCAAACCCAATGTGATTGATCTTTTTTTAACTTTCAGTTAATCTGAAAAGTTAAAAAAAAAAAAAGAATCTCGTTGGTTTTGAACCCGGATCGTCTGGGTGAAAAAGATAACACTCTCCACCTTTCGCCACCGGTTCTTCTGGAAATTAGTGTGATTAAAGAGTCCATGATTTTCCAGCCCGCTCCCTTCGGCTCATCCAAATGATTTCTCCCAATTCATTTTATGCTTATTTCATTAATAATTGCATTGGAATTATTAATGAAATGAGAAGAATGAATTGGGATTAATCATTCGGATGAGCCGGGGGAATCACAGGGGGAAGCTCCAAGGGCAAGCGGCTCGGTAGATTATTTGTGCATTAATGACCTTTAATTTTATAAGAACCGGTGGCGAAAGGTGGAGAGCGTTGTCTTTTGCAGTTGGACGATCCGAGTTCAAATCCAATGTGATTGATCTTTTTTTAGCTTTCAGTTAATCTGAAAAGTTAAAAAAAAAAAGAATCTCGTTGGTTTTGTACCCGGATCGTCTGGGTGAAAAAGATAACACTCTCCACCTTTCGCCACCGGTTCTTCTGGAAATTATTGTGATTAAAGAGTCCATGATTTTCCAGCCCGATCCCTTCGGCTCATCCAAATGATTTCTCCCAATTCATTTTATGCTTATTTCATTAATAATTGTATTGGAATTATTAATGAAATGAGAAGAATGAATTGGGATTAATCATTCGGATGAGCCGGGGGAATCACAGGGGGAAGCTCCAAGGGCAAGCGGCTCGGTAGATTATTTGTGCATTGATGACCTTTAATTTTATAAGAACCGGTGGCGAAAGGTGGAGAGCGTTGTCTTCTGCAGTCGGACGATCCGAGTTCAAA
This sequence comes from Aleiodes alternator, assembly GCA_963921955.1. Lineage (NCBI taxonomy): Eukaryota > Metazoa > Arthropoda > Insecta > Hymenoptera > Braconidae > Aleiodes > Aleiodes alternator. The sequence goes on from OY998111.1 coordinate 2,862,483, forward strand.
CCCAATGTGATTGATCTTATTTTAACTTTCAGTTAATCTGAAAAGTTAAAAAAAAAAAGAATCTCGTTGGTTTTGAACCCGGATCGTGTGGGTGAAAAAGATAACACTCTCCACCTCTCGCCACCGGTTCTTCTGGAAATTATTGTGATTAAAGAGTCCATGATTTTCCAGCCCGATCCCTTCGGCTCATCCAAATGATTTCTCCCAATTCATTTTATGCTTATTTCATTAATAATTGTATTGGAATATTAATGAAATGAGAAGAATGAATTGGGATTAATAATTCGGATGAGCCGGGGGAATCACAGGGGGAAGCTCCAAGGACAAGCGGCTCGGTAGATTATTTGTGCATTAATGACCTTTGATTTTATAAGAACCGGTGGCGAAAGGTGGAGAGCGTTGTCTTTTGCAGTCGGACGATCCGAGTTCAAACCCAATGTGATTGATCTTTTTTTAACTTTCAGTTAATCTGAAAAGTTAAAAAAAAAAGAATCTCGTTGGTTTTGAACCCGGATCGTCTGGATGAAAACGATGACACTCTCCACCTTTCGCCACCGGTTCTTCTGGAAATTATTGTGATTAAAGAGTCCATGATTTTCCAGTCCGCTCCCTTCGGCTCATCCAAATGATTTCTCCCAATTCATTTTATGCTTATTTCATTAATAATTGTATTGGAATTATTAATGAAATGAGAAGAATGAATTGGGATTAATCATTCGGATGAGCCGGGGGAATCACAGGGGGAAGCTCCAAGGGCAAGCGGCTCGGTAGATTATTTGTGCATCAATGACCTTTAATTTTATAAGAACCGGTGGCGAAAGGTGGAGAGCGTTGTCTTTTGCAGTCGGACGATCCGAGTTCAAATCCAATGTGATTGATCTTTTTTTAACTTTCAGTTAATCTGAAAAGTTAAAAAAAAAAAGAATCTCGTTGGTTTTGAACCCGGATCGTCTGGGTGAAAAAGATAACACTCTCCACCTTTCGCCACCGGTTCTTCTGGAAATCATTGTGATTAAAGAGTCCATGATTTCCCGGCCCGCTCCCTTCGGCTCACCCAAATGATTCCTCCTAATTCATTTTATGCTTATTTCATTAATAATTGCATTGGAATTGTTAATGAAATTAGAAGAATGAATTGGGATTAATCATTCGGATGAGCCGGGCCAAGGCTTTTTTTTCCGTTGGACACATTTTAAAAACTTTATCTCGGAAACTAAACGAGATAGAGTAATTTTTCAACAGAAAAATAATCTTCTCTTGAAAAATTTCTCTTTCCTGCTCGGTTCCCGAGACAAACGCCGACGAAAGTCAGCTGTGCAAGAGAGATCGACTGAGGTGGATTTGACGTTCCCTCTCTCTCGCACTCACGATCATTTTTGTATGCAAAATATTATTAATTCATTATGTCGGAAACTAAGCAAGATATAGCGAATGCCCAGGAGGTATTTCTTCTTCATCTCAATGCGAGAAAGAAAAGTTTCCCTTTATACATTTGCTCTATCTCGCTTATTTTCCGAGATAACTGAACATCAACGTTTTGCTTATAAAAATGACTGTGAGTGCAAGAGAGAGGGAACGTCAAATCCACCTCAGTCGATCTCTCTTGCACGGCTAACTTTCGTCGGCGTTTATCTCGGAAACCGAGCGAGATAAAGGAAATTTGTAAGGGATTATTTTTCATTATGTCAGTGAGATAAAGAAAATTGATCTCTTGAAAAATTACTCTATCTCACTTAGTTTCCGAGAAAAAATTTTAAAAATTTGTCCGACGGCAAAAAAAAAAAATTTTTTTCCACGGCGCTATTCTCACGGCTCCATCTTGGAAACTAAGGGAGATAGAGCAAATTTGTAAGGGACGTCTTTTCTTCGTCTGATTGAGGAAGAAGAAATGACCTTTACAAATTTGCTTCATCTCGCTTAGTTTCCAAGATGGAGCCGTGAGAATAGCGCCGTGAAAAAAAAAAAATTTTTTTTGCCGTCGGACAAATTTTTAAAATTTTTTCTCGGAAACTAAGTGAGATAGAGTAATTTTTCAAGAGATCAATTTTCTTCATCTCACTGAGATAATGAAAAATGATATCTTGCAAATTTCCTTTATCTCGCTCGGTTTCCGAGATGAACGCCGACGAAAGTCAGCTGTACAAGAGAGATCGACTGAGGTGGATTTGATGTTCCCTCTCTCTTGCCCTCACTGTCATTTTTATAAGCAAAACAATAATGATCAGTTATCTCGGAAAATAAGCGAGATAGAGCAAATGTATAAAAGGAAATTTTTCTTTCTCGCATTGAGATGAAGAAGAAATACCTCCTGGGCATTCGCTCTATCTTGCTTAGTTTCCGACATAATGAATTAATAATATTTTGCATACAAAAATGATAGTGAGTGCGAGAGAGAGGGCACGTCAAATCCACCTCAGTCGATCTCTCTTGCACGGCTGACTTTCGTCGGCGTTTATCTCGGAAACCGAGCGAGATAAAGGAAATTTGCAAGAGATCATTTTTCATTATCTCAGTGAGATAAAGAAAATTGATTTCCTGAAAAATTACTCTATCTCACTTAGTTTCCGAGAAAAAATTTTAAAAATTCGTCCGACGGCAAAAAAAAAATTTTTTTTCCACGGCGCTATTCTCCCGGCTCCATCTTGGAAACTAAGCGAGATAGAGCAAATTTGTAAGGGACGTCTTTTCTTCGTCTCATTGAGAAAGAAGAAATGACTTTTACAAATTTGCTTCATCTCGCTTAGTTTCCCAAATACATCGCGAAAAATGCAAATTCTGCGAATGACACTCACAGAAAGCTGTGTCATCACCCGGCTCGCAGAATGTGAGAGAGAGAGAGAGAGACGGAAGAACGATGAAATGCTCTTCGCGTCACACTCGCTGTCTCTCTTTAAACAAACGAAAAGCGCGCTTTTCGTTTGTCGTGGCCGCTCTTCATTTCCTCACTTTCTTCGTGACTTTCCATAAGTGCAGTTGTCATCGAAGTATTCTTAGAGTGATCGAAATGGTTACGGCTCACGAGTATCGCGACATGCATTTTTATTATGAGTTGTGTGGGGGAGATGCCCAAATGGCAATGGACACGTACGCTCGTGATTTCTCCAACCGTCGCCATCCCAATCGGCGTGTTTTCATCGATCTCCATCGACGAATGGCAGAAGAGAATCGTCTTGTGCCACGACGCGGTGGAGAAGGTGTTGCTGGTGAGAGGATCGCCATGGAAGAGCGGATCTTGGAGGAAGTGGAGCTAGATCCCACAACCAGCGTTCGAAAGATCGCTCGTGAAGTGGGATCCAGTAAGTCTACCGTGCATCGTGTACTTCAAAAGGAACAATACCACCCTTCCAAGTACACGCCCGTTCAGGAACTACATCCTGGCGATGAGAGAGCACGGATGGCATTCTGCCGATTCATTGTTGACCAGAGTGCCTTCGATCCTCACTTCATCAGCAATGTTTGTTGGTCGGATGAGTCGTGTTTTGACAGAACAGGCATATTTAATTCGCACAATTCACATGTCTGGTCGCAGGAAAACCCGCACGCTTCCCGCCAACGAGCTTTCCAGATTCAGTGGCAGAGATTGAATGTCTGGGGAGCAATCCTTGGTGATGAAGTGTTTATTCGCTTAGCTCCAGATCCTCTGAACGTAAGTTATACTAAATTGTCTCACTTCAGGAGAAAAAAGATAAGATCCACTCAGGTTCAATAATTATTGTTGCGTTTCTTTGCAGGGAGACAATTATTTAGCATTTCTGGAGAACACCTTGCCGGAAATCATTGGTGATGGTCCAGGTGACCGAGCCGTTTGGTTCCAGCAAGATGGCGCTCCAGCGCACTACGCTGGAAATGTTAGGCGACTGCTGAATAATTGGTTCCCCGAGCAGTGGATTGGAAGGGGAGGACCAGTCGCGTGGCCAGCACGGTGAGCTCCACCTCAAGAGTCTGAATTTTCGTAATTACATTATCTAAAATAGAACTGTTGATGACTTACATAGTACCACCATCTGAATCATCTATTGATAATGGTGGCTTTGCAAAGAATCAATAGTTCTATTTTCGCGGACGATTCGGACATACCACTTCCATATTCCTAATTCTCCATCATTGGTTCCCTTTTCCTTTTCCTACATAGATCCCCTGACTTGACGCCTCTCGATTTTTTCCTTTGGGGTTACCTAAAGGAGCAAATTTATGGGCCAAACTTGCAGGATGAGATGGAGTTGGTTGCGCGATTGCATGCTGCTGTTGCGACAATCACGCCCCAAATGCTACGCCAAGTGCATGCAAAGATGCTTGATCGTGCTCAGCTGTGCTTGCGGGAAGGTGACGGTCACTTCGAACACCTTTGATCCCCTGTAGGAGTATTTAAAATGGTTCTTTTCAGAACCAACATGTGGATCGGCCAATTTCAAGGCGTTCCAATCAATGGCCCTTTTCAGGGCCACATTTTTAAATAGTCTCACGTCGGAAACTTCATTTTTATATGCTATGTGCATACAGTTGTCTTGTAGCGAATACCTCCGTGATAGTGTTTTCTGAACAGCTGCTGCTGTTCAGTCATTCCCTGATCAATTTCTAAGATGGAGAAAACGGCGGTGGGTTGGAATATCAACCAATAACTTATTTCATTCGTTTGAAGAATCAATGGCGAAGGTTGGAGTGCGTTGTATTTTCGATTCTGAAGATCTGAGTTCAAAACTTATGTGATTATTTTTTTGCTCACTTTTTAGATTAAATGGAACTTTAGAAAGAATAATCACATTTGTTTTAAGCTTGGCTCATCTGGCTCAAAAAGACCACACTCTCAACCTTTCATTACTGATTCTTGGAAAAGATGAGGTAATTAATTGATAATTAATTAACCGAGCCCTTGTTCTTAGAGTTCCCCCCTGTGTTCCCCCGGCTCATCCGAATGATTAATCCCAATTCATTCTTCTCATTTCATTAATAATTCCAATAAAATTATTAATGAAATAAGCATAAAATGAATTGGGAGAAATCATTTGGATGAGCCGAAGGGAGCGGGCTGGAAAATCATGGACTCTTTAATCACAATAATTTCCAGAAGAACCGGTGGCGAAAGGTGGAGAGTGTTATCTTTTTCACCCAGACGATCCGGGTTCAAAACCAACGAGATTCTTTTTTTCTTTAACTTTTCAGATTAACTGAAAGTTAAAAAAAGATCAATCACATTGGGTTTGAACTCGGATCGTCCGACTGCAAAAGACAACGCTCTCCACCTTTCGCCACCAGTTCTTATAAAATTAAAGGTCATTAATGCACAAATAATCTACCGAGCCGCTTGCCCTTGGAGCTTCCCCCTGTGATTCCCCCGGCTCATCCGAATGATTAATCCCAATTCATTCTTCTCATTTCATTAATAATTCTAATACAATTATTAATGAAATAAGCACAAAATGAATTGGGAGTAATCATTTGGATGAGCCGAAGGGAGCGGGCTGGAAAATCATGGACTCTTTAATCACAACAATTTCCAGAAGAACCGGTGGCGAAAGGTGGAGAGTGTTATCTTTTTCATCCAGACGATTCGGGTTCAAAACCAATGAGATCAATTTTTTTTCTAACTTTTCAAATTAATTGAAAGTTAAAAAAAAATAATCACATTGGATTTGAACTCGGATCCTCCGATTCAAAAAGGCAACGCTCTTCATCTTTCGCCACCGGTCTTTTCAAAATCAAACACTTCCATTCATTATTTGAATGCAGAGATGAGAGAGCGTTTCATCACACACTAAAATCTAGCTCTCTCTGTTTCATTCGCACAGCTGACTTTCCTCGTGGCTTCTCTCGTAGAATAAGCGAGATAGAACAAATTTACATATCCTTTTTTTTCTTTCTTTTTCTACCGAAAATGAAGGAAAAAGATCTCTTGTAAATTTGCTCTATCTCGTTTAGTTTCCAAGAAAAGCTGTGAGGAAAGTCAGCTGTGCAAATGAGACGGAGAGAGTTGCATTTCAGTGTCTGAAACGCTCTCATTTCGTGGAGCTCAATGCGATACTCGATGAGCATCGCATGAGCGACACAAGCTGCTCGCTGTCTCGATCTGGGAAACTAAGCGAGATAGAGTAATTTTGCAAGTGATCTCTCATTTCCATTTTTTGAAATGAAAAATAAAAGATCCCTTACAAAATTACCCTATCTCGCTTAGTTTCCGAGTTAATTCAAAATGAAAGTTGCCGACGGCAAAAAAATTCATCGATATTTGTGGAGATTTTTAAAAAAAGAAATCTCGGAAACTAAGCGAGATACAGCAAAATGTCTAGAGAGTCATTTTTTTTATCTTACCAAGATGAAAAAAAATGATGTTCTGTAATTTTGCTCTATCTCGCTTAGTTTCCGAGATTTTTTCTTTCAAAAAATCTCCACAAAAATTGATAATTTTTTTTGCCATCGGCAAATTTCAGTCTGAATTAACTCGAAAACTAAACGAGATAGGGTAATTTTGCAAGGGATCTTTTATTTTTATTCCAAATAATAAGAATGAAGGATCATTTGCACAATTACTTTATCTCGTTTAGTTTCTGAGATGATTTTTAATTAATATTTTTTTTTTTCTAACGAATAAAAAACAAAAAAAAAACAAATTTAGAACGAGAGAGAGAATAATACTCTCTCTCTCTCTTTCACCCTCTTTTGTTGAAGGGAAATGTGTTCGTGGTAGAAGGGGATCTAAGCTCCGCCCATTTCTCCCACTCACACATTTCTCTTCTACTCTGTGCCCCTATTGGGTACACTTCAACCCTGAATAACTCGGCAGGGGTGCTTCAGATCGAAAAGTCGCAAAGGACTTTTCGATCCAGAATTCCATCCTGAACCTAAGTTTATAGGGTCGACTAGTAGTCCTGGGACACCCTGTATAATGAAATGTGTGCCGGTGGAAGTCGAACTAAATTATGTCAAGGAATGTTTTCATCAGTTCTCTCTGCGAAGAGATAATGACACATATTTTCTAACACCAAAAACTCATATACTCATAAACAAAGGAGTTCAAATCCCTTGTGAAACAATTACACAACCATACCATCTTTTGGGGAATAACTGGTTTAAGATGACTCCAAATTTCGTTGAAGTTTTACCACCAGGCGAGATTAAGCCAATGAGCAACTTCACATGGAATTATCGATCTCCATTAGCATTAGCCACAAGTGGTATTTATTCAGAAGAGAAATTGAAAAATCTGAGAGAGCATGTGCTGTTTAAAATGAACGAGAAAGGAGTAGTAAATAAATTTACCAGAGCAGCAATGGGAAAGGACGTTATAGATCAGGGCGAATCATTGGTACCGTTATTGGACCGCAAATCATTGAAGAAGATTGCGGAATCAGCATGGGAAGAAACATGGGGTGAATTCATCACTTTTGGAACTACCAGCGCGGGATTAATAGGAGTAGTTATCGTGATAAGATTGATTAAGCTGTTGATCGATACTATTATTCACGCTTATGCATTGCACACTGCATATGGATGTTCATTTATTCTTATTGGAGCAGTTTGGGATTCACTCACCAATCTATTATTGCTGCTAGCAGGTCGAAAAGAAACGGCAAATGATAGAGTCAATAGCAATAATCGCGTCCATTCGGAAGATATTGAATTAGGGCTTCGATCAATCGGGAATTCAGAGGAAACTGCACCGGAAACTTCACCATCAGCACCCCAAATGGAAACGGTTCTTCACAATCAATCTGCGAATTCTTCAACTATCAATCATGCAGCTCAAACAGAGTTCACTAGTTTTGATCCAAGAGGAGACACAAAAATTTATCCATCACTAAGTGAAATTGAAGTTAAACACAAATAACCAAAGTTATCATGTAATCATATTATCTCACCATTCAATTATTATCATAAGTAAAATTAAAAATTCCAGATGAAAATCCCTGAGAGTATCCTTAACGAGATGAGAAGAGAAGAAGCAGATGACATAGCATACGGTATACCTTATACTCGTATACCTGGTAGAAATTCAAAATTTTATCAAAGTATCAAAATAGCTTCATGCTTAACGAAGAATTCAGGTGTAGGACCTCTATATACTAGCGAAAGTCAAGGGTTTATTCTTTGCGATGAATGTTGGGAGAAAGAAATTGAGGGCGAGATAAAGAATATTTTCGTCCAAAGCTCGGAAAATTGGCATCAACTTCACCACTATATTACGCCGCGAATAGGTTGCATCTATTGCAATAAACGAATACTTATTCGTAGGGAAGTTCTCGAATGTGAGGAATGTAAATTCACTTGGGTACAACACAGACAGACAATAGAATCTAAGTGACCTGTTCTCATTAAATCATAAAACTGAAAAAAAAAAGGAAATTTTTTTTTATCGTCTATGGTATCACTTTCAGAAAATGTCCAACAAGAGAAAAATGACTGAAACCAAACCAGACGACCGAAATTACAGAATTCCACAACGACCTCGATTGGTCGAACGTCTATTTAATTCGATGATTCAAAATGATCCTGAGTTTTTCTCACCCTTATTGGCAGCAGTATGTGTTACTCCAAATTACCCGACTTCAGGACTATTCTACATGAATGGGCACTTGAAAATTTTCTGTGATAACTGTAAACCAACTTATCCTCCAATGGCTCCAAACTTCCATTACTTAATCATGAGACCAATTATGGGAAATTGCGTTATTTGTGGAATTCAAGTAGTAAAAACTTCATCACCAGACAATTTTTCTAGATGCATGGGGCAATATTTGATAAATTCGCGAGACTTGATCATGAATGGCTCAATAGAGGTCGTTTATCATATATAAAAAAAAAAAAAAGAAGAGCTTCATGTTATGATAACTATCATTAAAAAAAATAGAATATTAAATACTTTCATTAAATTTGTCTACCCAAATTTTTATTAAAAATTCCAGATATTTCCGTTTCCACACAAAGTTTTTCTAACGATGCTATCCACTCTGATATTCAGACTAGTGGATGAGAATTATGGACGATCACCGCTAGATATTATAGATAAATTAAACAAAGAATATAATTTACACACAATTTACATTGAAAAGAGACATCGGAGGCGATCCGGAACTAAATATTTTTATTTGTTGGTCTGGACTTACTCCGACGGATCTGAAATAATAGTTATGAGAGGGAGAAAACAGAAGACCCAAGCAGCCGCAAAATTAGCTGTAATTGAAGACGCTTTAAATCACTTTTCGAAAGAAATAACCGTAGGACACCTGAGATTATGAATGCCAATCGAGGGGGACCCTATAAGGGAATTAGAAGCATACTGTGTAGCTCAAAACTTTCCTCCACCTGTGTATGACTTCCAGGACCTTACAAGGAGAGTGGTCGTCGAAATTTATTTGTATATTAACGGGGCTGAAATCGCGGGGTACGGAATGACCCTCGAGGAAGCAAAAAAGGATGCTGCTCGATTAGTATTGGCTCATTCAAGGGGGGAGACAATTCTGAGCAATGCAGACTTCCTCTGCCATTTTGAGATGGACGAGGATGACGAAGAGGAACCGGAGAATGAGGGAGAAGAAAATGAAGAGGAAGGAGAAGAATAAATAGGAAAGGCGACTCTGGAAACATCCTAAAAATAAAAAAAAAAAATTCTGAAAAAGAAAATATCCTGGAAAAAAAATATATATATATATATATATTACACACACATATCCACAACCACCGAGTCTCCCGCTCTCAGTAACGTGGAAGGGATCGGCGATCGTCAGCTGTCACCTGTCAGCTGAGAAGGCACAGATATTCAAATGGGAGGGGAGGGAGGGAGGAATGTTTTGAAAAGAAAAAAATTAGGATTTCTCCAATGTTTTTTCTTCAAATTGATTTTTTCGCTTTTTTTCGTTTTTTTGATCGTTCAAGAATGATCAAAAAAATGGAAAAAAATGAAAATATTTATTGAATAAAAAAAAGGAGAAATCCTGATTTTACGAAAGTTTTTCGAGGCATCACGTGACCTTGACGCCTCGAAAAACGGAGCACCAGTCTCTTCTGGGGGGCAAAGAGGCATTTTTATCACTCAAAGTGTCTCTGTACTTGGTACAGAGACTCTTTGAGTGACAAAAAAAAACCCTCTCCCCTCCGGGAGAGAGGGGAGAGATGCCCTGAGGGAGAAAAATGGGGATTTCTCCAATTTTTTTTCTTCGAATTAATTTTTTCACTTTTTTTTCATTCTTTTGATCGTTTAAGAATGACCAAAAAAATGGAAAAAAATGAAAATATTCATGAGAGAAAAAAATTGAGGTAAATCCTGATTTTTTGACAGTTTTTCGAGGCGTCATGTGACCTTGACGCCTCGAAAAACGGAGCACCAGTCTCTTCTGGGGGGCAAAGGGGCATTTTTATCACTCAAAGTGTCTCTGTACTTGGTACAGAGACTCTTTGAGTGACAAAAAAACCCTCCCCCCTCCAGGGGAGAGGGGAGAGATGCCCTGAGGGAGAAAAATGGGGATTTCTCCAATTTTTTTTCTTCAAATGAATTTTTTCACTTTTTTTTCAATTTTTGATCGTTTGAGAATGACCACAAAAAATGGAAAAAAATGAAAATATTCATTAGAGAAAAATAATTGAGCTAAATCCTGATTTTTCGACAGTTTTTTGAGGCGTCACGTGACCTCTTCTGGGGGGCAACGGGGCATTTTTATCACTCAAAGTGTCTCTGTACTTGGTACAGAGACTCTTTGAGCCACAAGAAAACCCCTTCCACCTCCGGGGGAGCGGGGAGAGATGTCCTGAGGGGGAAAAATGGGGATTTCTCCAATTTTTTTTCTTCAAATGAATTTTTTCACTTTTTTTTCAATTTTTGATCGTTTGAGAATGACCACAAAAAATGGAAAAAAATGAAAATATTCATGAGAGAAAAAAATTGAGGTAAATCCTGATTTTTTGACAGTTTTTCGAGGCGTCATGTGACCTTGACGCCTCGAAAAACGGAGCACCAGTCTCTTCTGGGGGGCAAAGGGGCATTTTTATCACTCAAAGTGTCTCTGTACTTGGTACAGAGACTCTTTGAGTGACAAAAAAACCCTCCCCCCTCCAGGGGAGAGGGGAGAGATGCCCTGAGGGAGAAAAATGGGGATTTCTCCAATTTTTTTTCTTCAAATGAATTTTTTCACTTTTTTTTCAATTTTTGATCGTTTGAGAATGACCACAAAAAATGGAAAAAAATGAAAATATTCATTAGAGAAAAATAATTGAGCTAAATCCTGATTTTTCGACAGTTTTTTGAGGCGTCACGTGACCTCTTCTGGGGGGCAACGGGGCATTTTTATCACTCAAAGTGTCTCTGTACTTGGTACAGAGACTCTTTGAGCCACAAGAAAACCCCTTCCACCTCCGGGGGAGCGGGGAGAGATGTCCTGAGGGGGAAAAATGGGGATTTCTCCAATTTTTTTTCTTCAAATGAATTTTTTCACTTTTTTTTCAATTTTTGATCGTTTGAGAATGACCACAAAAAATGGAAAAAAATGAAAATATTCATTAGAGAAAAATAATTGAGCTAAATCCTGATTTTTCGACAGTTTTTTGAGGCGTCACGTGACCTCTTCTGGGGGGCAAAGGGGCATTTTTATCACTCAAAGTGTCTCTGCACTTGATACAGAGACTCTTTGAGTGACAAAAAAAACGCTCCCCTCTCCGGGGGAGAGGGGAGAGATGCCCTGAGGAAGACAATTGGGGATTTCTCCAATTTTTTTTCTTCGAATTAATTTTTTCACTTTTTTTTCATTCTTTTGATCGTTTAAGAATGACCAAAAAAATGGAAAAAAATGAAAATATTCATGAGAGAAAAAAATTGAGGTAAATCCTGATTTTTCGACATTTTTTCGAGGAGTCATGTGACCTTGGCGCCTCGAAAAACGGAGCACCAGTCTCTTCTGGGGGGCAGAGGGGCATTTTTATCACTCAAAGTGTCTCTGTACTTGGTACAGAGACTCTTTGAGTGACAAAAAAAACCCTCCCCCTCCAGGGGAGAGGGGAGAGATGTCCTGAGGAAGAAAAATGGAGATTTCTCCAATTTTTTTTCTTCAAATGAATTTTTTCACTTTTTTTTCAATTTTTTGATCGTTTGAGAATGACCAAAAAAATGGAAAAAAATGAAAATATTCATTAGAGAAAAATAATTGAGCTAAATCCTGATTTTTCGACAGTTTTTCGAGGCGTCACGTGACCTTGACGCCTCGAAAAACGGAGCACCAGTCTCTCCTGGGGGGCACAGGGGCATTTTTATCACTCAATGTGTCTCTGTACGTGGTACAGAGACTCTTCGAGCCACAAAAAAACCCCTTTCACCCCCAGAAGAGAGGGGAAAGATTCCCAGATGTAAAAAAATCTGGATTTTTTCAATTTTATTTTTAAATTGATTTTTTCATTTTCTTCTATTTCTTTAATTTGTTCAAAAATGATCCAAAAAACGGAAAAAAAAGTGAAAAAGCTAATTCAAAAAAGAAAAATCCAAAAATCCTTATTTCTAAGCAGTTTTTCGAGACGTCACGTGACTTTGACGCCTTGAAAAATGGAGCACCATTCTTTCCTGGGGGAAAGGGTATTTTCATCACTCAATGTCTGTGTACCAAGTACAAAGACACTCTCAGTGATGAAATTACCCCTTCCCCCCAGGAAAGAATGGTGCTCCGTTTTTGGAGGCGTCAAGGTCACTTGACGTCTCGAAAAACTGCCCTGAAATAAGAATTCCTTGCAATCATTTTTTTCCAGATTAAAATTTTCAATTTTTTTCATCATTTCAATCAATTTTAAAACGATTAAAATGATGATCCAAATGAAGAAATTAATGCCAAAGAAAATTCTCTCTTTTCAGCACCAATGGACAATTGATGCTCGAGAGAGAGAGAAATGGAAAAATGAGAGTAGAAATAAATTCGTAATCATGCATTCAGAAGGTAAGTGTATATTGTTTATCGATAATCCATTCTTTTTCACATGCAGGTCTTCCATTAGTTAAACGGAGAAATATTAAAGAAAAGAGTTAATTAGTATTGAAAGCAAAGTCATGAAAATGTGGGAATCGAGTGATTAATGAAAAAAAAAAAGTTATTAACATTGTTGTAAGGAAAAAGCTTCCACTTAGGGAGACAAAAGCAGTCGATTTTCATTATAATAATGAAAAAAAAAAAAATGTGACTATAATAACTGTTCAAAGTGTCCTCCTCCAGCTTCTATGCATTTTTCAGCCCGCTCCAATAAGCTCAACTTCACAGCTTGCAGCATCTGTGGCGTGATGAGCTGCACCGTGGCATGCAGTCTGGCAATCATTTTCAATTCGTCGGGGACAGTCGTTTCAAAAATCTTCTGCTTCAAGTGCCCCCAGAGGAAGAAATCCAGAGGACTCAAATCAGGTGATCTGAAAGAGAAGAAGCAAGAGTTAGCTCTGATATGATTGCATCATTTTGACTGATCTTACCGTGGAGGCCATGGTACTGCTCCGTATTTTCCTATCCACTGCTCCGGAAATGTATTGTTTAAATATTCACGAGCAGTCAAGGATGTGTGTGCTGGGGCACCATCTTGCTGAAACCAGACCTGCCTATTTCCTGGTCCATCACCAACAATGTCCGGAAGATTCTCGGCCAAAAAAGCCCGGTACGTATTTCCCTAGAAAAATGATGGAGGAAATATCGAAGGAATATTAAGGAAGTTATCTCTGGATGTTTGTGTCTGGGGATTTGGCGCTTTTGGATTATCAGGATAGGAGAATCATAAATAAATTTGTAATTTCCGAGGCAGTAATTAAAATTTTTGGACTACTTACTTCAAGTGGATCAGGAGCCAGTCGGATGTGCACATCATCCCCCATAATAGCACTCCACACGTTCAATCGCCTCCACTGATATTGGAAATTCGTGGCTTTCACCAGGTGAGGATTATCAGCTGCCCAATAATGTTCATTATGGACATTGAATAGTCCTTCCCTGGTGAAAGCACACTCGTCGGTCCAGCACACATTGAAAATGAAATGGGGATCTTGACGATTCTGTTCAATCAAGAACCGACAGAAATTGAGCCTCGCCGGATAATCCCTCGGTAGCAGCTCCTGGACGGGGGTGTAATGAAACGCATGTAGATTTTCATTCCGGAGAATGCGATGCACCTGAGTGTGACTCGATCCAAGCTGATGAGCAATCCGTCTGGTGCTGGTGGTAGGATCCTGCTCTATGGCATCAAGGACTTCCTCCTCCAAGTGGATGCGGTTTTGAGCAACGGGGCGTCCTTCTCCCCGCCGCGGGAGTACGTGTCCCTCACCAAGACGATGGAGACTTATGAAGGCACGAGGACCAGGATGCTCAAGGCGATTTGGGAAAGCTTCTTGATACAAATGAGCAGCAAGATTTGCATTCCCATCAGCTCTCCCATACATGAGATGCATATCACGGTACTCTTCTGCCGTAAGAACCATTTTCACTTCACGGAAAACACGTGCGAATAACTGGGAGGATTCGATGGAACTGAGGAAATGACACCCATCAATTGTATGTTAGTAGTTAGAAGGAGGGGGAACCGACGAGAAAGGGAAATGGAAAAACAAAAAACGATCTTTGTCTTGTCTATGGGAAACGGAGGGGGGGGGGGATCGTGCGAAGATACGAGTAACTGTTAGAAAACAAATGCTGGAGAAAAGACGAAAATCACAATTGTCCATTGATACTGAAGAAAGAGAAATGCGGAAACGTAAAATTGGAAGGAAAAAAAAGAGAAGAAAAGGTAAAAAATTCTGGACCCTGGATCGAAGGATTTCAGAGTTTTACGATTTTTTCAATGTTTTTCCTCATCTTCCTTTAGTTATAATTTATTTATTCATTTCTCTTTCAGTTCTCCCATTTCTCTCTCTCTCTCTCTCCTCCCCGGAGGGAGGAGGAGTTTTTTTGTGGCTCAAAGAGTCTCTGTACCAAGTACAGAGACACTTTGAGTGATAAAAATGCCTTTTGGAGGTGGAAGGGGTTTTTTGTGACTGAAAGAGTCTCTGTACGAAGTACAGAGACACTTTGAGTGATAAAAATGCCCCTTTGCCCCCCAGAAGAGACTGTTACTCCACTTTTCGAGGCGTCAAGGTCTTGTGACGCCTCGAAAAACTTCCGTGAAATCAGGATTTCTCCAATTTTTTAATTTAATAAATATTTTCATTTTTTTCCATTTTTTGGGTCATTTTTAAACGATCGAAAAAATGAAAAAAAAAGTGAAAAAATTAATTTAAAAAAAACATTGGAGAAATCCCCATTTTTCTCCCTCAGGGCATCTCTCCCGTCTCCCTCGGAGGGGGGAGGGTTTTTTTTGTCACTCAAAGAGTCTCTGTACCAAGTACAGAGACACTTTGAGTGATAAAAAGGCCCCTTTGCCCCCCAGAAAAGACTGGTGCTCCGTTTTTCGAGGCGTCAAGGTCACGTGACGCCTCGAAAAACTACCGTGAAACCAGGATTTCTCCATTTTTTTAATTTAATAAATATTTTCATTTTTTTCCATTTTTTTGGTCATTTTTAAACGATCAAAAAAATGAAAAAAAAAAAGTGAAAAAATTAATTTAAAAAAAAAAAATTGGAGAAATTCCCATTTTTCTCCCTCCGGGCATCTCTCCTCTCTCCCCCGGAGGGGGGAAGGGGTTTTGTGTGACTCAAAGAGTCTCTGTACCAAGTACAGAGACACTTTGAGTGATAAAAATGCCCCTTTGCCCCCCAGAAGCGACTGGTGCTCCGTTTTTCGAGGCGTCAAGGTCACATGACGCCTCGAAAAACTGTCGAAAAATCAGAATTTACCTCAATTTTTTTCTCTCATGAATATTTCCATTTTTTTTCATTTTTTTGGTCATTCTTAAACGATCAAAAAAATGAAAAAAAAGTGAAAAAATTAATTCGAAGAAAGAAAATTGGAGAAATCCCCATTTTTCTCCCTCAGGGCATCTCCCTCCTCTCTCCCGGAGGGGGGAGGGTTTTTTTATGACTCAAAGAGTCTCCGTACCAAGTACACAGACACTTTGAGTGATAAAAATGCCCCTTTGCCCCCCAGGAGAGACTGGTGCTCCGTTTTTCGAGGCGTCAAGGTCACCTGACGCCTCGAAAAACTCCCGTAAAATCAGGAATTCTCCATTTTCTTAATTTAATGAATATTTTCATTTTTTTCCATTTTTTTGGTAATTTTTGAACGATCAAAAAGATGGGAAAAAGTGAAAAAATTAATTTAAAAAAAAAAATTTTGAAAAATCCTGATTTTTTTCATCTGGGAACCTTTCCCCTCTCTTTTGGAGGTGGAAGGGGTTTTTTCGTGATTCAAAGAGTCTCTGTACCAAGTACAGAGACACTTTGAGTGATAAAAATGCCCCTTTGCCCCCCAGAATCGACTGGTGCTTCGTTTTTCGAGGCGTCAAGGTCACATGACGCCTCAAAAAACTGTCGAAAAATCAGGATTTACCTCAATTTTTTTCTCTCATGAATATTTTCATTTTTTTCCATTTTTTTGGTCATTCTTAAACGATCAAAAAAATGAAAAAAAAGTGAAAAAATTAATTCGAAGAAAAAAAATTGGAGAAATCCCCATTTTTCTCCCTCAGGGCATCTCTCCCCTCTCCCCCGGAGGGGGGAGGGTTCTTTTCTGTCACTCGAAGAGTCTCTGTACCAAGTACAGAGACACTTTGAGTGATAAAAATGCCCTTTGCCCCCCAGAAGAGACTGGTGCTCCGTTTTTCGAGGCGTCAAGGTCACGTGACGCCTCGAGAAACTTCCGTAAAATCAGGATTTCTCCATTTTTTTAATCTAATAAATATTTTCATTTTTTTGATTTTTTTGATCATTCTTGAACGATCAAGAAAATGAAAAAAAAAGTGAAAAAATTAATTCGAAGAAAAAAACTTGGAGAAATCCCCATTTTTCTCCCTCAGGGCATCTCTCCCCTCTCCCCCGGAGGGGGGAGGGGTTTTTTTGTGAATCAAAGAGTCTCTGTACCAAGTACAGAGACACTTTGAGTGATAAAAATGCCCCTTTGCCCCCCAGAAGCGACTGGTGCTCCGTTTTTCGAGGCGTCAAGGTCACATGACGCCTCGAAAAACTGTTGAAAAATCAGGATTTACTTCAATTTTTCTCTCTCATGAATATTTCCATTTTTTTCCATTTTTTTGGTCATTTTTAAACGATCAAAAAAATGAAAAAAAGTGAAAAAATTAATTCGAAGAAAAAAAATTGGAGAAATCCCCATTTTTCTCCCTCAGGGCATCTCTCCCCTCTCCCCCGGAGGGGGGAGGGTTTTTTTCTGTCACTCAAAGTCACATGACGCCTCGAAAAACTGTCGAAAAATCAGGATTTACCTCAATTTTTTTCTCTCATGAATATTTTCATTTTTTTCCATTTTTTTGGTCATTCTTAAACGATCAGAAAAATGAAAAAAAAGTGAAAAAATTAATTCGAAGAAAAAAAATTGCAGAAATCCCCATCTTTCTCCCTCAGGGCATCTCCCCCCTCTCTCCCGGAGGGGGGAGGGTTTTTTTGTGACTCAAAGAGTCTCTGTACCAAGTACAGAGACACTTTGAGTGATGAAAATGCCCCTTTGCCCCCCAGAAGCGACTGGTGCTCCGTTTTTCGAGGCGTCAAGGTCACGTGACGCCCCGAAAAAATTGCGTGAAATCAGGATTTCTCCATTTTTTTAATTTAATAAATATTTCCATTGTTTTTCTTTTTTTCGGTCATTCTTAAACCATCAGAAAAATGAAAAAAAAGTGAAAAAATTAATTCGAAGAAAAAAAATTAGAGAAATCCCCATTTTTCTCCCTCAGGGCATCTCTCCCCTCTCCCCCGGAGGGGGGAGGGTTGTTTTTGTCGCTCAAAAAGTCTCTGTACCAAGTACAGAGACACTTTGAGTGATAAAAATGCCCCTTTGCCCCCCAGAAGAGACTGGTGCTCCGTTTCTCGAGGCGTCAAGGTCACGTGACGTCTCGAAAAACTTCCGTAAAATCAGGATTTCTCCATTTTTTTAATCTAATAAATATTTTTATTTTTTTTCATTTCTTTGATCATTCTTGAACGATCAAAACGATGGGAAAAAGTGAAAAAATTAATTAAAAAGAAAAAAATGGGAAAAATCCTGATTTTTTTTCATCTGGGAACCTTTCCCCTCTCTTTTGGAGGTGGAAGGGGTTTTTTCGTGACTCAAAGAGTCTCTGTACCAAGTACAGAGACACTTTGAGTGATAAAAATGCCCCTTTGCCCCCCAGAAGAGACTGGTGCTCCGTTTTTCGAGGCGTCAAGGTCACGTGACGCCTCGAAAAACTTCCGTGAAATCAGGATTTCTCCAATTTTTTAATTTAATAAATATTTTCATTTTTTTCCATTTTTTTGGTCATTTTTAAACGATTAAAAAAATGAAAAAAAAAGTGAAAAAATTAATTTAAAAAAAAAATTGGAGAAATCCCCATTTTTCTCCCTCAGGGCATCTCTCCCCTCTCCCCCGGAGGGGGGAGGGTTTTTTTTGTCACTCAAAGAGTCTCTGTACCAAGTACAGAGACACTTTGAGTGATAAAAATGCCCCTTTGCCCCCCAGAAGAGACTGGTGCTCCGTTTTTCGAGGCGTCAAGGTCACGTGACGTCTCGAAAAACTTCCGTAAAATCAGGATTTCTCCATTTTTTTAATCTAATAAATATTTTTATTTTTTTTCATTTCTTTGATCATTCTTGAACGATCAAAACGATGGGAAAAAGTGAAAAAATTAATTAAAAAGAAAAAAATGGGAAAAATCCTGATTTTTTTTCATCTGGGAACCTTTCTCCTCTCTTTTGGAGGTGGAAGGGGTTTTTTTGTGACTCAAAGAGTCTTTGTACCAAGTACAGAGACACTTTGAGTGATAAAAATGCCCCTTTGCCCCCCAGAAGAGACTGGTGCTCCGTTTTTCGAGGCGTCAAGGTCACGTGACGCCTCGAAAAACTTCCGTGAAATCAGGATTTCTCCAATTTTTCAATTTAATAAATATTTTCATTTTTTTCCATTTTTTTGGTCATTTTTAAACGATCAAAAAAATGAAAAAAAAGTGAAAAAATTAATTAAAAAAAAAATTGGAGAAATCCCCATTTTTCCCCTCAGGGCATCTCTCCCTTCTCTCCCGGAGGGGGGAGGGTTTTTTTTTGTCACTCAAAGAGTCCCTGTACCAAGTACAGAGACACTTTGAGTGATAAAAATGCCCCTTTGCCCCCCAGAAGAGACTGGTGCTCCGTTTTTCGAGGCGTCAAGGTCACGTGACGCCTCGAAAAACTTTCGTAAAATTAGGATTTCTCCTTTTTTTTCATTCAATAAATATTTTAATTCTTTTTCATTTTTTTGATCATTCCCGAACGATCAAAAAAACGAAAAAAATCGAAAAAATCAATTTGAAGAAAAAACATTGGAGAAATCCTAATTTTTTTCTTTTCAAAAAAACATTCCTCTCCTCCCTCCCCTCCCATTTGAATATTTATGCCTTCTCAGCTGACAGGTGATAGCTGACGATCGCCGATCCCTTCCACGTTACTGAGAGCGGGAGACTCGGTGGTTGTGGAGGGGATCGGTTACCGCGGAGTGGGGACGCACCAACACATCCGTGAATTTTTCACGGATGTGCGGCCGTCTATCGGTGGGCTCTCATTGGCCCACCTTTCCACCCTCATATCTCCGCAGGGGTTCATCGGAGAGAAAAGTGGAAGAGGACTTTTCTGCTCCAAATGAACCCCTTTACCCAGGATTTCCGGGAGTACCTGTACTTCCGGTACACCCTGTATATATATTAATATTAGTTTGTTCTCTTCTACTGCAAGCAAAATTCTACTATTTCGATTATTATACTCAATCCTTAGTTGACTATTTAGAAAAGAGGGTGCGTGGAACCCACGTGACAGAAATGAAACTTCTTATACATGAGCCATTGGTCATTCTACACTTGGCTTTGTATTAAAATATCTCGAAAACTATGCAAAATTTATCGAGACATGCTGTGAATGAAATTCAGAGGGAAGATTGACGAACAAAATAAGCAGAACGCTGTTTTTCTACGACCAATAGTTTTCGAGATATCATTTTTTGGATGAGTAGTTCAGAAACAATGGATGAGGCCCGATAGCAAATAAATGAGCGCTTGGACGTCCTTTCTGAATTTTTCATTCAAAAATCGATATCTTAATAACTACGAGTCGTAAAAAACGGAGGTTTGCTCATTTTATTCGTTAATCTTCTCTCTAAATTCCATTCACAGCATGTCTCGATAACTTTTGAGTAGTTTTCGAGATATTTCAATCCAAAGCCGTGTGTAAAATGGCAATTTTTCAAGAAATAAAAAGCAAAAATTATGAGGTGGAGCATGGATATTTTTCGGTCGTGTTTCATGACAACTCCTCCTTTGAATAACAATTTTCCGTAATTTTTAAAGAAATCATTTAGATAAATTCCCATATTTTTCTCTGTGTATTGAAAAGAAAAAATAAATAAAAAAACACAGGCTTTCCCCAACACCCGGAGAGAGACCCGACGGCAGCAGCAAATATTTCTCCTTCCCCCCACTACTCTACTACCACGTTCCCCTCAAAGCTTTACACTCGTTTCGTGACGCGAGAAAAAGTTGGTACCCTCCCAAAAGAAGTTTTACTTCAAAAAAAAACTAAATTCAGTAATAATAATAATAATAATGATAATAATAATAATAAGCGGCCACGACTTCAATGAGTAAGTTCAGCTCTCTCATTCCAGATGCAAACAATTTAAGATCATCCATATAATATAAATGGGAGATCTTATGCACCCGGTGGCCAGGGCGACCAGCTTCATATCCCCGCGCAGTTCGGAGGGCAACCGACAGCGGCAGCAATGAGATGCAAAACAGAAGTGGACTCAAGGAATCTCCCTGGAATATACCTCTCCCGTACTGCACCACTCCGGTAGTAACCTTCGCCTCACCGGATGTTATGGTGAAACGAGTCCTCCAAAGCGGTACAAGATCTCTCATAGCGGTACAAGATCTCTCATCTGATCTTCTGATATCCTCGGATCTCCTGATTTCTTCACGCTGTTGAGAGGCCTGCTGAGGAGTTTGTGTCGGGGGAGGGCCAATGATAACTTGATTGTTATCATCAGCCCCCTCACCAGTTGACTCCCTTCGAATTACCAGCAGTTCGTATCCATGCCGCACCAGATATGCCGCCTGATTCCGCAGATATTTTTGCGTATAATGCGAGAACTCGGGATGCATTTCACACCACAAAGCCTGCATTCTGGCCATATATCCCCTCTGATGTGGCACACTATCCACCCAACACTGCATGAGATCTATTATTCTCGCTTATTCTCGTGCGGTGGGGATGTCCTTCGGATTGGACAAATGTGCTACCTTTCATCTTAAGAGGGGGAGGTTTGAGGATGGAGAGCGTGATATTCAATTAGTGGATGGAGGTGCCATTCATCATGTTGGTGCTGAAGAGTCTTATCGTTATCTTGGTTTCGATCAGCGATCATTGATCAATGTCGAAACTGTGAAAGAGACTCTTTGCAGTGAATATAAACGGCGACTTCAGAGGATCTGGAAATCAGAACTGTCTGGAAGGAATAAGGTCACCGCTACTAATATGTTTGCTGTTCCAGTCCTACTCTACTCCTTTGGTATTATCAAATGGAGAAGAGATGAATTAAGAGATTTGGATATCATGACGCGGAAAGTGATGCACCTGCATCGCAGTCTTCATCCTCGGTCTTCTACGCCGCGATTATATTTGCCTCGAGATGAGGGTGGGCGTGGCCTCTTGGGATTGGAGTGTCTTCATGATCGCTTAGTCCTTGGTCTTGCATCTGACGTTCGGGAGAGTGTGGATCCACTCTTGGTTTTCGTGCATAACCATGAACTCCAGAGAGTTGGATCACATCTGTACAAGGCAGCTAATCATGCCGCCGAATCCCTTGGTTTAGAGTTTTGCTTGCCTTCTGGGGACATTTCCGCGAATTCCATCGTGCGGGAATCAAAGCTCCAGCGTAAGCAAATCATCAGAGCTGCTGAACAGCATAATTTGTTTCAGCAGCACTTAGACAGGCCCATGCATGGCATGTTCTTCAGACATGTGCAAGAACAGGGTCTGTCGGTCCAGCTGACATTCAGCTTCCTTAAGTCAGCTGGTCTGATGTCAGAAACTGAGGGATTTATTTGTGCGTGCCAGGATGGTGTCATAAACACCCTCGTTTATCGTAGCCGTATTATGGGCCTCGAGGTCCCGGACACTGCATGCCGGGCCTGCAAGAGGGCACCAGAGACGCTCACGCATATTCTATCAGCGTGTCCGGTGAGAGCAGTCTCAGGATACATCCATCGACATAATGCGGCCTTAAGAGTGCTGTACTATTTCCTGCGGCACTCTTACGCGATAGACAAGACGCCAGTGCTGCCGTATGTACCAGGGAAAATTGAGTCCGTTGTGGTGAATGAGAGATGTAAAATATATTGGAACTTCTCATTTGCCACCATCAGGCCGATTGGAGCAGCCAAGCCTGATGTCGTCCTCTATTGTTTTTGATGACAAGGTCATCTATGTCATCGAATTTTCTGCTCCTGCTGAAAATAATATGGAGCGGAAAGAAGAGGAGAAACGGCTAAAATATCAAGATCTCCTGTGCCAGCTTCGTCAGAAGAACCGTGGCTTCAGCGTGAAGCTGGTTGTCCTCATTATCGGTTCTCTTGGAGGCATGAAGCAGTCTTTTGTATCTGAATTATCCATCATTCCAGCGTGTAAGTCTCGTGCTAATCAGTTAGCTGGGCAGATGCAGAAGGCTGTTATTCTTGGATCTCTCCGTCTTTTACGGCAATTTGAGTCTGGACTGCAGTGATTGCTTACCCTCCAGTTGGTGGGAGCGGTCATTGTTGTAGCGCGTTTGAATATATTTTCGCTCGCTTGCTGAGTAATCATCGAAGGGGGTCGGAGCCCTCGAAGATTCCTCAGCAATTTATATAGTTAATATATAAATATAATAATAATAATAGACAGGCGTCCCGCATTCAGTGTGTGATTAGCTTCATCCAAAGTGGTCGGGCTTTTACAATCAAGGTTCGTCACATCAGTGCTGACCTGAGGTACCATTATCACACGCTGAACAAGATAAACCTCCTTGTTATTAAGGAGCGTTTCGTCGGGAAAGTGCGAGCTCTAGGGATCATCAAACAATCTTTAGAGAAGCGGATGAAGCGGTCGACGGAGAATTCCACTTTCAGGATAGATCCCCGTCGATGGTTTCAGCCTGCCACGCCTGTTTCTGGAGAAGCGCCGACAGCTGACCGAGTTTAAAACTTTTGGAGAGACTGGTATAGTCATGAGCCAGAGTTTCATGAAGATACTCCTGCTCTACGGCACTTTGTCGCATTCTGTCGTGAACATCAGGGACAGAGGGACGAGAGTCAGCCAGTTACTGTAAAGGAAGTCCGTGAGGTGCTGAAGGGCGCCAAAAACCATTCTGCACCTGGTCCAGATGGCTTGACAATATTCTGGTGGAAGAAGTTTACTTCGACTCACCAGCATCTGGCACGGGTGTTTTCGTCCTTCTTGAACGGAAGCACTCCAATTCCGCAGTGGTTGGTGGAGGGAAGGACGGTGCTCATTCCGAAGAAGGGTGATCTGTCTGATCCGAGGAACTATCGGCCCATAACGTGTCATAATGCGCTTTATAAGATATTCACGAGAATTCTGTATGAGCGTATTTTGGTACAGGTGGATCCAATATGGCGACTCATTTATGAACAGCGTGGTGCGAAAAGGGAACTGTCAGGCTGTAAAGAGAACTTGCTAGTTGATCGCAGTCTTGTACAGGATGCGATTCAGTACAAGCGTAACCTGTCAGTCGCCTGGATTGATTATCGCAAGGCATTTGATAGTACAAGCCATCAGCTTTTACTTTATTTGCTCGAGTGCCTTGGGGTGAATGAAGATCTGGTGAGATGTATGAGAGATCTTGTACCGCTCTGGAGGACTCGTTTCACCATAACATCCGGTGAGGCGAAGGTTACTACCGGAGTGGTGCAGTACAGGAGAGGTATATTCCAGGGAGATTCCTTGAGTCCACTTCTGTTTTGCATCTCACTGCTGCCGCTGTCGGTTGCCCTCCGAACTGCGCGGGGATATGAAGCTGGTCGCCCTGGCCACCGGGTGCATAAGATCTCCCATTTATATTATATGGATGATCTTAAATTGTTTGCATCTGGAATGAGAGAGCTGAACTTACTCATTGAAGTCGTGGCCGCTTATTCTCGTGTGGTGGGGATGTCCTTCGGATTGGACAAATGTGCTACCTTTCATCTCAAGAGGGGGAGGTTTGAGGATGGAGAGCGTGATATTCAATTAGTGGATGGAGGTGCCATTCATCATCTTGGTGCTGAAGAGTCTTATCGTTATCTTGGTTCCGATCAGCGATCATTGATCAATGTCGAAACTGTGAAAGAGACTCTTTGCAGTGAATATAAACGGCGACTTCAGAGGATCTGGAAATCAGAACTTTCTGGAAGGAATAAGGTCACCGCTACTAATATGTTTGCTGTTCCAGTCCTACTCTACTCCTTTGGTATTATCAAATGGAGAAGAGATGAATTAAGAGATTTGGATATCATGACGCGGAAAGTGATGCACCTGCATCGCAGTCTTCATCCTCGGTCTTCTACGCCGCGATTATATTTGCCTCGAGATGAGGGTGGGCGTGGCCTCTTGGGATTGGAGTGTCTTCATGATCGCTTAGTCCTTGGTCTTGCATCTGACGTTCGGGAGAGTGTGGATCCACTCTTGGTCTTCGTGCATAATCATGAACTCCAGAGAGTTGGATCACATTTGTACAAGGCAGCTAATCATGCCGCCGAATCCCTTGGTTTAGAGTTTTGCTTGCCTTCTGGGGACATTTCCGCGAATTCCATCGTGCGGGAATCAAAACTCCAGCGTAAGCAAATCATCAGAGCTACTGAACAGCATAATTTGTTTCAGCAGCACTTAGACAGGCCCATGCATGGCATGTTCTTCAGACATGTGCAAGAACAGGGTCTGTCGGTCCAGCTGACATTCAGCTTCCTTAAGTCAGCTGGTCTGATGTCAGAAACTGAGGGATTTATTTGTGCGTGCCAGGATGGTGTCATAAACACCCTCGTTTATCGTAGCCGTAGTATGGGCCTCGAGGTCCCGGACACTGCATGCCGGGCCTGCAAGAGGGCACCAGAGACGCTCACGCATATTCTATCAGCGTGTCCGGTGAGAGCAGTCTCAGGATACATCCATCGACATAATGCGGCCTTAAGAGTGCTGTACTATTTCCTGCGGCACTTCTACGCGATAGACAAGACGCCAGTGCTGCCGTATGTACCAGGGGAAATTGAGTCCGTTGTGGTGAATGAGAGATGTAAAATATATTGGAACTTCTCATTTGCCACCATCAGGCCCATTGGAGCAACCAAGCCTGATGTCGTCCTCTATGATTTTGATGACAAGGTCATCTATGTCATCGAATTTTCTGCTCCTGCTGAAAATAATATGGAGCGGAAAGAAGAGGAGAAACGGCAAAAATATCAAGATCTCCTGTTCCAGCTTCGTCAGATGAACCGTGGCTTCAGCGTGAAGCTGGCTGTCCTCATTATCGGTTCTCTTGGAGGCATGAAGCAGTCTTTTGTATCTGAATTATCCGTCATTCCAGCGTGTAAGTCTCGTGCTTATCAGTTAGCTGGGCAGATGCAGAAGGCTGTTATTCTTGGATCTCTCCGTCTTTTACGGCAATTTGAGTCTGGACTGCAGTGATTGCTTACCCTCCAGTTGGTGGGAGCGGTCACTGTTGTAGAGCGTTTGAATATATTTTCGCTCGCTTGCTGAGTAATCATCGAAGGGGGTCGGAGCCCTCGAAGATTCCTCAGCAATTTATATAGTTAATATATAAATATAATAATAGGCGTAGAGGACGTGACGCACTCATCGCCCGGATGGTTTGTATGAACCATTCGCAATAGTCATCAGTAAATCAGGCTAACCCCCTGGCTTACTGTATATTCGGTTACATCAACCAACCGCAGTACGGCCCACCACAACCGGTCCCCTTCGGATGGGGATCATGGATCAGTTGGGAGGGGTCAACGACCGGATCCAATGGAACGACCTTGGCTTGTCAATGGACGCAGTAGATGAACGGAGGATTTAAATCTAGATCTCATGCAGTGTTGGGTGGATAGTGTGCCACATCAGAGGGGATATATGGCCAGAATGCAGGCTTTGTGGTGTGAAATGCACCCCGAGTTCTCGCATTATACGCAAAAATATCTGCGGAATCAGGCGGCATATCTGGTGCGGCATGGATACGAACTGCTGGTGATTCGAAGGGAGTCAACTGGTGAGGGGGCTGATGAAAACAATCAAGTTCTCATTGGCCCTCCCCCGACACAAACTCCTCAGCAGGCCTCTCAACAGCGTGAAGAAATCAGGAGATCCGAGGATATCAGAAGATCAGAAGATATTGAAAGATCAGAGGATGAGAGACCAGAGGACATGAGCACGAGGAGGAAAATCAACAGCAAAAGTCCTCCTAAGCCACAACAACTGGCATCAGAGAACGTCAACCTGGCAAACAGTCTCCCAGAAGATGTAAACCTGCTCAGCTTGAACTGGGCTGTGTATGAACATGCAGCAAAATTGGTTCCACGCACTTGTGTTGGTGAATCACTACGAATTGTAAAAATGCGTAGACGCTGTGCACAGCTCCAGAAGAAGATCGACATGGCGCGAAGACAGGCGTCCCGCATTCAGTGTGTGATTAGCTTCATCCAAAGTGGTCGGGCTTTTACGCTCAAGGTTCGTCGCATCAGTGCTGACCTGAGGTACCATTATCACACGCTGAACAAGATGAACCTCCTTGTTATTAAGGAGCGTTTCGTCGGGAAAGTGCGAGCTCTAGGGATCATCAAACAATCTTTAGAGAAGCGGATGAAGCGGTCGACGGAGAATTCCACTTTCAGGATAGATCCCCGTCGATGGTTTCAGCCTGCCACGCCTGTTTCTGGAGAAGCGCCGACAGCTGACCGAGTTTAAAACTTTTGGAGAGACTGGTATAGTCATGAGCCAGAGTTTCATGAAGATACTCCTGCTCTACGGCACTTTGTCGCATTCTGTCGTGAACATCAGGGACAGAGGGACGAGAGTCAGCCAGTTACTGTAAAGGAAGTCCGTGAGGTGCTGAAGGGCGCCAAAAACCATTCTGCACCTGGTCCAGATGGCTTGACAATATTCTGGTGGAAGAAGTTTACTTCGACTCACCAGCATCTGGCACGGGTGTTTTCGTCCTTCTTGAACGGAAGCACTCCAATTCCGCAGTGGTTGGTGGAGGGAAGGACGGTGCTCATTCCGAAGAAGGGTGATCTGTCTGATCCGAGGAACTATCGGCCCATAACGTGTCATAATGCGCTTTATAAGATATTCACGAGAATTCTGTATGAGCGTATTTTGGTACAGGTGGATCCAATATGGCGACTCATTTATGAACAGCGTGGTGCGAAAAGGGAACTGTCAGGCTGTAAAGAGAACTTGCTAGTTGATCGCAGTCTTGTACAGGATGCGATTCAGTACAAGCGTAACCTGTCAGTCGCCTGGATTGATTATCGCAAGGCATTTGATAGTACAAGCCATCAGCTTTTACTTTATTTGCTCGAGTGCCTTGGGGTGAATGAAGATCTGGTGAGATGTATGAGAGATCTTGTACCGCTCTGGAGGACTCGTTTCACCATAACATCCGGTGAGGCGAAGGTTACTACCGGAGTGGTGCAGTACAGGAGAGGTATATTCCAGGGAGATTCCTTGAGTCCACTTCTGTTTTGCATCTCACTGCTGCCGCTGTCGGTTGCCCTCCGAACTGCGCGGGGATATGAAGCTGGTCGCCCTGGCCACCGGGTGCATAAGATCTCCCATTTATATTATATGGATGATCTTAAATTGTTTGCATCTGGAATGAGAGAGCTGAACTTACTCATTGAAGTCGTGGCCGCTTATTCTCGTGCGGTGGGGATGTCCTTCGGATTGGACAAATGTGCTACCTTTCATCTCAAGAGGGGGAGATTTGAGGATGGGAAGCGTGATATTCAATTAGTGGATGGAGGTGCCATTCATCATCTTGGTGCTGAAGAGTCTTATCGTTATCTTGGTTTCGATCAGCGATCATTGATCAATGTCGAAACTGTGAAAGAGGCTCTTTGCTGTGAATATAAACGGCGACTTCAGAGGATCTGGAAATCAGAACTTTCTGGAAGGAATAAGGTCACCGCTACTAATATGTTTGCTGTTCCAGTCCTACTCCACTCCTTTGGTATTATCAAATGGTGAAGAGATGAATTAAGAGATTTGGATATCATGACGCGGAAAGTGATGCACCTGCATCGCAGTCTTCATCCTCGGTCTTCTACGCCGCGATTATATTTGCTTCGCGATGAGGGTGGGCGTGGCCTCTTGGGATTGGAGTGTTTTTATGATCGCTTAGTCCTTGGTCTTGCATCTGACGTTCGGGAGAGTGTGGATCCACTCTTGGTCTTCGTGCATAATCATGAACTCCAGAGAGTTGGATCACATCTGTACAAGGCAGCTAATCATGCCGCCAAATCCCTTGGTTTAGAGTTCTGCTTGCCTTCTGGCAGGGACCGAGAGCGCGTTCTTTTTTCGTTTTTGTTCTTGGATGGAAGAACGTAACGAAATTATAACGTTATTCAAAAGAACGAAATTGCGAACGGAATTCGCAATAACGTTATTCAGAAGAACGAAATTCGAAATAACGTTATTCGGGCGAACGAAATTGCGAACGAAATTCGGAATTACGTTATTCGGCCGAACGAAAATGTGAACGAAATTCAGAATAACGTTATTCGGCCGAACGAAAATGTGAACGAAATTCAGAATAACGTTATTCGGCCGAACGAAAATGTGAACGAAATTCAGAATAACGTTATTCGGCCGAACGAAAATGTGAACGAAATTCAGAATAACGTTATTCGGCCGAACGAAAATGTGAACGAAATTCAGAATAACGTTATTCGGCCGAACGAAATGCCGAATAACGTTATTCAGAAGAACGAAAACGAAAACGAAAATATCCAGTGAACGAAGATGAGAACGAAAATACCCGAAGAACGAAATTCAATTTCGTTATTGGGAACGAAATTCAATTTCGTTCTCGATAACGAAATTCATTTACGTTTTTTTCGTATTTTTGCTCTACTTTTCCGTAACAAATGAAATTTTTTTGCATAGCAATTTCGTCCAAGCTTAAAAAAATGCATCGAATGAAAATAACTAAAATTTATTTAATAATCTATCGAAAACGATTCTACATCTTTTAACATAAATAATGAGTGAATAATCTTTTTTGGAAAATAGAATTTGCTGCGGAGCAATTCCAGATGTTCCAGAATGCATAATATAATGATAATAATAATATGTACGCCTTTTTTGTTATTATTATTTTTTTCTTTTGCTTTATCTCTCTGCTCTGTTTAATACCAAAAAGTCGTATTCTTCAAACATACGCCCGCTTGTTATTAATTATTATAGTCAATTTCTTAAGAGTTGAGAGAATTAAGAACAGTAAAAGGGCGTATTTTTAGTTCATAAGCCCTTTTATTATTAGTGATTTTTTCATTGTCCCATATGTTCCAGCAATAGTTAACAGAAGGGCGTATCATCAGCATTTACGCCGTTTGGATTTTAATCATTCCTAACGATTTCCAATTCATTTTTAAATGATATAATAACAAAGGAGCGCATCTAGAAATTCTCGTAATTAATTAAAATAATAAATAATTGATTTTTCAAAATCATTCTCATCTTTGAGCAATCATGCCATGGACGCCCTTTTGGTATTATGATTTCCACAAAAGGAATTCATAATTAATGGAAATTATTGAAAACAAATAGGCGTATTCATTGGAAATACGCCCTTCTGTTATTATAAATTATATGGCAAGATGTCGCAGCACAGGATGAAATTGATAACAAAAGGGCATATGTGCAAAATATATGCCCCTTTATTATTATTACGATGTGATAATGGGATTTTTCTTAACTGGAAATTAAATTTTACTTTGAATTTTCGCATCACTTTTTGGGTATTATTTGGTTACTATTTTTCTCCTTGTGATTTGTAAGTTTCTTCTTATTAAAATTGTGAGACGGAGCTTTCATTCTCAATTGAATGTCATTGCAAATAAAGAAATATCAGTATTCCTGTCTTTGGTTAATCGGCAATTAACAAATGATATACAGGATCAAACTCATTCATTTATATGTTGTCTTTTTTAAAGCCCGAATAAAATCGCAGTATGGAAATTCTATTCTCTATTCCCGCATTGAGAAAGAAAATTCACGCAAAATGAAAATGAATTTGGTTCTCGGGAACGAAATTCATTTTCGTTTTTTGGGTAGAGAGGGAAAATACTGGATGAACGAAAATGAATTTCGTTCTCGGGAACGAAATTGAATTTCGGTTTTTTGGTATTTTCGTTTTCGTTTTCGTTCTTCTGAATAACGTTATTCCGCATTTCGTTCTCAATTACGTTCAGCCGAATAACGTTATTCTGAATTTCGTTCACATTTTCGTTCGGCCGAATAACGTTATTCTGAATTTCGTTCACATTTTCGTTCGGCCGAATAACGTTATTCCGAATTTCGTTCACATTTTCGTTCGGCCGAATAACGTTATTCCGAATTTCGTTTGCAATTTCGTTCGGCCGAATAACGTTATTCCGAATTTCGTTCGCAATTTCGTTCACCCGAATAATTTTATTCCGAATTTCGTTCGCAATTTCGTTTCCGTCCTTTTTCGTTCATGAGAACGAAAACGAAAATAACGCGTTCTTTTTTCGTTCTTCGTGAAAGTTCTCAGTCCCTGCCTTCTGGGTACATTTCCGCGAATTCCATCGTGCGGGAATCAAAGCTCCAGCGTAAGCAAATCATCAGAGCTGCTGAACAGCATAATTTGTTTCAGCAGCACTTAGGCAGGCCCATGCATGGCATGTTCTTCAGACATGTGCAAGAACAGGGTCTGTCGGTCCAGCTGACATCGAACTTTCTCAAGTCAGCTGGTCTGATGTCAGAAACTGAGGGATTTATTTGTGCGTGCCAGGATGGTGTCATAAAGGCCCTCGTTTATCGTTGCCATATTATGGGCCTCGAGGTGCTGGCATGCCGGGCCTGCAAGAGGGCACCAGGGACGCTCACGCCTATTCTATCAGCGTGTCCGGTGAGAGCAGTCTCTGGATACATCCATCGACATAATGCGGCCTTAAGCGTGCTGTACTATTTCCTGCGGCACTCTTACGCGATAGACAAGACGCCAGTGCTGCCGTATGTACCAGGGGAAATTGAGTCCTGTTAAAAATCTAGCGCGATTTTTGTGACGCTCACTCAAGTTACTTATGAGTGACCGTGAAGATTTTCGATGAAGTTCAATTAAAGTGGGCTGTATTTGATGTTAATGAATGATTGATGAATTTCAGGATAGTTTGAGGAATTTCAGGATAATTGGCGATGGTTTAACACAATGATAACTCGCGAACTTTATCAAAAATATACTTTAATTTTGACTAGATTGCACTCGATACATGGATAAATTTCACTGATACTATTCTGATAATTCACTCGATAATTGTTTCTTTAATGTTCTTGATAATTGTCTTTAATTCACTGGTCTTGGATGATTTAAACAATGATATTAATTAATAATCTGAAGGATTATTGATGATGCGTGTACGAATTATAAGAAGATAATTCGTCTAGCGTTAATTAAATGATAATTGTCAGATACCATCGATAGTTTAACAATGATAATTAACACTGATTCTATTCGATAGTTGATAACGTTCATTGCTATTCGATGATCGCATTTCCCTGCCGGGTTGTAAGGCCGGTCTTACATCGAAATGCTAGATAATGTTGAATGTCTCTTGGATATGTAACAACCGAATGAAAACCCTTCACGTTACACTATTCGCGTCTATCGACTATAGCGTCGGTTTATTACACCCGAAAAGTCTCTAACGATTAAGATAGATAATTTTCTTGATAATGCACGGATTCACGAAGAATCTAGCTATTGTTGATGCACGTATTCACTAAGAACGTAGCTATGGATGATGGTTGATACGCGAAACCATGTCTTCACTGTTGCGCGGATCGATGACCAAGTTATTTTAATGATGAGTTACTGATTACGCGACAACACGTCTGTACGGTCCCGCGGCTCGATGAAGAAGTTTTAATGATGATTGACTTATTACGCGAAACACGTCTACACTGTCCCGCGGCTCGATGCCTAAGATCGTCTCTTGCCGAGACAATTGGCCCCATCGGTGTCGATGACGCCTTGGGTGATGTTTGGGTATCAATTGAACTAATTGATGACCCCTGATCCGCGGGTAACCCTGGCTCAGTCGATAAACTAGCCAGGATTTTTAACAAGTCCGTTGTGGTGAATGAGAGATGTAAAATATATTGGAACTTCTCATTTGCCACCATCAGGCCGATTGGAGCAGCCAAGCCTGATGTCGTCCTCTATGATTTTGATGACAAGGTCATCTATGTCATTGAATTTTCTGCTCCTGCTGAGAATAATATGGAGCGGAAAGAAGAGGAGAAACGGCAAAAATATCAAGATCTCCTGTTCCAGCTTCGTCAGATGAACCGTGGCTTCAGCGTCAAGCTGGTTGTCCTCATTATCGGTTCTCTTGGAGGCATGAAGCAGTCTTTTGTATCTGAATTATCCATCATTCCAGCGTGTAAGTCTCGTGCTTATCAGTTAGCTGGGCAGATGCAGAAGGCTGTTATTCTTGGATTTCTCCGTCTTTTACGGCAATGTGAGTCTGGACTGCAGTGATTGCTGACCCTCCAGTTAGTGGGAGCGGTCACTGTTGCAGAGCGTTTGAATATATTTTCGCTCGCTTGCTGAGTAATCATCGAAGGGGGTCGGAGCCCTCGAAGATTCCTCAGCAATTAATATAGATAATAATAATAATAATAATAATAATAAAGCATGTTCTTCAAACATGTGCAAGAACAGGGTCTGTCGGTCCAGCTGACATTTAACTTCCTCAAGTCGGCTGGTCTGATATCAGAAACTGAGGGATTTATTTGTGCGTGCCAGGATGGTGTCATAAACACCCTCGTTTATCGTAGCCGTATTATGGGCCTCGAGGTCCCCGACACTGCATGCCGGGCCTGCAAGAGGGCGCCAGAGACGCACATGCATATTTTATCAGCGTGTCCGGTGAGAGCAGTCTCTTGTTATGTCCGAAGATGTCCGTCGCGTCTGAGGACTAATTAGGTTTATTTTCGAACACAAAAACTTGAATTCTAATTTTATTTATAATTTACGCGACTATGTTTCGTACCTTTTTATGTCGTGTTGAGGGAAATCGTTTTAATAGATTTTTAGGACTTCAGGAAAAACGAGATCTTGAGTGTTTGATAAAAGAGATGTACACGATTTCAATTTCATTTGACACAAAATAATCTATTCAGATTAACAAAATATAAACAAAATCTTACACTGTGTTTTACCATTAATTTTCTGTTCGGAAAGGTTGGAATTCCTTTTGATATATTATAAGAACAGTACTCACTTTTCCTTTAAATGATTCATATTAACGTTACTTTTTTATTCAAGAGGTGATTCCCTCGACCGTCTTCCGTAAAGGCTTTTTAATACCAGGGAAGTTATCTTCAATCACCAATTTAAATTATTACTACTTTAATTAGTTTTAGTCTTTGAGATGTTTGTTTTGTATTGAGTTCGTTCACAGTAAAAAAATAACTTCACACCTTTATTCGAACGAACGAAAGGCTACTCTCGATTCAAGACTACCGTTTGCCCAATAATTAATTAATAAAACCCCCTTTTACGGTTATTTGAATTCTATTAACAATTGAAGATCGATTTGGGGTTCCGTTGCCTAGTGTTAGTTTTTCTCACTCGACAATTCTGCTTGAGGATTGGTGAACATCTGGTGAAAAACGCGAAAACGATCATTCTTATAAACTTCGAAAATCGCCTGGTTATTGTCCTTTACGGAAAAGCAATAATCAGCGATTTCGAAATGTGAATTGGAAAAGGAATAATGAAAAAGAAATACTGCAGCCTTTGCAGTATTGCGGGTTATCCACCTCGAGGTGAATAACTCTATTTTATTTCTAAATGTTTTAAATGAATAAAAAATTTGCGGACATAACAGCCCCCTCTTGGTAAGTTCTCTTAAAGGGAACTTGCCAAGAGTTAGCCGAAAATTTATAAAAACCCGAAAAAAATGGTTACGAACAACATTTGAAATTTCCCGCGCTTCTATACTGCCGAACGGTGGCAGCACCTCGTGGCAATGCACGGCGGGTAGACATGCGCTTGGTGACCTTGAGTGCGGCGAGATTTGAAAATGCTGATTTAGCGCATTTTCTTTAATCTCTCGCACTAAAGTTATAACTGTGTGAAGTTATAACAGTAAAAGGTGTGAAGTTTTCTCGCGTAGTGAACAAAAAGAAGTTTTCTTACAAAAGAAATTACAGAAAAAAGAAAAAAAAACGTTGAAAGCAAGTGAAAAACAATTAAAAAAAAAATAGTTTGTGTAAACAATTTCATGTAAGTACCATTCTTATCTTATTTCCTTTTCTCCTATTTCATGATTAAATTTAAGCAATAAAACCCTGTAGATAATAATAATAATAACCACTAAGATTCTACTTAATTTGCGAAAGGTCCCCTGAAGCGGTTGCGAATAATAATTTGAATTCGAGCAACCAGCGCGGGCCAGATCAGGTGATCGGGTCATTGACCCATCAAGAGAGCCAGCGCGCCAAAATTCGTTGAAGCACTGGACACTCTGCGTGGTACAGTGGAAACGACCAGACGTGACTTTTTCCTGAGCGTTTTTCATTGTATTATATCAAATTTATTCTTCTCGAAAAACATTCTATCTCGCGTGAACTATTGAATGAAAAGTAATAAATTAACTGAAGTGAATTAATCAATTGAGCTAAACATTTCATTAATAAATTACCCTTCAAATTGGTGACCCCGAACGTTTTTTTTTAGTGAACATTTGAACAATTAAACAGTGCATAAATTCAGTTTCAAGACATTGCTAATTTATAGACACTTGGTAATTAAAAATTAATTAATTATCGACAAACTACAGTGAATTTAATAAGTGAACCGATAAATTAGTGTATAAATTAACTTTAGTGAACATTAAATAATAAAATAGAGTTCATTAACAATTAAGTGACTAGACAATAAGTTTTTCAACGGTTCAATATTAAAATTTTCAATTCACTCTTATTTCTTTTTCTCTTATAAACGCATAAATTTGTCGTTTATGTAGAGTCCAGTGGTTTTTCTCGCGACCTCAAGACACTACTGCTTGGAAGGTCAGTCATCATAACACAGGTGTACATTAAAATTGAGGTAAAATCTGACATAAAGTAAAAATAAATTCTCTGAAATAAAATTGAGAGAAATAAATTGTGAAATAAATCGAGAAAATAAAATTCAATAAAATCTTGAAATAAAATAAAATAAAACTGCGGGAAATAAAATAAATAGAATAAAATAAAGTGCGATAAATCGTGAGATAACTTGGTAATAAAATTCAAACCCAAGGACAATTAATTTATTAATTATATTAATTGGATTATATTAATTTTTTTTACTTTTTTCTCTTCCTTTATTTTCTGTTTCTTCTTTCTCCTAAACTCATCTTCAAGTTTTGCAGTCACTTCAGCATGGGTTTAACCGCAGAGCAGCTGGCAGAAAAGAAGCTAGCTGATGAGAAAAGACTGGCTGAAGAAAGAGAATTGGCTGAAGAGAACAGACAGGCTGAAGAGGCTAGACTGGCAGAGGAAGAACGGCAACGTCAGCTAAAAACGGGAGCCCTCAAGCGGCTGACAATTCCAGTAACCCAGCAAGACCCGCTACCAAGGCCGCACATCTTCGTCCAGCCCTTCAATGCCGACAGGCCATCACTGTGGTTCGCGCAGATCGAGCTGCAGTTTGATCAGTATGACATCCAGACGGAGCATGAGAAATTCCGACTTGTAGCTCCGCAAATTGAATCCAGAGTCGCTGCAGAGGTCGAGGCGTTCATCACGCACCCGAGTCAACGTCACCCCTGCACTGATTTAAAACTTGAAATAATAAAATATTTTTCCTCCTCAGATGAAGCTCGTATAAGTCAGCTCCTGGACCGGGAGACCCTGGGGGACAGAAAACCATCGCAGCACCTTCGTCATCTCACCGCCCTGGTCCCAGACCTTGGGAAGAAGGTCCTAAAGGCTCGCTGGTTGAGTCATCTTCCAACTCAGGTGCGAGCTTGTCTGGCAGCGCAAGACCAGGTGGAGCTCGTATAGCTAGCAGAGACAGCAGACAGGGTAATGGAGGTCTTACAGCCGAGCATTGTCGCCGCAGCACAGCAAGCCCCAGTACTACCAACAGCACCAGCAGTATCAGCAGCATCTCCAGCTTCATCATCCACCGATGCACTGCTGATTCAATTAATTTCCGAAATTAGGAAATTGTCGGTCAGTAATAATAAAAAGAAAAATAATTCTTCGAAGAACAAGAAGCACCAAGGTGGTCAGAGAAATCGTTCCAAGTCGAGGGGCCAGCGCAGGGGACTTTTGTGTTTTTATCATCATACTTACGGCGAAAAAGCTCACAAGTGTGAGGAAGGCTGTATGTGGAACCAAATAAACGAGCCTGCGAGTCACTGAAGACGGCAGTAGACTCAGCAACAAAGTCGAGCCGTCTCTTCATCTTCGACAAAAGCACCAACAGACGATTTCTTGTTGACACTGGTTCAGATGTCTCAGTACTGCCTCCAGGCAACATCAAGAGCGTCAGGCCTAGTGAATACCGGCTGTTGGCTGCAAACAACACGGCCATCGACACGTATGGGACGGAGACCATCGCCGTTAACCTGGATCTCAAGAGGGACTTTGTCTGGCGCTTCATTGTAGCCAATGTTTCATCGCCGATCATCGGGGCAGACTTTCTAAGTCACCACGGACTCCTGGTAGACTTAAAGAATGGTTGTCTGCGGGATGGAACAACGGGAATCCAAACAAAAGGCTCTTCTGGATCAGCGGACATCTCTTCGATCAAGGTCATGCAAGTTGAAGACTCGTCAGTCTATTGGGAGCTACTGAAGAAATTCCCGGAGATCTCCAAACCTAGTGGCACGGTGTGTTCAACTAATCACTCAACGATGCATCACATAAGGACGACTCCGGGACCTCCAGTGGCTTGCCAAGCACGCAGACTTGCACCTGAAAAATTATTAATTGCTAAAAATGAGTTTCATAAAATGGTCCAACTAGGAATTGCAAGGAGCTCATCCAGTCCATGGTCATCACCTCTTCATCTAGCACCAAAGAAAGGAGGAGCATGGAGACCTTGTGGGGATTATCGGCTGTTGAATGCCCGCACAGTGCCTGATAAATATCCAGTGCGTTTCCTTGAAGACTTCACTTCTAATCTGGCTGGAACTTCGAAGTTTTCTACGGTAGATCTCGTCAGGGCTTCCAATCAGATCCCTGTGGCTCCTGAGGACATAGAAAAAACGGCGAGCATCACACCCTTCGGGCTATTTGAGTTCCCACAGATGACGTTTGGGCTTCGCAACGCCGCTCAAACGTTCCAAAGGTTCATCGATGAGGTCACACGCGACTTACCTTTCGTATACGCCTACATCGATGACCTTCTTATTGCCTCAACCTCGGAAAAACAGCATCTGGAGCACCTGGAGATAGTTTTTAATCGCCTCAAGGACGTCGGACTTGTTGTCAACCTGGAAAAGACGGTCCTTGGCCAACCTGAGGTCATATTTTTGGGTCATGTTGTCAACCAGCATGGTATCAAGCCCAATCCAGAAAAGGTCAAGGCCATCAACGAGTATTCTGCACCAAAAACAATCAAAGAACTCCGACGCTTCCTAGGAATGATCAACTTCTACCGCAAGCACATCAGATCAGCTGCTTCTCTTCTAGCTCCACTCAACGAGCTTCTTCAAGGAACGAAACTCCACAGCAAGAAGCCGATTGAGTGGAATGATCAGCTGGACAAGTCGTTTGTAGCTGCTAAAGATGCTCTGGCTTCAGCAACACTCCTGGCGCACCCGAGACATAACGTCACTTGGGGAATTTTCACCGATGCTTCCGGTGATGCCATGGGGGCAGTATTGCAGCAGTTCGTGGATCATCAGTGGCAGCCCTTGGCTTTCTTCAGTAAGAAGTTCCGGGAATCTTCAAAAAGTACTTCGCCTTTTGACCGTGAACTAGAAGCGGTCCATCAAGCGGTGAAGCACTTCCGGAACTTCATTGAAGGACGCCAGGTGACAATTTACACGGATCATAAGCTACTGATCCACTCATTCACGAAGAAGAATGAGGAAATCCTGCCAGTAAGGAGAACAAGGCTGAACTTCATCAGCCAGTTCACGACCGATGTGCAACACATTCCTGGCGCCAATAACGTGGTTGCAGATTCTCTCTCAAGACTTGAGGCAATATCACCTGCTGTGGACCACACGAATATCGCCTTTGAGCAAACTCGAGATGAGGAACTACAGCAGCTTCTGCGTTCCAGAGAACATGGTCTTGATCTCCAGTTCGTTGAGCATCCGGATTCCAGGATAGGTCTTCATTGCGACATGTCTCGAAGAACACCAAGGCCATACGTCCCACCATCGCTGAGGAGAAGAGTTTTTCTGTCACTGCACAACCTCGCTCATCCAGGGACACGGGCTTCAGTCCGTCTCATCGCTCATCGTTTCATCTGGCCAAACATAAAGAAGGACTGTAAATTGTGGGCTCGAACTTGCATTCCATGTCAGAGGAGCAAGATTCATCGACACACAAGAGCTCCAGTAGCAGAATTTCTTCTTCCTTCAGCACGTTTTGAGCACGTTCACTTAGATCTAGTGGTGCTACCTCCTTCTAAAGGTTTCTCATGTTGTTTAACTCTTGTTGACAGGTTTACGAGATTCCCAATGGCGATTCCGCTGGCGAACCAGTCAGCTGCTGCAGTTGCAGAGGCTTTTCTCCATCATTGGATCACGTTCTTTGGGATGCCAGCGAGAATTACCACGGATCAAGGTGCCCAATTCAAGGCACAACTCTTCCAGCAGTTGACGAAGCTGCTCGGTGTCAGACACATCACCACCACCACCTACCATCCGCAGAGCAACGGACTGG
This sequence comes from Aleiodes alternator, assembly GCA_963921955.1. Taxonomy (NCBI): domain Eukaryota; kingdom Metazoa; phylum Arthropoda; class Insecta; order Hymenoptera; family Braconidae; genus Aleiodes; species Aleiodes alternator. The sequence continues at coordinate 2,901,701 of OY998111.1, forward strand.
TGGAGCGGATGCACCGGCAGCTAGAAGGTGCTCTCAGGGCTCACGGAGATTCGTGGTATGACTGTCTTCCTGCTGTTCTTCTAGGCATGCGAGCAGCGGCTAAAGAGGATATCCAGACGTCTCCGGCAGAATTGGTGTTTGGCGAGCCGCTTCGCCTACCTGGTGAATTCATTTCACCATCTCAGCACCAGCAACTTGCCCATCAACTCATCCGTACGCTTAGAGAGAAGTTCAGGGATCTGGCACCTCAAAACACTTCCAGGCACGGCGCAAAACCCACGTTTGTGCCTCAAAAACTGGAAACAGCAACTCATGTGTTTTTGCGCAATGATCACTACCAAGGAGCGTTGATTCCTCCATACACTGGGCCACACGAGGTCATCCAGAGAACAGCAAAGGCTTTCAAGATCGTGGTAAACGGAGATGAAAGCTGGATTTCAGTAGATAGATTGAAACCAGCTTTCATCCTACCTGGAGAAGAGATAGTCATCCCGGAACATCGGCCGAGACCAAAACCGGGGTCTTCAAGAGCTGGTGACGGTGTGACTGGACCATCAACTGGTTATGCTGGACAGTACCAAGATCGGCAATTGAATCCCTACCGAGGGGCCGGCCAAAGAAAGTTCTACAGTTCAATAATGCCGTTTCCCGGTGTTATTACGATTATTAATTAATTTTTTTTCTCTTTCTTTGTTACATTATAATTATTATTATTTTTTTTTCTTCTTCTTTGCTGTACTCTTTTTCTGTTACAGTTTCCAACAGAATTCTTCCGCCAATCACTAAAAGTCAGCTTCAGGAACCACACTGCGGAATACACAGTTTTTTTTTCCTTTCTCTCTTTCAAAAATTTTTGTTAAAAAGGAAATTTCAATTATTATTCTTTACTTTTTTAATTCGCCTCAGTTGCACGCAATTTTTTTTTCCGAATTTTCCAACGTTCTACATTAATTATTCTTAGTTTAAAAAAATAATTATACTCTAGTATTAAGTGAAAAGCTTTAATTAGTTATTAAGTTTAAGTTAAGTTAGTTTAAGAAATTATTACTCGTGAAAATTGTCATTATTTTTTAGTTGCCCACTAGCATTATCATACTTCTCCAAAGAGGGGGAGGTATGAAGCGGTGGCGAATGATAATTTGAATTCGAGCAACCAGCGCGGGCCAGATCAGGTGATTGGGTCATTGACCCATCAAGAGAGCCAGCGCGCCAAAATTCGGTGAAGCACTGGACACTGTGCGTGGTACAGTGGAAACGACCAGACGTGACTTTTTCCTGAGCGTTTTTCATTGTATTATATCAAATTTATTCTTCTCGAAAAACATTCTATCTCGCGTGAACTATTGAATGAAAAGTAATAAATTAACTGAAGTGAATTAATCAATTGAGTTAACCATTTCATTAATAAATTACCCTTCACCCCCCCCCCCGGTATTATTATTTTATTTTTATTATGGCTTATCTCTACCCGTACTGGATTCGTTTGAGTAGGGTTCAGCTGTCAGGGATATAAACGATAGTTTCACATCCGATAGACTACGTCCGTAACCGATAGCTCAGATCTCTCGCAATAGTATGCGATGGATTCTATCGGATGTAACTTTTTTTCAATGTTGCATCGGACGAGAGATTTTTGATTTCTTTGAAGGTTACCACCGGTGGAATTCATCCAATTCTCTCGAATCCGATATTTTAATTGTTCGAATCATGCATTCACAACCGATAGGATATGCCGGATGACCGATGCAGCATATCTTTACCCGCACTGAATTCGTTTGAGCAGGGTTCAGTTGTCAGGGATATGGACGATGGGTTCACATCCGATAGCTCATATCGCTTGCAATAGTATGCGATGGATTCTATCGGATGTAACTTTTTTTCAATGTTGCATCGGACGAGAGATTTTTGGTTTCTTTGAAGGTTACCACCGGTGGGATTCATCCAATTCTCTCGAATCCGATATTTTAATTGTTCGTATCATTCATTCACAACCGATAGGATATGCCGGATGACCGATGCAGCATATCTTTACCCGCACTGAATTCGTTTGAGCAGGGTTCAGTTGTCAGGGATATGGACGATGGGTTCACATCCGATAGCTCATATCGCTTGCAATAGTATGCGTTGGATTCTATCGGATGTAACTTTTTTTCAATGTTGCATCGGACGAGAGATTTTTGGTTTCTTTGAAGGTTACCACCGGTGGGATTCATCCAATTCTCTCGAATCCGATATTTTAATTTTTCGTATCATTCATTCACAACCGATAGGATATGCCGGATGAACGATACAAAGTGAATATATCGGTTGCACCGATTTTTTGACTCAATACCGATAAGGTAGAGAGTACTCTACCTTATCCATACAGTGTCATTCATTCCCGCTCCGCTAGATGGCATTATCAACAAATCACAAACAAGACTAGAGGAGAAGAGAAAGAAGACGTTCGATTAGCCTCTTAATTTTATTGTTCGTCAGACTGAAAAATATTTATTGTGGTTAACTGAACGTTGCGAGAGTATCAACATATTTGTCTCGACTGGCTCGTTGCGATGTACGATAGAAAATTAAATGGAATTCTGGCCGATAAAATGGGTCTTGGTAAAACAATTCACACAATCGCACTTCTCGCTCATTTGGCTTGTGATGAAGGCCATTCATCACAAGCAACGAGCCAGTCGAGACAAATATGTTGATACTCTCGCAACGGTCAGTTAACCACAATAAATATTTTTCAGTCTGACGAACAATAAAATTAAGAGGCTAATCCAACGTCTTCTTTCTCTTCTCCTCTAGTCTTGTTTGTGATTTATTGATAATGCCATCTAGCGGAGCGGGAATGAATGACACTGTATGGATAAGGTGGAGTACTCTCTACCTTATCGGTATTGAGTCAAAAAATCGGTGCAACCGATATATTCACTTTGTATCGTTCATCCGGCATATTCTATCGGTTGTGAATGAATGATACGAACAATTAAAATATCGGATTCGAGAGAATTGGATGAATCCCACCGGTGGTAACGTTCAAAGAAACCAAAAATCTCTCGTCCGATGCAACATTGAAAAAAAGTTACATCCGATAGAATCCATCGCATACTATTGCAAGCGATATGAGCTATCGGATGTGAACCGATCGTCCATATCCCTGACAACTGAACCCTGCTCAAACGAATTCAGTGCAGGTAAAGATATGCTGCATCGGTCATCCGGCATATCCTATCGGTTGTGAATGAATGATACGAACAATTAAAATATCGGATTCGAGAGAATTGGATGAATCCCACCGGTGGTAACCTTCAAAGAAACCAATAATCTCTCGTCCGATGCAACATTGAAAAAAAGTTACATCCGATAGAATCCATCGCATACTATTGCAAGCGATATGAGCTATCGGATGTGAACCCATCGTCCATATCCCTGACAACTGAACCCTGCTCAAACGAATTCAGTGCGGGTAAAGATATGCTGCATCGGTCATCCGGCATATCCTATCGGTTGTGAATGCATGATTCGAACAATTAAAATATCGGATTCGAGAGAATTGGATGAATTCCACCGGTGGTAACCTTCAAAGAAATCAAAAATCTTTCGTCCGATGCAACATTGAAAAAAAGTTACATCCGATAGAATCCATCGCATACTATTGCGAGAGATCTGAGCTATCGGTTACGGACGTAGTCTATCGGATGTGAAACTATCGTTTATATCCCTGACAACTGAACCCTGCTCAAACGAATCCAGTACGGGTAGAGATAAGCCTTTTATTATATATATATTTTTTTTATATGTATTGTGACATAATTCTCGGGCCTAACGGTAAACCCGACAATCAGACACGCCTGAAAAATAAAACCCTACGAAACAAGATAAATGGGTGCCAGGATAACCTAAAGTTATCCAACAAAATTCTTTTCAATTCGATCAATCCAAAAAAATCATAACAAACCAAAATACTTCCTTATTCTGCTCGACTAACTCAACGTCCACCCCTGGGTCGCTGTTGTGGGTTGAAAATAAGGAAATAATAATAGACAAAATAATTCCACACAAAACGTTTAGGGAAATCAAAAAAATTAAACTTAATTAAGTAAAATCAAATTTGTGTTTTAACGAAGTGATAATGAAATCATAAGATAATAAAATAATAAAACAATGGAATGAACAAGTTAATGGTGCACAGCACGATAATATTTATTAATACGTCACGAGACGTTTTAATGGAGTTCAGTTATTGTATAAAAATTCAAAAATTAATTAATAATTGAAAAGTTATTAATTAATTCATCGTAAATAGAATTAAAATTACAAGCTGTTCTACGAAACTTGAATTTGAAGGAAATTTAGTGATATCCCGCCAAATACAATAAAGTCACTATATCCCTAGAAAATTCCCTAGGGGACGATACGACGCTGTCCCTGATTTTCCAAAAAAACATTGACCCAAAATGACTTTCACAATGAAAATTATATTGCATGAAAATAAAAATAAATTTAAAAAATAAAACAAAATTACTTTTTTTTTTTCAAGAATAAATAAAAAAAGCAATAATGATAATTAATTCAAAAGAAAATAATATTTGGTTATGTTCGACAACGACAAAAAAAAATAATTTCTAACGAATTATAATTTCAAATAAAATAAAAAAAAATAAAATCTAATTGTCAACAAGAGATTTGTAAAAAAATAAAAGATAAATAATTAATTAAAGAGAATTTTCTTACTAAAATAATCTGATCTCGAAAATTATAATTATCGTCGTCGCAATACGACATAAAAAAAAAATAAAGAAATCGAGAGACAAAAAGAAAAAAAAATAGCTCGACCAAATTCTCTTTTAACACAAAAATTAATTAATTTATTATTTTCGCTCACCAAACAATAATTTCCACAACTCCAATACTACTTAATGTTTCAAACGATGTGGCGAAATTTTACAAATAATTTTTGATAATTCCTTTCTCAATTAACGAATTATTTCAGTGAAAATAATTCAACCAAAATTTTCACGCCACAAAACGAGCACGCGTCCAGAACGAGAGTGACGCCATGTTGCTCTTGTTGGGAACAAGACGCCGGCCGGCACGAAAATTCCAACGTGGACGGCTCCCATTGGTTGATCTAGTCCAACAGCAATGAGTTCAACAAGTGACCACTAGTTGTCACAAATTTGAATTTTCATCTTCCAGCGATGAGAGACAAGAAACTCTAAAATGATTAATTTACGGAGTATTGTCAATTCCTCAAGATATTGACAGCTAGTGCTGGAACCTTCTCCAGACTTCCCTCTTGTCCTCATCCGATGAAGAAAAATTCTATGGTCTTTCTTTTGTCCAAAACTCCAAATTAGAGCCCTTTTCCTTGTTGCATTGTTCGTCCGTAAGGTGCTGCCCTCTTCCGCTCAGTACGAAAATCGCCGATGAGCGGTACAATTTAAAAAAAATAGAAATAGAAAATACAATTCATTAGAATAAAAAAATAATCATTATTTCCCATTGACAAAAGGTTTTGACTCTCATCCTGGACACTTTTCAATTAATAATTAACGCGCACAGACGACAACCAAGTAACGCGATAAAATATCACGTTACAGTATATGGGCGATTCCAGCAATTCTCGAATAGAATTTCGGCTCAAAATTTTGGGGGGCGACTTTTCAGTCCTCATCGATTAAAACCATTAAAATGAAGAAAATACTTAATTCTAAACCATTTTGCTCCACTATCGCAGCAGAAATCAATGAATTTTGATTTTTGGATCAAAATTTTCTCTTAACAATGACGTAAGTAGCTAGATGAAAAAAAATACAAGATATAGATTTTCATCGCAAGTTTCCTGAATTTTCTGAAAAAAATATCCTTTTTCGTCTTTGTCCTTGTTTTCGAGGTGAAAATGTTCTTTGAAAACTTCAAATGCTCGTTTCGAATCGTTCCCCAATTTTTTTTTCAATTTTTTAATTTTTTTCTGAAAATTTGCTAGGAACTATCTGATTTTTGGCCCCTGCTCTCGAAAACTCCGGCGACAGTGATTAGAAACTTGAAATTTAATACTTATTAAGAACTAACAATGAATGCAAATTGAGAAGATGGATGTTGCAAAAGACATATGTATATTGATCACATTTTATAATTCTAAATGGAAAACATCAGTTGCTTGAATGTTTTCCATTTAGGATTATAAAATGTGATCAATATACATATGACTTTTACAACATTCATCTTTTCAACTTGCATTCAATGTTAGTACTTAATAAGGATTAAATTTCCAATTTTTAATTACAGTTGCCGTGGTTTTCAAAAGCAGGGGCCTAAATTTATATAGTTCCTAGCAAATTTTTCAAATTTTAAAAAATTGGTGAGCGATTCGAAACAAGCATTTGAAGTTTTCAAAGAACATTTTCACCTCGGAAACAAGGACAAAGGCAGAAACGGATTTTTTTCAGAAAATTCAGAAAATTTGCGATGAAAATCTATATTTTGTATTTTTTTTTTCAATTAGCTACTCACGTCATTCTGAAGAGAAAATTTTGATGCGAAAATCAAATTTCATTGATTTCTGCTTCGATCGTGGGGGAAAAATGGTTTAGAATTTAGGATTTTCTTCATTTTGATCGTTTTAATCGATGAGGACCGAAAAGTCGCCCCCCAAAATTAGGAGCCGAAATTCTATTCGAGAATTGGTGGAATCGCCCATATATATTTTTTTTATATTGTTACGATGTGATCGTAAAAGGGGTTTTTATCGTCGAGGCGCCCTCTCCCTCCTCCTCCGGACAATAAGAAATCCACCGTCGATAATCGATTTATCGACCGTTCGGAGGTAGAGGCAGCACCTGCCGGAGACAGAGGTGAGGATTTTCACGGCTGTAGTGAAAATCCCCACTCCTGTAATAACCGTCAAAAGACACATAACGTAAATATTAAGTCTCTGTAGTAATTAAGTGATTAATTAAGGAAATATTAGTGTTAAGTGATTTAAGATAATAAAATAAAGACTCCACACGAGATTAGAATAAGTGATTAAATAAATAAAGACTCCAAGTGAGCTGTAGTGTAAGAAATCCGGAGGAAAACAACTGAGCTGTCACAAGTAAGTGTAATTCCGTTACCGCGTGTTCAGCCTCAGTATCATTAAATAAATATTAATTGGAAGAATATTGGGGGTTAATTGATCCGGATAAAGTGAGGGATTAATTGTGGATAAATTGGGCCAATGTTTTGGCCAGAGATATTGGGATTTGGAGTAAAAGAACTCATCGTAAAATCACACAAAGATAATTGGCGTCCCCACGCCAATTAAAGATCATTAGAAATAATCCACAATTATCTCGAGCATCTGGGAAGTAGTTAATCGGAAAGATCAGCACAATTGAGGAAAAATAATTGAGAAAGAAATTCATTATATTATTTCCGGACGATTCTGGAAATAATATATCATAAAAGGGAATATAAAATCATCTACAGGTGTTGCCTCGTGCCACGTGGTCGGCCATCTTGTATACCGGCCGGCACATTCAAATCACACGGGTACACTCTCAGACTTGCGAGTGGTCGCACTTTCAAAGTATACTCTTACACTCTCAGACTTGCGAGTGGTCGCACTTTCAAAGTATACTCTCGGGCGGCAAAGTGTCGCACTTCTCCTGGCGCCAAATTCAAACGGTAGTATACCGGACTTTGTCACAATTGGGTTAATAAAAGAGATATTTTGTATTCAAATGGGAATTTACATGATTTATTTCAATAATAACCCCGGATATTAGTCCCACAAGTAATCGACGGTGAGTCTGAACCCAGAGGGCGCCACAGGAAGCTGGACAACGTTGGTGATTCCGGATTCTCGTTGCAGAAGCCCTCTTTTTAATCGAATTTGGTCTTTTCCGCCATTAATCACACACATACACACGCACCTACTACACACGCACGCACCTACTACACGCACACGCACCTACCACGCACACACGCAACCTTCACACATACGGGGCCTATAATCAGGTGATTTTGGGCCTCGTTACAGAACACGCACACATACACAACGAGGCAGGAATTCCACCCGAATTTCTAGCCTCGTAACAATATTAATACTTTTTTTTTCATAAAGTATTTAGGATTCTGATCTGGGGGATAATTATTTCCTCAATATTCTTCAAATCAGAAATTTTATCCCAAAATTATATTTTTTCTCTTTTTACTAAGTTATATAAAAAAAAATTTTAATACTAGCGGTTTTTCTTTCATAGGCAGTGCCGGATCCAGTGGACACGGGGCCTTCGCTTGCCATAGTGCCGGGCCTAGTGGGCGCGGGGCTCCTTTCTCAAAAATTTCCCTCCTCAGTGCTGGATCACTGTTCTGAAGGGCCCAGACCACTGCGCAGGGCCGTAACCACTAGAGTCGGCTACCCTTTTCCAAATTTTCCTTAAAAACACAATTTTTAAGTTAATTAATGCGATTTTAACAATAGCCGCCCCACATTGAACATAATAATTATTATTATTATTTTTTCTTTTATTTTCATTTTTTTTACATATTTTATATATATATGGGCGATTCCACCAATCCTCGAATAGAATTTCGGCTCCAAATTTTGGGGCGCGACTTTTCAGTACTCATCGATTAAAACCATTGAAATGAAGAAAATCTTAAATTCTAAACCATTTCGCCCCACTATTGAAGCAGAAACCAATGAATTTTGATTTTTGCATCAAAATTTTCTCTTAAGAATGACGTGAGTAGCTAAATGAAGAAAAAAATACAAAATATAGATTTTCATCGCAAATTTTTTGAATTTTCTGAAAAAAATATCCTTTTTCGTCTTTGTCCTTGTTTTCGAGGTGACAATGCTCTTCGAAAACTTCTAATGCTTGTTTCGAATCGTTCCCCAAATTTTTTTTCAATTATTTTATTTTTTTCTGAAAATTTGGAAAATTTGCTAGAAACTATATGATTTTTGGCCCCTGCTCGTGAAAACCCCGGCGACTGTAATTAAAAATTTGAAATGTAATACTTATTAACAACTAATCATAAATGCAAGTTGAAAAGATGGATGCTGCAAAAGACATATAGGTCATTCCACCAAATAACTTCATCCTTACGGGGCGACCCTCGCGGATCGTGCTCATAATTTTTGGAGGTGTTCTCTATCATAAAAAAAAATTCCCTGAGAGTTTTAGCTCTTAATACGCAGCGGTCTTGAAGTTATGATTCTTTGGAATTTTTGAAAAAAAAATTTTCAACTTTTTTGTCAATTTTTCTGATATGAGGAGTTCGGTTGGGGGCGCGACGGTGTACGGACGACTGCGTTGACCGCTGCATATTTTTCGCGAAATAAAGAGGTAAAATTGAAGAAATACAGGTAAAAAAACTGGAAAAAAGAAAAAGCCAAAAAGTCGAAGACTTTGAGATATAAAGTTGAGAGAAAGCGGGAGAAATAAAGCCGAGGTGAAGAAAGCTAAGAAGGCGTGAGGGATTGAGGTTAAGAGAGATGGTGGTAGGAAGGGGAGGAAGAGGAAGGGGGGGGAAAAGGCGATGGAGAACATGGAAAAAGCGTCTCGGAGAAGGAGGTGGCGCCCTCGGACGGGAAAAGAAGAAGAGGGAGACCGAGGAAGGAGGCAGAAAAAAGCGAGGTCGATAAGCTAGAAGGGAGCCTCGACCGACTGTGGGTGCAGAGGGAAAGAAAGGCAGGAAACGTGGCTGATGAGAAGGAAGACACTGAATCGGAAGGAGAAGGTTTAGGGGGCGAAGAAACAGACGAAAAGAGGATGGTGTGAGTGAAAAGGGGATTGTGTCAAGTGCTATTGTGGAAGAGACGGATAATAGTGCGGAAGAAACGAAAGGGGGAGGCTCAGGGGGTGAAGTGACAGATGATACAGTGGATGAGGCAGGCGAAAAGACGAACGGGCCAAGTGTCACTGGTGAGGGGGCAGGTGACAATGTGGTGGAGAAGGAGGGACAGAGGCAGCAAAAAAGAAGGGAAGCTCGAGTGTGGGCGAGGACGAGGTGTTTAAACCGAGAAACAGGATCGCAAGGACACCCGAGAAAGACAACAATGTGAAGGTTGACGGAAGGAGTAAAAAACAGGGGGATGAGACGGAAAAAGACGAGGGTGGCGAGGCAGTGGTGGTGGATACAACCCAACGAACGACAGCCCAGCCCCTCGGAGAGGCGGGGAGAACGAGGCAGACGAACAGGAGAAGGAGGAGGAGAAGGAGGCTGCTAAGAAAAAGGAAGCAGAGGTTATAAAAGAGCTGACTCAGGTAGCAGAAGATTTAAGGAATGGTGATCAAGAGAGTGAGGATGAGGAGGCGGACGCCGAGGGGTACGTCACACTGAGGGAGGTTAGAAAATTTATGAGGGAATGGGAGGAGAGGCAGAATGAGAGACAGCTAGAGATCCTACAAGATATCGAGAGGATGATCACAGCGATGGTAGCAAAGGGTCCAAGATGCGAGAAGTGTGCAGGGAGAGAAAGCATAGAGAAGGAGGCGGGAAGCTTAAGGAAAGAGGTGAGGATTCTGAGAAAGGAGAACGACCTTTTGCTGGAGAATGTGGTGAGGCTCGAGAAAGAGAAAAAAAGACTGATAGAGAAAGCTGAAGAAGAGGAAGAGGACCTGATGACTTTAAGAGAGGGGTTGGAGTGGCAATGGCAAAAATTAAATGCGACACGCACGGAGGGGAGGGAGAAGGAAAAACAGGTGGGGGACGCGCCGGCCGCTGGGATGACCCTGGCACATGAAGCGAGAGCTTCAGAAGGGTTGGGGGTCCCGGTACACGGAGCGCCTCCACCAGGCTCGGGTCAGGAGAGGAGGCCCGAGCAGAGGGAGAAGGCGGCGGCAAATGGTGAGGGATTAAGAGGAGAAGGAAGGAAGGAAATGGACGAGGGGACAGGGAACGTGGAGAACGGCAGGCAGAGAGACGAAAACAGGGATGAAGTACCTGAGCAGGCAGATACGGTGAAGAGAGGGGGAGGCTGGGACGAGACGAAAAGGACAACGAGGAGGGACCACACGATGAGGTGGCCTGACCCTCCACCAAGCAGAATGACAAAAGAACAATGGAGGAAGGAATTGGCAGAAAGGAGAGAAAAAAGGAGGAACGTGATAATCATGGGGCTAACGCTGCTAAAACCGGAACGGAAGGAAGAATTAGAAGAATGGATATTGGAGACACTTGGGATCAAGGTAAGGATCGAGAGGTTAGTAAGACTGGGGTCTTCGAGTTGGCGGGCCACGTTAGACGACCTGAAGCAGAAGAAACGAATTATGTGGCGGACGGATTCGCTAGATGGTCTGGGCTGGGGCGTGATAATCAAAGACGATTACACGGAAAGACAGAGGTTGATACAGGAATGGCTGGGGAGAGAAGCGATGAGATGGGAAGATGCAGGACACGAGGCGACGGTGGTGTATGGAGGATTGGTGGTGGATGGTACGCCGCTAGTATGGGATGAAGGCGAAGGAGAGATGACCCAGAGGAAGCAGTGGAATAACGGAAGTAGGGAGGGCTCGCTCTTTTAAGGAGCCGGCTGGAGGGGAGGAGAAGAAGGAATTATGCATAATGCACTGGAACACAAGAGGGCAGGCGAATATTTGGAAGAATAAACGGCTGTGGACGGGGGCAGATATAACAATATTCCAAGAAACACACATGGAGAAGACGGCGATGGAGAAGGCGATGAAGGGATTGAGCAAAGAATTTGAATGGCACGGGAAGGAAGGAACAAAAAGGCATAAAAAAGGCAGGGCAGGAGGAGGACACCTGGTAGGAATTAAAAAAGGCCTGAAGGCAAAGTGGACAGTGAGTGAATGGAAATACGGGCAGGTATTGCAGGAAAAAATGGAAAGAGGGCAAGAAGGATACGTAATAGTGAGCACATACAACAACCACAGAAGCAAGTTGAAGGAAGTGCTAGAGGCGCTGGAAGAGCTGATGGAGGAGAACTATGGGATGTGCGAGAAGCTGGTCATAGTAGGGGACATGAACGCGAGAATAGGCGAGCTGCAAGGCTGGACGAAATGCGGAGCCGAAGAAGAGAGTGGGATCCCACACAGAAGGTCAGAGGACAAGATGGTCAGGGACGAAGGAAGAGTACTAGTAGACTGGTGCGAAGGGAACGCCTTCCTACTAATGAATGGCCGTGCGGAGGGAGACGAGGAGGGAAAAATCACTTACATAGACGATAGTTCAGGAGTGTTCTGGATTATGTCATGGTTAGGACACGGGAAGAGAGCATGCCAGAATGGTTCAAGAGCTTGAGAACAACGGCGCAAGAGGGCTCCGACCACCTCCCAATTATTTTCAGATTGGGATCGGAGCGAAGGCCGGAAGAAGAAAAGAACGAGGGCGGGAAAAAAAAGAGAATGAAGTGGAAACCAGAAAAAACCCAACAGTACCAACAAGAATGGCTGGCTAGGTGGGAGGACGAAGGGGCGGAGGAAGAACAGGAGTACCACCCGGCAGAGAAATGGGAACAGTTGGTGAAAGTAACCAGGACACGGCTGAGGCGTTAAGAATGACAACAGGAGGAGTCAGGAAGAACAGGCAGGAGACGTGGGATACAGGGGAATACAGACAGGCAAGAAGAGAGCTCTTTAAACAGCTGAACAGATTTAGGAGGAAACGGAATTGGAGGAACAAACTAGGATACGTTCGTGCAAGAAAGAAGGCAAAAAAAGTGAGGGAGGAACTGATAAGCAAGTGGATAAAAGGAAAACAAGAGGAAGTCGGAAGGAGCAAGTCAATGGCATCGTGGTGGAAAGCGATGAACTGGTTCAGAGCGGGGAGAAGGAGGGTGGAAAACGCGGTAACCCCGGAAGAATGGCTGGGACATTTCAAGGCACTGCTGGGAGCAGAGGATAGTCAAACGGGGGAAGATGCAGGGGGGCAAAGCCGAGCGGCGCCCCGCTCTGGGATGACCCTGGCACATGGAGCGAGAGCTCCAGGAGGGTTGGGGGTCCCGAAGAGAGGCGAAGAGGCGAGTACCGGCATTGACGGGGAGGATGAGAGCTGGCTAGCAAGAGAAATCGGAGAGAGGGAGGTGCAAGACGCAATCAGGGGCTTGAAATCGGGAAAGGCGGCAGGCGAGGACGGCATAACTGCAGAGTTTTTGAAGGGACTGCCAGCGGACGGAATGAAGGAACTGGTAAGAATCATAAGGGAATCGTGGAAGAAGGAAGAGATAGTGAGTGGCTGGAAAACGGCGATTATCTACCCAATACACAAAAGAGGGGATGTAGACAAGGCGAGCAATTATAGAGGAGTGTCACTGCTGGACATAGGCTATAAAATAATGGCAACAGTGATGGCAAGGAGGCTGGGACAGTGGCTGGAGAGGGAGAAGAAGCTATCGGAGGCACAGGCAGGGTTCAGAAGCAAGCGAGGCACGATCGAACAGGTATTCGTGCTGAACACGCTGATAGGGAACAGGCTCAAGAGGAAAGGGGGAAGGCTGCAGGTGGCTTTTGTGGACTTCAAGGCAGCATTCGATAAGGTGGACAGAGAGAGGCTATGGAAGAAGATGGAAAAGATGGGAATAAGCGAAAAATTTATAAGGACAACGAAGAAAATGTATGAGAACACAGAGAACAGAGTAATAGCAGGAGAGGGGCTAACGGAAGCTTTCAAGACGAGCAAAGGAGTGAGGCAAGGGTGCCCATTGAGCCCCATCCTCTTCAACATCTACATAGATGACTTGGAGAAGGAACTGAGGAGGAAAGGGAACGGAGGAACAGCGATTGGACAAGGAGCGGGCGTGAAGGTATTCGCACTGCTCTATGCAGACGACACAGCGCTAGTAGCGGAAAGACCGGAGGAACTGGCGAAGATGCTGAAGACGCTGGAGAGATGGTCGGATGAGAATAGGATGGAGGTCAGTGTGGAAAAATCGAAGGTAATGGTCTTCAGAAGAGGAGGCAGGCTAAGGAAGGAAGAAAACTGGGAGTACAAAGGCGAGAGACTGGAAGTGGTGGGGGAATTCAAATACCTGGGATACCACTTCACGACGAGCAATAGACATGGCATACACACGAGGAAACAAGCGGCGAAGGCTCAATTGCTGATAAACAAGACACAGAGTGAGATGAGGAGGGCAAAATTGGAGGAATTGGAAAGGCGGCTCTACTTCATGGGGGTAGCTGTGAAGGCTGTGGCGCTGTATGGGGTGGAACTGTGGGGCTGGAAGAGGAGTGAAGAGATTGAGAGAGTGCAAAAGAAATACGTGAAAGCAAGTATGGGGCTGGCAAGAAACACACCAGACTACATATGGAGGGCGGAATCAGGAAAGAGCAGCGTGGAGGTTGAGGCGGTCAGGAGGGCAAGCTCTTTTTTCATCAAGATTGGAAGCATGGAGGAGGAAAGATGGCCCAAAAAATGCCTGAGGGAGGAAATAAGAGGGATAAAGAACCGGAACCCGACGAGGTGGGGAAAAGAGGTGAAGAAGGTGTTGGAGGAGACGGGGACGGAACAGCTACTAGAGAGAATTTGGGAAGAAAGATTGGAACAAGCGGCCACGGTGACGGAGGAGCTGGTACAGGCGGTCGAGAGGAGGGAAAAGGAGAAAGACAGCGAGAAGATAGAAAAGTCTAGATACTGTGAATCCCACAAGGCGGTGAAGATGGTGGAAGGCATGGAAGAGTACTGGAGCAAAAAAAGATTGAGAACGGCGGACAAGTTCACGTGGGCGAGGTGGAGGTGTGGAAATGCAGTGCGTGAAGGGAAGAGAGGATTCGGCAAAGACAACTGTAGAGGGTGTGACAGGGGCCAGGAAAAACTGGAACATGTAATAAGCTGTGAAAAGATAATGAGAAAGATTGGAAAGGCAGAGGCTGATTTCTGGGAGAGCTAGAGAGGAGAAGGTAGCCATGAGGAGTGGAGGAGAAGGCTCGTGGAAACAATGAAGGGAAAACCAAGCAGACGAATGTCCAGAAGGCTGAGAAATCTAGAGGCAACGCTGAGAAAGGCCGAAGAGAGCGGAAAAAATAAGTAATTAGTAATAAGGAGGGGGGAAAGACATACTATAGCGAAGGGTCTAAGACCGGGATTAAATTAGTTACTGTGCCAAAGAACTGAACTAAAGAAATGCAACTATAGTATTAGGAGCCATGAGCTCCAGTCAGAGGGAGTAGAGTAGGGAGAGTGTAAATAAAGTAAAATGGAGAAACTTCTAGATGTAAAAAGTGTGCAGTATTACCAAAGTTAATGTATAAATGTAAAAAAAACTTAAGAATAAATAACCAATGAAACTATTGTAAGTATTAGAGAGACGGGACGAGAAGGCAAGAGAATGATGTAAAACAAAAACTTTCTGTAACTCTGAGAAATAAATGAATCTTGAATCTTGAATCTCTTCTGATATGATAAACATTTTTAAACAAAATCAACAAAATATTGCATCTTGTAGGAAAAATTCTCAGCTTTCGAATGAAGATATTTATTTTGTCATAAACTCATCAGAAGACCCTTAAAAATCGAATTAAAGTGAAAAAATTGTTTTTTTCCGGTGTCCGGCCCAAAAATTTCCAAATTTGAATTTTTTTTCGGAAAGCTGAGTGTTTTTTGAACAAAATGTAGCGTTTCGGCGATGGGCATATTCTTTGTTTCATCACAATTAAATTACACGCAAATTCATTATAATTAAAATACTTTTATTATTGAACTCTTTTGAGATGTGGATACAGTTTTAATGAAAGCATAACCAATTTCATCTTTTGAAGGCACAAAAGTGTGTAATAACTGTCGACCTTTCACCGTTTTCCATTGAGAATATCGTACGTCTAACACATTTTTTTTTATTAAATAATCGTCATTAGCTATAAAAGTAAAGTCAACGTTTGTAAAATTTCTCGTTCCCCAGGAAAACAAATCTTGTGGTGTCAGTATATGCTCTTTATTGTTCATTTGTAATGAAGCTCTAGCAGCATATCGTTTTAATGAACCTGCAAGCCCATCGCATGGTCCTTTGCCATGGGCAGTTGCAAAAAAATACCACTCAGCGTTGATTTCGAAGTCAGGATAACGATAACATAAGTTTGTAAATGCTTTCTTGTTTTTGAATTGTTGTGGAGCTCCATCGGAGAAGTAAAGAATCGTATTAATGATAGCAAATCTCTTGTTAAGAAAGGCAATCAATTGCTCTTGAAATAAATAAATTAAAACTGTGTCGTGCTTAAGACAATCTGAAATACCAACAAAGCTCAAATGCTTAATAGTATCATTTTCGTTATAATAAAGCACCATTGGAAATATAGTAGCTTGATCATTATTCCAATGGAAGCCTTGAGCTGCTTCCTGCACAACGAATGCATAATTTTCCGCAAAGTCAAATACTACGGCGAATTCCCCGCTCTTTAAATTTAGTTTTGTATCAGAAAACAATCGACTTTGTGTTTTCGCAATAAAATCATGTTTCAAAAGCTTATCAAGCTGCGTCACTAAAGTCTCGATTAAGTCTTCGGAATCTGAAGTAACATTCACAATAGTACAACGGTCTGTTGATGTCCACATTTTATATTGGATTTCATTAACATCAGATTCATTAAACGACACACGAAAATAATCAACGCTTTCTTCATTATTTGGACAACTATTGCACATTCTGGAGAAGCACGATTCTTTTGGATTGTTACAAACTAATTTATTTAATAAATTGTCGTAAATTGGCTGAGATTCTACAACCCAATCGGTATTTATCGCAAATTTTGGAAAATTACATCCTGAAAGCAATGAATGTAATAAGATTAATAACTCGTTTTAGTACAATTATAAAGAATGTCAAATATACAAGTACTTTCTAACATCAATTTTACATTTTGATGAATAGTACAAACACATACGACATGTGTACCACTACTTCCAGCAAGAATAAAATGAGTAGGCCTCAAACTAGCGAATTTAGAAAATCCGATTGCCACTGAATTATATTGCGCTTTGAAGCTTTGGTACAATTCTTCTAAATTACAAAGAACCAACTTTTTTTGTACCCTAGTTCCATTTCCATCACAATCCTTCACAGATTTAAAATCTTCCATGCCCGCTAATTGTTTTGAGTTTTCTTCGCTTTCATAAAAATCAATGACAAGTTTTGTTACATCAAAATTAAGCGGCTGATTCCCTGGGGCTTTTATGGCATTCGAAGTATTAGTAGTCATTTCACCAGAGTCTGAATCAACATTCTCAGATTCACTGATATCATTTTTAAGATTCAGTACCATTTTTCGAGAACAGTTAAATTCAGATGCTATATGACTGACTTCCCAACTGTCGGGTAGAATTGAAAGCAGCTTCGTTTTTATTGATCTGTAAAGCAAACGATCGATCGCATTAATATGAAAAATGGAGATATTTTAAAATGATCGATTGTTAAAGAAATTTACTTGTCACTTTCAGCGTTATATAATTTCTTCACTTTAGCTATCATGGAACAATGATCTTGATTAACCTTTCTGTAAGTAGATTCAGGTAATATTCCAAATTGTGATTGGAACTTATTTTCTAGGGCAGCATAGCTCTCATCAAGTTTTTTTTCTCCATAAGTTTTTTCAGAATACAACCTTAAATTAAGCGCATAGAAGAATAATTAAGTAAGTTTTCATTCAGTAAATGAAAAACTTAATCAATGGAAAATTTTTACCTGTCTTTTTCAATGAGAGGAATTTTCAAAAATCGCTCTAAAGAATGATCATTGTAATCACATAGAATGTTGCTAAAATTACTGACAGTTCGAGATAAACTGCTTCCTTGAGTACTAATTTCAGCTGATATATTCAGACTTTCAATACTAATTTGACTTGAAATGATTTCTTCTTCCTCTGATGCCGGCGGAATAGATTCTTTGACACGTAATCGACAACGCACTCATAACATTGAAGTGTCATCTAAGTCAAGAAATTTCCAACGATCTTTGTCGGGAAATTTTCTCGAATCTTTAACTCCTTTGTTATACCTCCGTAAAGTTAGCACAATGAAGTGTTTTTTTGGGGACTTTTCTTAGCTCTGAATTATGTGCTATTTATGTGCTAATTATTTGTGGAATTCCTAAATTATTTGCTGTTTGGCTTCACCTGATTTGAAGCGGTTGAAGTTGTGGAAAAATGAAATTTTGTCATTTAACTGACAAGAATCAGAAATTGACGCCAAACATGATGGAATCATTATGTGCTTGATAAGAAAATATCATTCCATATTTTTTCAGAATTTACAGTGCACACGGGAATTATTTACGTCGGCTTATACAGAATTGAAGTTATAAAAAGCTCCTTTTTTCGCTTTTTTCCGACAGCAATGGTTCAATGAGCTTGCAACTTACAGAAACATTATGTGCTCCATGAAAATAAATCATTCCATATTTTTTTCAAATTTTTGGTACGAAAATAAATTATTTATGGAGGGAAAAGTCATGAAAAGCTATATCCATTGATTCAATTGTTGACAATAGTCCACAAATGGAGCTTAAAATCAATGGGCATATTATGTGCCCAATGGAAGAAGATTATTTCATATTTTTTAAGAATTTTTGGCGCTTGAATAACTTATTTGGGGAGGTAAAAGTTAAGAAAAGTTGAATTTTTGTTATTTTATTGACAAAATTCAATAAATGTCCTCAATGATGATGAAAACATTGTGCTCAATGAAAAAAGATCATTTGATATTTTTTCAGAATTTAAAGTGTACAAGGGAATTATTTGTATAGGCTTGCACGAGTTTCAAGGAATGAAAAGCTCCACCCTTCGTATTTCCCAGACAGCAGCTATTGAATGACCTTGCAACTTGCAAGAACATTATGTGCTCTATGAGAAATGATGATTTCCAATTTTTTTTGAATTTTCAGTTCTCAAATAAATTATTTGTGAACAGAAAAGTTAAGAAAAGTTGGTTTTTATCAAAAGAAAAAAGTGGAGATGATGATGATCATCTCCACTTTTTTCTTTTGTTATTCTCAAGTGCAGTCTACTCGCACTCCTTGTCGATTTATCCAACTCTAATGACATCTTTTCATATCAATCAATAATAATTTGTTCGATTCAATTAGTCGAGTGAACTTCAGGATTTTGAATCTCTTCATCCTCTTGCTTCTTCTTGTAATTAAGAATAGCCGAACTTCAAAATGTATCTTGCATCATTAATTTTTTGAATTTCCCCTCTTCACTTAGTAAAATCGACTCGGTCCAATGCTCCTTTTTTCTCTATTTTATTCAGCTTTATTGGATAGCTGGCAAAGAATACCAAAAATATTGACGACCCCAACAACAAAATGAATGTAAAATCCCTCTATCTCGCTTAGTTTCTGAGATATTTCCAACCACAATAAAAAAAAAAATCAATTCGGTCAATTTCATTTTTTTACAGGATTTTTTTTTCAATTTCTCGGAAACTAAGCGAGATAGAGCAATTTTAGCCGAATCTTTTTTTATAGAAAATTTCAAGAGCTATAAAACAACATGAGTATGACATAACTCTATCTGGCTTTATTTTCAAGATATTCTTACAAACAATTGAGAGAAAAAATCGATTCATTCAATTTTACTTTTTCACTTCATTCATATTTTTATGAATATCTTGGCAATGAAGCGCGATAGAGCAATTGTGCCCCGATCCTGTTTTGTAGAGAATTTCAAGAGCTATGAAACAAGATGGGAGTAAAATGACTCTATCTCGTTTAGTTTCCGAAATATTTTTAAAAACAATTAAAAGAAAGAACGGATTCATCCAATTTTACTTTTCCACTGGATTCATTTAATTATGAATATCTTGGAAACTAAGTGAGATAGAATAATTTTGCTTGAATCCTTCTCTACTTATAGAGAATTTGGAGAGCTGAAAAAACTATCTTGCTGGGTTTTCGAAATATTTCCAAAAACAACTAAAAGAAGAAATAAATTCATCCAATTTCACTTTATCACTGGATTGATGTGTCTTAGAATATCTTGGAAACTAAGCGAGATAGAGCGACTTCGTCTGGAGCCTTTTTGATGGACAATTTCAGAAGGTACAAGACAAGAGCAGTGTAACATTGCTCTATCTCGCTTAGTTCTCCAGATATTTTCAGAAACAATTGAAAGAAAAATTCGATTCATGAAAATTTCACTTTTTCACTGGATTTTTTTTTAATGTCTCGGAAACTAAACGAGATAGAGTAATTTTGCCCTCATGCTGTTTTGTAGAAAATTTTGAAGGCTGCAAAAGAGTATGCGAGTAAAATCACCCTATCTCGCTTAGTTTTTGAGATATTTTGCGACGGAATCTAATAATTCCGTCGGCAGAAATCCCAATTTTATTTGAATGGGGAAAGAATTCAATTCTTCCTCCCATTCAAATATCGGCGGGCAGGATTCGTAATCCTTCGGGGCCATACGACAACCCCCGAAGTGCGCGCGCCGAAGGACAAGGGCGCGCGCAACGCCAAGAGTGCGCACGCACCTTTAAGAATGCGTACGCATCCCGAGACACGCCGCCATGTTCTCACACACGGCAGCGTGAAACCAGTTCCGTCTTACGCCTTAGACAGGAATAACCCGTACCCCGCGCTCCAAGAAAACACGTGCCGCGTAGTATTCGTGAGTGGAGAGAAAAACAGTGAAAGTGCAGTGAAGGATTTCCGTGGGAATTTTCCTTTTGATTTCCACCCACAGGACCACCAGGACAACCCTCGGAGTCGAGGCAGGGAGGTTACAACCCCACAAGTGAGTGTTTTCTCCTTTTCTTTGCCCTCGAGTCCTCGTTTTTCCACTCGCTCTTTTTCTCTCGCTCTTCTCAATGTTCTCGTGGCTTTTCTTCACGTGCCTTTTCAGCTATGGGATTCTTATCCCATCTGGACTACCCTGTCCAGGGGATATGGCTGCACCCTCTACACTACCATCCCTCCCCTTGGGGGGTGAGTTAGTTTGGAGGTACGGGAGCGGTGTCCTGACGCTACTCCGCCTGGGAGCGTCCCTTGGAGCCCACCCTGTTCACTTCGCAACTCCAGGGTGGAGTCAACCCTTGAGGGCCGTTGGCGCCCTTGCTGCAAGGTGGTGGATTACCACCCCGATCGAGTGCCTTCACTCGCCACTTCCAGGGTCACGCTGCCAATTCGAAGGCCATCATGCGCCCTCGCTAAGGGATGATAGGGCGAATTCTGCCCTCGAGCGCCGCCGCTTGTATCATCCGCCTCATCGCCTAGAGCGGAGGACTCCTTCGGCACCTTTGAGGCCATAATGGGGCCCCTCCACCTCTTCGAGTGCTTCCGCTTGTCCTCGTCCTCTACACCACTTCGAGGGCCATTTTGCGCCCTCGCAAAGTGGAGGAAGGCTTGTTATTCTTCGAGCCACTAGGCTTGCCTTCTCGTGGCAGAGACGCCACGCTGGAGGGTGAATCCACCCTCCTGTTCACGTCTTCAGAGCTCCGCCTCGAGCAGTTGTGCTTGTAACTGGATCCGGTAGACGCGCCTCCAGAGTTTTCATCCCCTATGGACTTCGTCGACGCTGCTCAGACCGAGCGGGATTCTAACCATCGGGTGGAGGACCTTTCGGATGGGTGGCTGTAAGATCGTTGGACGTTGGGCTTTTGGACCATCCCCCCTGCTTTATTTACCCCCTTTGCATAAGACTATTTTAATAATCATATCAAATCCTGTAATTAATTCTTTTGAGTCAATATAGAGGAGTTATTGTCGCTAATTTTGGTATTCCGTGTGAGTTATTTTCCGGTTCATCCCATCTTCACCGCCGAATCCACCCCTCTCTCCATAACCGAGTGCTGAGCTGCCGAGAGGCTGTTCCGTACCCTTCCGCCTTCTTCAGTTTAGGTTTTAGGTTTTTGCGTTACGTTTTGGACTTTGGGTACGTTTACGGATTATTTAGGTTAAGGTATTTTAATGGTTGGCTGGAGTAAATTGCGGTGTTGGTCGCGCCAAATTAGACCAACTGGCGCCCATTTTAGCCCCTTCGGGGAGTTTTAGTTTTAGGTTCGAAGGGGGTAGGGAAGGGAAGAAGGTGTCGGCATTTTTCCGATGAGGAGGAAAATGTCACGTCACAATTTTCAAAGGCAATTTCTTAAAAAATCAATTTATCCAATTTAACTTTTTACTAGATTCATTCTTTCATGCATATCTTGGGAACTAAGTCAGATAGAGCAATTTTACTCTGGACCTTCTTCATGGAGAATGTCACGAGCTGCAAAACGAGTCCAGGGTAAAATTACTCTATCTCGCTTAGTTTTCGAGATATCTTCGAAAATAATTGATTAAAAAAGTCGATTTGTTCAATTTGACTGTTTCACTGGATTTTTCCTTTCGAATATCTTGAAAAATAAGCGAGATACAGCAATTTCGCTTCGATCCTTCTGTTCGAAAACTCGTTGATTTTCTCTAGAGGACTGGAACTTATGGAATTGGGATTGAGAATTTCTGGGAAAATAATCTGTGAACACAATTGCCGTTGATGGTCAATTTTAATCCCTCAAAAAAGAGACTCGTTATTACAATAAAGTTATTGTTCGCGTATTAAGAATTGGCAAAAAGATAGAATCGTTGAATTGACCGTTAATTAATAATTGCTCATTGTCCGTTAATTGTCTTTGAACGTTGATAACCGAAAATACACTGGTAATTCACTAAAGCACTGCACTGGCGGTGTAACCTTGAAACCCGAGGATGTAGCTATGTTGAATGAGTGCCGAAAAGGCAAGATGCGTGCTCGTGATGTCCCATGTATAACTCTGTTATACTTGAAGAGGATCCAATAAACGACCGAATGCATTAACAAAGCATTCGTTGAAAAAACTACTGTTTAATGATGAGTGTCGTTGACCGTTCCATAACCGAGGAAAACTCGCAATAGACCGTTGAGAGCATCTTGGAAGAGATGCTTTCTCGATGATTATCCGATGAAGACTGTTAATTTAACTGTAGGAGGGGGGGTAATTCGAAATGCCCCGATTCGAGACTTTTCGGCTCGAACCCCACCTGATCACTCAGGATTTTAGCGCCAGTTTCGAACACCTTTTTGTAGTAAATTTTAAGAGTTGAAAAAAAGAGTGAAGTCAAAATCGCTCTATCTCGCTTAGTTTCCGAAATGTTCTCAATAATGATTAATAAAAAAAATTGATTTATCCAATTTCACTTTTTCACTGAATGCACTTATTCATGGATATCTTGGAAAATAAGTGAGACAGAGATATTTCGCTTGAATCCTTTTCTGTTTATAGAAAAATTTCAAGAGCTACAAAACGAGTTGGAAGTAAAATCGCTCCATCTTCCTTAGTTTTCGAAATATTCCCAAAAACAATTGAAAGAAAAAGTAGATTTATTCAATTTCATTTTATCACTGGATTTATTTTTCTTTGAATATCTTGGAAACTAAGCAAGATAGAGCAATTTTGCCCTTGCGCTGTTTTGTGGAGAATTTGGAAGGCTACAAAAGAGTATAGACGTAAAATCACTCTATCCCGCTTAATTCCCGAGATATTCTCGGAAATAATTGATTGAAAAAATCGATTCGTTCCATTTGACTTCTTCACTGGATTTTTTTTTTTAATATCTCGAAAACTGAGTGAGATATAGTGATTTTGCCGTGATACTTCTGTGTATAAAATTCCAAGATTTACAGAAAAATGCCTTATCTCACCTAGTTTCCGGAATATTTTAGAAAAACAATTAATAAAAATTGAAACAAACCCGACACGATTTTCCTCCGGCCGCACACGAGAACAATGCAGTTGGCGAGGTTAAGCAGTTGACGCATGCGCACTGTGCTCGAGTACGCAGTATTGTCGAACTAGCCAAAGAGGTCACCTCTGAAGTCCATCCGAAGCTGAAATTCACATGTTGTAGCATAGGAGCCGAAAATTTCCGAGGTTGCTCCATTGGCCAGTACGACTTCACGCATGCGTCAACTGCTTAACCTCGCCAACTGTTTTGTTCTTGTGTGTATAGCCGGAGAAAAATCGTGTCGGGTTTGTTTTAATTTTTATCAATTGTTTTTCGAGAATATTCCGGAAACTAAGTGAGATAAGGCATTTTGTAAATCTTGGAATTTTCCACACAGAAGTATCACGGCAAAATCACTCTATCTCACTCAGTTTTCGAGATATTAAAAAAAAATCCAGTGAAGAAGTCAAATGGAACGAATCGATTTTTCCGATCAATTATTTCCGAGAATATCTCGAGAATTAAGCGAGATTAAGTGATTTTACATCTATACTCTTTTGTAGCCTTCAAAATTCTCCACAAAACATCGCAAGGGCAAAATTGCTCCATCTTGCTTAGTTTCCAAGATATTCAAAGAAAAAGAAATCCAGTGATAAAATGAAATTGAATAAATCTACTTTTTCTTTCAATTGTTTTTGGGAATTGTTTCGAAAACTAAGGAAAATGGTGCGATTTTACTTCCAAATCGTTTTGTAGCTCTTGAAATTTTTCTATAAACAATAAAGAATCCAAGCGAAATACCTCTATCTCACTTATTTTCCAAGATATCCATGAATAAGTGAATTCAATGAAAAAGTAAAATTGGATAACTCAATTTTTTTTATTAATCATTATTGAGAATATTTCGGAAACTAAGCGAGATAGAATGATTTTGTCCGAATTCATTTTTTAGATCTTAAAATTTACTACAAAAAGGATCCAAGCGAAATTGCTGTATCTTGCTTATTTTTCAAGATGTTCAAAAGGAAAAATCCAGTGAAACAGTCATATTGAACAAATCGACTTTTTCAATCAATTATTTTCGAAAATATCTCGAAAACTAAGTGAGATAGAGTAATTTCACTCTGAACTCGTTTTGCAGCTCGTGACACTCTCCATGAAGAAGGTCCCGAGTAAAATTGCTCTATCTCCCTTAGTTCCCAAGATATTCATGAAAGAATGAATCCAGTGAAACAATAAAATTGGATGAATCGATTTTTTCTTTCAATTGCTTTCGAAAATATCTCGAAAACTAAGCGATTTTACTCTCTCCTTGTTTCGAAGCTCTTAAAATTCTCCATAAGAAAAGCTCCAGGTGAAATCGCTATATCTCGCTTAGTTTCCAAGATATTCATAGATAAATGAATTAAAAAGTAAAATTGGTTGAATCAATTTCACCTGTCAATTGTTTTTGAGAATATCTCAAACTAAGCGAGATGAATAGCTCTATCCCGCTTAATTTCCAAGACATTCATAAAAAAATGAATGAAGCGAAAAAATGAAACTGAATAAATCGTTTTTTTCTTAATTGCTTCTGAGAATATCTTGAAAATAAAGCGAGATAGAGTGATGTGATGCCTATCTTTTTTTACGGCTCTTGAAATTTTTTATAAAAGAAGATTCAGCCGACATTGCTCTATCTCGCTTAATTTTCGAGATATTGATGAAAGAAAATGAATGAAGCTGCAAAGTGAAGTTGGATGAATGGATTTTTTTGGAAATCGTTTTCGAAAATATCTCGGGATAGAGCGATTTCATTCTCATCTTGTTTTGTAACTCTTGGAATTCTCTGTAGAAACGGATCGATGCAGGATTGCTCTATCTTGCTCAGTTTTCAAGATATTTATGAAAAAATAAATCTAGTAAAACGTTCAATTGGATAAATCGATTTTTTTATGAAATTGCCTTTGAAAATATCTCAAAAACTAAGCGAAATAGGGTGATTTTATTCGCATACTTTTTTGCAGCCTTCGAAATTTTCTACAAAACAGCATGAGGGCAAAATTACTCTATCTCGTTTAGTTTCCGAGACATTAAAAAAAATGCAGTGAAAAAGTGAAATTATCATGAATTGAATTTTTCATTCAATTGTTTCCGAAAATATCTGGAGAACTAAGCGAGATAGAGCAATGTTACCCTCCTCTTGTCTTGTACCTTCTGAAATTGTCCATAGAAAAGGCTCCAGGCGAAGTCGCTCTATCTCGCTTAGTTTCCAAGATTTTCTAAGACACATCAATTCAGTGATAAAGTGAAATTGGATAAATTTATTTCTTTTTTTAGTTGTTCTTGGAAATATTCCGAAAACCCAGCAAGATAGAGTGATTTTACTCATAACTTTTTTTCAGCTCTCGAAATCCTCTATAAATAAAGAAGGATTCAAGCAAAATTACTCTATCTCACTTAGTGTCCAAGATATTCATAATTGAATGAATCCAGTGGAAAAGTAAAATTGGATGAATCCATTCTTTCTTTTAATTGTTTTTAAAGATATCTCGGAAACTAAGCGAGATAGAGTCATTTCACTCCCATCTTATTTCATAGCTCTTGAAATTCTCCACCAAGTAACGAAGACAGTCTAGCGGACATTAAGTCTCCGAAATTAAATTTCAAAGCATTTCAGAATGATTCAATTCGAATCATCAAAGATTCATCAGCAAAAAAAATTGAAAACGTAAAGAAATGATATGATGAAAAATATTCTATCGTCCCCTCAATAACAGAGTCATGTCAGTGCTATAAAATCGTCATAGAAAGTGTTACTCTGTCATTAGGGTAACGATATGTATATGGGGTATTCCATACCAAATCGACCACTTCTAACCCTGACCCCTTTCGATTTGGCTGGCGATTTTTTATTAGTTTCTACCCTATGAAAAACGATTCTCAGAATTTTTTCAAATTTTTTCACCCAGCCCAAAAAAAGTTATGAATTTTTCAAAAAAATGCCTTTTTTATTTTTAAATAGCTATAACTTTCTTAAAAATTAACTTATCGGGACGTTTTTTTTTCAAAATTCTTGTTTTGAAATCGACTTTCCAGAAAAAAATTCAAAAAAAATGAAAAATGATAAATTCAATGACATTTTTGCCCTTTTTGAGGAAAACCGTTATTTTCTCCAAGTTCGACATTTTTGATTTTTTTTTATTCTTTCAAGAAAAACTTCAATCAATCCTGTCATTATTCCCACAATCTTAGAGTGGGCCGACGTTTCTTTCTATTTTATTTATTTGATTGAAAAAAAAAAATTCATAAAAAATTTTTTTTTTCAGAATTTTTGTTCATACAATGAAATCAATGCAATGGAACGATTTCACAGGATTATATACTCGATTCATAGTTTCACTGTACAGCTGTAATGACTGGGATGCATGTTTGAGATAGTTAACATTTAATAATTTTAAAAATAATGGACCAAATCATTTATTAAGTTCTTCTCTGGCGTTTGAAAATTTTACATATTTTGTGTTCGTTTGAGTTTGAAAAGGTTTCCACATGTAAACAGCCATCTTTGTCAGGAATTATACAGTGTAATTGTTGAGTTCCCGCGATTGGTTTCGTTATCGAGAATCGACCACTCAATTGATTCACTGCTGTATCATAATCTTCTTCTGTGGAAAACTTGACCGTGATATTCGGAAGCCTGTACGGCGCAGAAGCCCAATCAAAAAGTTCTCCAGGTGTCGTGATTTGGTTATCAACTGCTAGTTGGAGACTTGCTCTCGCTGCATGTCGCTTGAGGATGCCACCAATACCGTCACACGGACCTTTGCCATGGGCAGTCGCGAAAAAATGCCATTCAGCAGGAATATTGAAATCATTTTCATGGTAATATAAGTTGTAACGAGGTTTCTCGTTACGGCTATCGTATCGGCTTATGCCACCTTCGGGTGAAGCTATTCAAGTGTAGAGCTCAAGGAGACTCACACATGAACAGCTAGAAAATACTACCGCGGTGCCATCTGCGTAAGATGACACCTTAAAGTTATCGAAAGCTAACTGACACGTCAGTGGGTTTTATATGCGGCTGAGGATAAGGCAGAAGCCCAGCTGAAATGCTGGCGCTCCACTAGAGATGTCGGAGTTATCTCCGGGCCTGGCAGTGGTGTGAGAGGAAGAATCACGCAGGCGCACGGAGAGACCTCTAGACGAGGAGAAGCAGCCTCAGCCGATATAAATAGACCCAACGACACGGTGTTCAGTTAGTCTGCCTTGGGCGGCAGACTCGAGAGGATCGGGAGACGTCCCTGGATCCTCTACCGCTCACTTCGGTGAGAGTTATCGTTGGTTGCCCGTAGCGTGGCTACGTGGCGTTTCTCGTGTGGATGGAGACGTCCGGTATTCTCTGGGTGACGATAGATCAGAGGAATACTGCGGACGGGCTCATCCAGAGGCTATCGCGGAATGCCCCAATTCCGACTTGTTCTCGCTAGAGGGACTGTGACTAGACCCACGCCCCTCTACCATAACCAGCACACTGGGTTACCGGGAATGGATTGCCCATGCCATCCATTGGGGTTAGTAATTCCCCGAGTAATTACTGCCGACGGTTCAGCAGGTTAGCCCGAAACCGCCCTAAGAGGTTAAGCGTGGTGAGCCCAGGGAAAACCAGCACACAGTGAGTTTTGTTTATTCCTCCTGTAAAGAATAAACTGGCGCCCATGCTATCGAACCGTGTGTGTGGAAAGGGATGGCCGGAAGTGTGACGGGATTGGACGAAAACCCGTTACAAAGTTTACGAAATTTTTACAGTTTTTAAATTGCTGAGGAGCCCCATCAGAGAAATAATAAATCTTATGAACACGTTCAGTAATACTTCTCACGAAATCAGTTATTATTTTGATGAAAACATGAACAGCAACGGCATCGTGATTCTTACAATCTGAAATAATTACTAGACTTTTGTGTTCAAGTCTGTTATTCACCTTATAATAAATAACGACCGGGAAAATCGTCGCCTGATCAGTGTTCCAGTGGAACCCAGATGCCGCATTCTGTACTACGAAAGCATAGTTCTCTGCAAAATCACAAATGATGATGAATTCATTTGGTTTTAATGATTCTTTCAATGATTTCAGATATTTGGCTTGTTCTTTAGCAATGAATGAGTGAGGTAGAAGATTTTTTAATTCACTACAAAAGTCTTCCACTAATTCTTCTGTTGGCTTGATAAAAGTTTTTAAACTACTTCTTGGTCTCGATATCCAGTGCTTATACGTAATATTTTCGACTTCGTTATTCTCGAAACTGGTCAGTAAAATGTTACTCAGCTCATCTACCCCTGGACAGTTTCCACACCCACCCAAATAACATTGAAATGATGGAGTCTCACATATAATCATGCTCAAGCAATCGCTGTAGTGTTTCAGCGATTTTTCCGCATTTTCCGTTAAAGAATGAACATTTGCACCTAAAATAGACGTAATTTAGTTAACTGAAGATCGACGTATTCATAAATATAAATTAATTTGATAATTACCAAGCATCATTAGCTTTACGTTTTGATGGATCGTACATACACAGATGGTGTGTGTTCCACTTGCTCCTGCTAACACACAATGTTTTGGTCTCAAAGAAGCAAAT
Organism: Aleiodes alternator; assembly: GCA_963921955.1. Classification (NCBI taxonomy): domain Eukaryota; kingdom Metazoa; phylum Arthropoda; class Insecta; order Hymenoptera; family Braconidae; genus Aleiodes; species Aleiodes alternator. The sequence continues at coordinate 2,930,937 of OY998111.1, forward strand.
TTCGAAAATCCAATCTTCTCTGCAGGGTTTATTTCACGGAAACATTGGTATAATTCTTTTAAGTTAGACAGGATAAGTCTTTTCTGGACGTGTCTTCGACTACCATCGTCACTCCGAATTGAAACAAAGTCCTTCATGCCCGGCATCGGAGCACTATATTCATCGTCATTATAAAAATTTTCAACTTTCAGTTTCACTTGATCGGTAATTGTCCTACCTATAAGAAAGATGTGGAGTAATTGAGTCTTTAGTTGTACTCAAAACATTGATTTTACGCTATATATCCCTTCTAAAAAAAAGCATAAAACGTTTTTTGTCACCGTTTTATTTTCCCTAAACCTAGCTAGACTATAGTCATACTATATTAGTATAGGTAGTATAGCTAGTATAGCTAGTATAGCTATACTAGTATAGCTAGTATAGTACAGTATAGGGAAATTTTAGGGAAATTTTCTTAGGAACACCAGTTCACTCTGGTTTAGGGAATTGTTTTTGTCACTTTCCAAAAATCCACAGCATTTCGAGTTGTTCATTCATTCAACAAATAATAATAATATAAATATTCCAATAGTAGTACAGATATAATTAAAAATAAAAATATGATCGTTACATCCCTTCTCTTTCCAAAAAAACGTCCCAATATACACGACCTTTAAGGGCAATTGAAATAAATTTTGGAACCAAATGCTATTTCAATTATCTGGGGCCCTTAACCCTTATTCTTTCTGAGAACCCAGACGGAAAATTACAGAGAAAGAATAGGTTTCGACTCTAAATAATGTCAATATGGTTAATCGGTAATCGGTGATAACAATGATACTTGAACGTTATCCGCGAATTCAACATCAGTTCTCTTAGATAGGAAAGGAAGGCAGAAAGGAAGGTCCATTAGATGTAGCATCCGGTTCATCTCTCTAAGGAGAGTAAGTGCCGAAAATACGGAATTCTGGTATGAAAGGGGCGTATGTCCACTCATTACTTCAAAATATTTTTTATGGTCTCTGAAACATTATTTGGGTAATTGAAAATTGAAATGACAACAAAGTGGCACAACTACTTTTAAAAAGAAAGGGACGTATCTCCACACTTTGGTATTTCTATAAAGCCCCTTTGGTATTTCTGCAAAGAAATACATTTTTTGGTAAAGATATAGTATGAACATATTCATATTTAAACACCCAATATAGCTCGACACGCGCGCGGAGTGCGCGTCCCAATTCTAGTACTGTTAAAAAACTAGGTGATTTTTCGAGAGAAGAATTTTCGACGGTGATGCCCAGGTCCGTGAGTGGTGGTGAAAAAAGATGCTGATAAGCCTGAAAATTGGCAAGGTCGAGAAAATGAAATTGAAATGCACGTTTATGAAGCCGAGATGGCTACCGTCCGTGTTTTATCATAAAATCCTTAATTGTTTACACTAATCTTTGGTATTTTTTATCGGTGATTTTACTTGTTGATTTTTCAACGATTAGATTGATGATTTCCGTTAATTTATCACAAAAATACCACGTTAATTGTCCGAAGATAATTTCGAAAGAGAAAATAACCGTTGGTGAATCGCGTACTTTTCGTAAGAAAGCTGAAAGCCAAGTTGTCTTGCCGAAAGCCGAAAGGCCAGTGAGAATGCCGCTTCGGGCGTTCGTTACCTCCCGAGGCCTCTCGGGAGATTCCGTGGAGCCAATGGAGAAATTGCCAACGTGGCAAGATGGATGCCCTGGCGGGAATCTTCGAATTCCTGACCTCGAGCATCCAAACCCTCGACCATGTTTTAACATAGCGCCCGCCGTCGTTGATCCACGTTGACCACGCCTGTGGCAACGACCTGTTGATGATGAGGTTGCTGATAGACCTGGTGAATTTCCACTCTCTGGATGCTGTACCGTAGTTGCGGGTTGATCTTTGAGTTTTTTCCAATAGGTGACTCATCTCGATGAATTTCCAAGAATAGGTGCCTGAGATGAAGTTCTGGAACTTGATAGAAAAATTAGGAACCGTTCGAACAACCTGGAACATTAAATACATGTATTATTCAATGCTCGGAACCGCGAGGAACCGTGAAAAACCGTTAAATTTGAATATTCGAATTTGACCGTTATGCTGAATTCGGTAGAGGCAGATTTGCCGATCAGCTGATTGTTGATGCTGGCTCCTTGGCTAGCCTGATCAACTGGTCCATGAAGACTGATTAATTGCCGTTCCATTGGTGATAGCCTTGACCTGGTGATTCGGCTGTTCGTCTCAGTCTTGGAGGAGGCGTAAATTCCTTCAAGGCTGGTTAAACCCCTGGTGAAACCCTTTGATCGTGATGCCCATGGTGACGATGTTTGTTGCTCAGGGCGCGGCTGTTCCTGATGCTGCTGCTCCAGTTATTCTGCTTGAGTTGAGATTTTTGTTTGGTGATTGGTCGTATTGTTTTCCGTTTAGGTGGTGACTCCGCAATTTTGCCGCTTTATCGTCTGAGATGTGTGCTGTATGGTGAATGTGGTCCTGAAGAGGGAATTGTCTCAACCTGACAGAGTGTATTCCATCTTCCACAGCTCGTTTCGTTGGATTGTTCCTGAAAGATTCGTAATGTTTTGAAGCTTGATGAATTTCCGTTCCTGTTTATTGTCGGACGTATTTCTTCCTTCAATGGTAATCGTCATGCCTTGAGCTCATTAGGCATGAGGAGTAGCGTTGATGATGATTCTCGTCCTGATTTTGTATCTACCAATTGCTGAATGCCCATTGAACGCATGATGAAGATACTCGACCGTTGTTTCAGCTTCACTTTGGTAGATTTCGATTGTTGCTTGCCCAGAGTTCTGTCTTTGCTTTTGATGCTAAACTAACCGTTGGTGGATCTCGTTGTCCATGTTGCAGCTGCTTCCAGTTGATGAAATGTAGTTGATTTCGCTTGGATCCTGTGATTCTGTTCCACGAGGAATTTTAAATGTAAGCTGCGATGCCAAATGCCAAGTTTGAAGAGTCAGGTTTAGCCAAATGTAGTATGGCTGATATGTTTAGCTTGTACCTGTCCGGCCATGATATCCAACTAAAGACCTTGATGGTCGGTGAGCATCCCTCTTGTGTTGCTAATGTTCCATTGCCGCCCGCCATGAAGAAGTCGTTGACTGGCTGATAATGTTCCTTTTTTGCTCTCAAATATTGATGGTGGTGCTGGTAGATGTCCCCAATTGGTGTTTGCTGCTATCTGAGAACACTTGATGAAGTTGAGAATTCAAAATTCCGATGAAGATGTATTGTCCTTGATTTCCAGTTGGCCCGAAGAAGTCGTAAATTTCTTCAGGCCAGTTGATCCTTTCAATTGCCAATAATAGTGATGAGAATTGTATTAAATTCTTTCCATGTAGCTGTTGAATTGGATAAAGAAGATTTTAGGGCCTTGAGTGATGAAAATCCGAATTTGTTGATAACCTTATTGTCCAATTCATCAATTGCCTTCGCTTTAGGTGATTGTCTAGTGATCATGATGATGAAATCTTCGCTGATTGTCAATGATTGTTGATGGTGATATTCGATTGCCTCTTGATGCGGATGTCAATTGAGCGTTGGACAAGTCGTAAATTTCTCCAAGTCAATTGACGTCCTGTTGAGTGAACTTTGATGATTAACTGAGTTAATAATTCTCTCTATTTGTGGAGCTGATGTTGGACGAGGAATCTCTTCCCTTCCTTGATGATCCTCCTAGGTGAATTGTGTTGAAGGAGAGTTCCATGTGCTCTTGCACGATTAGGTGAAGAGTTCCAATGGTTCTTGATAACGATGGAGAACCATGATAAATGAGGCTCGTTTCAGATTATCGCTGAATGCTTTTATCCATTGGAGATGTGCTACCATTGATGTCTGTTGGAGATGTGCCAAGTGTTGTTGATATTCGTGGAGTCGTTGCGAAGATTTTCCACCGATGAATGTGTTTCCGTGTGTTGTGAATTGACTTAATTGCCTGCTGAAGAATCCGATTCTCCTTTTGGATCTGTTGGCTCCCGTGATTGCCATGATATGCATGCGTGTTTGCCCGAAATGAGGTTGAAGCCTTCAGTGAAATGTATTGAGGCCTCTTGATAACTCCCGTTGAGAGGTACTGGTGATTGGCTATGTCCAGCTGTATCAATGATTGTCAAGCCTTTTCAACGTGACTGACCGATGTTGGTGATGTAGAGTCCGTCTCTGCGATGACATTCCTGTTGTACATTGACTACTCTCGTTGTTTCTTTCCATGGTGGTGTGCTCGTTTGCAACAATGTTGGAGGGTTTCTTCGATTTAATTTCCGTCTTGTGGATTTGCTTCAGTATTGCTCCCGTGAAAAGCACAATGGTTTCATTAGAATTATTGCCAAAAAAAATGCATTTCCGAAAATAAGGGGATTAATCCAGGAAGTGGTTATGAACCCCCTCGAATCGTTCCTCAAACTGTTGATTATCTTGAAGATTTTCCACTAAGCCGAGTAAGTGTGTTGATTAAGCCAAGATTTTGTTCAAGATGTGGAGGTTCTGATCAGTTTCCATGTGATTATTTCGTTCGAAAGGGTCCATTTTTTCGTATTTAACGAGAGAAAATACTATAGAGTATGAACGTCAAACGTACCGATTTTGCAAGTGTTATACTTGCGTTTGAAAATACTGGTGAGTGTGCCGCGTGAAGTCTCGCACGTATGTGCCGCTCTGCCTGGTCTGGCAGTGGTGGGGGAAGCCTTGTGCTGCGTGGAGAGAGACAGATGCTCGAGCGTCTACGATGAGTGCCGACGTTTTCCGGAGAGTTGCGCCGATGGTGGGGATGGCTGCTACCGACGGCCGATGACGTCACTGAGACTTGTAGAAACTCGAACCACTGCTGATGTCCAAATTTCAAACAAACACCTTTTGTCTTTCTTCACTTTATTGTTCACACACAAAGGATTTTGATACTGTCCGCGCTAATCCTTTTGTGAATCCCGAACATTCGATTTTAACGACCACGTTTTGCACCAATTTTATCCCGATAACTTTTCACGCACACTTTTTAATAACTCACGATCCGGCTACTCGAAGGACCAATGTTCAAAAACTAGGTGATTTTTCGAGAGGAGAATTTTCGACGGTGATGCCCAGGTCCGTGAGTGGTGGTGAAAAAGATGCTGATAAGCCTGAAAATTGGCGAAGTCGAGAAAATGAGATTGAAATGCACGTTTATGAAGCCGAGATGGCTACCGTCCGTGTTTTATTATAAAATCCTTAATTGTTTACACTAATCTTTGGTATTTTTTATCGGTGATTTTACTTGTCGATTTTTTAACAATTAGATTGATGATTTCCGTTAATTTATCACAAAAATACCACGTTAATTGTCCGAAGATAATTTCGGAAGAGAAAATAACCGTTGGTGAATCGCGTACTTTTCGTAAGAAAGCCGAAAGCCAAGTTGTCTTGCCGAAAGCCGAAAGGCAATTGAGAATGCCGCTTCGGGCGTTCGTTACCTCCCGAGGCCTCTCGGGAGATTCCGTGGAGCCGATGGAGAAGTTGCCAACTTGGCAAGATGGATGCCCTGGCGGGAATCTTCGAATTCCTGACCTCGAGCATCCAGACCCTTGACCAAGTTTTAACATATACCTAATTTCGATTCGGGTGTTGAGAGTAAACCTTTTTCTCCAAACAAACTCTTCGCTACCGTTGACAAATGCCTTGTTGTATCCATAGTTTCACAAATACGCCTCTCACTCCATTGTTCAGGTAATAATGTTAAAATTTGTATTTTCAAGGACTTTTCTGTATCTTCGTCATTGAATTTATCATGGAGCATTTTAATTAAGGAGCGAAAATTTTCACCATCGTCATCAATTGATTCTTCGTCGGTAGAAGAGAGCAGTACTTTTCTTAAATTATCAGATATCCGATTTATCTTGTTATTCAAAAAGTGATTATCATCTAATTTTTTTGATAGAATTGGTGATTGATTTAACAGTTTTAAGGCATCATTTATTACTAGTAATTGAGTTGTAGCGCTAATTTGTGATGCCGAGCTTGCTTGTGAATACTTAGGTTCGGTATTGAAGGACAGAGAACCTTGAAAGAAGTAATGAGATATGTAACAACTGGAAATGTATTCGAATGATCGTATAAATAATTTCGAAAACTTACTGAATGATGACTGAAAATCCGCGACAGTTGTGTTACTATCGCTATCAGTTTGATCATTATTTTTGGCATCTCTAGAGCTAGTTTCATGATCACTCACATTATCATCTTTATCGTCAACGTTCGGATCATCACTCGAATTTGCTCGTTGTTTAACTAGCTCTGAAGCTTTTTTTCGACACGAACTGCATAATAAATAATTATCATCCAATCCAAACGTTATTTGCATGATATCAGTCGCTGGACTACGGAAGCCGGGTCTGCTCACAATTAACTTGTGGGAAAGTGGCACCACACATGTCAATTTTCCACATGTGCATTTTAAACTTGTGGAGAATTGGCACTGTATAAATACACTAGTTCATTTGTGAGTTGTGCGAAGGTCCACAAGTTCATTTTTAACTTGTGCACTCGTGGATTTGTGGAGAGTTGGCGCCATATTCAAAATACCCTTGCATTTTGGATGAAAATAGTAATATTCGAAACTCAAAGTTTCCCCTGCCTATATCAATCGTAAATTCTCCGGAGAATCACGTGGGCTAGTTTAAATTGGGCCCATAGCAATATTTACGGGGATACAGGTATAAGGCACAATCTAGATCAATCGAAAATAATTCTACTATGCATATTTGAAAAGCTGAGACTATCCTCTTTTCTAACATGCATGGAAAGGTCATTTGGGACCAACCTGAATTGGGCCTTATGCCTGTATCTTCGTGAATATTGCTCTGGGCCCAATTCGGACCGGCTCACGTGATTCCTTGGAAAATTTACGATCGATATAGATGGCGAAAACTTATAAATTCAGACATTTTTATTTTTATCCAAAAAAACGAGTAGGCTAATTTTTTTAAGCCCCTTCTCGTTCTTTTGGGCCCAAAAACAAATGTTTCACTTTCAAAGTTCTCTTCACCTATATCAACTCCATTTTTCCCGAGGAAATACGTGAACCGGTCCGAATTGGGCCCAGAGCAATATTCATGGAGATACAGGCATGAGGCCCAATCTAGATCAACCAAAAATAATTCTACTCTGCATATTTGAAAAGCTGAGACTATCCTCTTTTCGAATATTCATGGAAAGTTCATTTGGAACCAATCTGGATTGGACCTTATGTCTGTATCTTTGTGAATATTGCTCTGGGCCCAATTTGGACCGGTTTACGTGATTCCTCGGAAAATTTACGGTCGATATAGGTGGAGAAAACTTTTAAATTCAGACATTTTTATTTGTATCCAAAAAAACGAGAATTTTAAACGAGATTTTTAAAGTTCTCCCCACCTATATCGACCCTATTTTTCCCGAGGAATCACGTGAGCTGGCCTAAATTAGGCCCTGAGCAATATTCACGAAGATACAGGCATAAGGTCCACTCCAGATCAGTTCCAAATAATCTCTCCATGCATATTTGAAGAGAGAATAGTCTCGGCTTTGCAAATATGCATAGCAGAATCATTTTAGATCAATCTAGATTGGGCCTTATGCTTGTATCTCCGTAAATATTGATCTGGGCCCAATTTAAACGAGCCCACATGATTCCCCAGGAAATTTACAATTGATATAGGCAAGGGAAACTTTGAGTTTCGAATATTACTATTTTCATCCAAAATGCAAGGGTATTTTGAATATGGCGCCAACTCTCCACAAATCCACTAGTGCACAAGTTAAAAATGAACTTGTGGACTTGTGCACAACTCACAAATGAACTAGTGCATTTGTAGAGTGCCAATTCTCCACAAGTTTAAAATGCACATGTGGAAAATGGACATGTGCAGCGCCACTTTCCCACAAGTTAATCGTGAGCCAACCCGGCTTCCGTACTGGACGCAAACCAATTTTTTTTAAATGAGATTCCACTTCAAAAGGATTACAGCATCGATCAAATAGCTTTTTCGATGCCATAATGCTTCGATGAAATTATTTCAATAAATGCAGATTAGAATGATCGATAGAATTAACACTTTGACCAATAATGCAATAGAGAGGTGTTCATAGAATCGAGAAATAGTCTCTTTTCAACAAACTCACTAACGAAAAACTTCCATTGAATACTAAAACACATACGAAATGTATAGGTTATGTTTCGGATCAGTGCTCAAGAGCCGTAGACTCATAAAATGAAACAGATTTGTCTGGGTCTATTAAACTGGTTGTAGGTAAGTCTGTAATTGTCATGCCCCAGTTTCTCGATCTAATTAATATATTGAATTTGAATCCTTTCACTATATGAACCTTTTATTATATTGATTTTATTATATGAACCAAAAATTCTGAAAAAGAAAATTTTATGAAATTCCCACTCTGGGATTGTGGGAATGATCGCAGGATTGATTGGAGTTTTTTTTGGAAAAATAAAAAAAAAATAAAAAATGTCGAACTTGGAGAAAATAACGGTTTTCCTCAAAAAGGGCAAAAATGTAATTGTATTCATCATTTTTCATTTTTTTTTATTTTTTTCTGGAAAGTTGATTTCAAAACAAGAATTTTGAAAAAAAACGTCTCGATAAGTTGATTTTTAAGAAAGTTATACCTTGGCGGTTTCGTGATCACGGTGGAAATGCAGTGAAAGAATCGTGAATTGACGGTGAATTGATTATACGACAAATCACCGTCGAACTACAGTCGTTTTGCCGTATATCAATAGTCTGCTTGTGCAAATTCGGCACAATACAATCACGGCGAATTTCTCATATATATACTGTATTTTTTCCGTGAGAAAATTCGCTTTTCTCAATGAATCAATGGACTTATAATGGTGACTTGATCGTCTATTGACGGTGCATAACTAGTGAAAGAGGAGTGAATTGTCGGTAAAGTAGAAGTCGATGGCTGGTGAATTATCAGTCGTAAGATACATTGTTATTGTAAATGCAATTTCTTCAATGTTTATGGAATTAATAAATTGTTTTCTTAATACTGCTGTGTGCTAAGAAAAAAATCATATTCTGTTGAAAAATTTGTTTTTAAATTGAAGAAATGAACGATTAATAATGATCATCAATTTTTTCGCGTCAATTAATTGATTGATTGATGTGAAAATATTTCTCTCGCAGTAGTATATTTATTCATGGAACAAGCAATGAGATAATAGAACAAATTCAATTGAATTCAATTTTTCTAAGTCAGAAAGAGACTGATCAATATATGAGCATTGAAATTATTTATTTAAGTATGTGAAATGCAAGTAGCGAAGACGGTTAAGTGCTAGACTCACAATGTCAGGGTCCCAGGTTCGATCCCAACTGAATGCATTTTTTTTTTTTTTCGTTGAAATTTATTATTAATGGAGAATTGAGTAATTGAGGGAATTAGAACTGATATATTATGTTCATATAATATCAATATGAATGATGTTGATATCAAGAGAAGAACTAGATTCATATATTACATTCATTTCCAGTTTACGGTAGTTCGCCAGTCAAAGTCCCGTGAATTCACGGTGAATTGCCGGTAAGACAGCGATCTTCTCACTGTTGAATCACCAAGTATTTCTGGTGGATACCGAGTGAGAGTTTTGCACAAGCTCACTACGTATCTACCGTGAAAACACCAAACTTCAATTGGTTTATGACTGTTTATTTCTCAGCAGCTCAAGATCAATCGGCAGTGATTCGACCGTGATCAAGGAACCGCTAGGGTAGCTATTTAAAAATAAAAAAGCCATTTTCTTGAAAAATTCATAACTTTTTTGGGGTTGGGTGAAAAAATTTGAAAAAATTCTGAGAACCGTTTTTCATAGGGTAGAAACTAATAAAAATCGCCAGCCACATCGAAAGGGGTCAGGGTATGAAGTGGTCGATTTGGTATGGAATACCCCATATATTTCATAGAAAATATCTTCATAAAATGCCTTCATATGAAAAAAAAACTTTATGAGAAATCATTTTATGAAGAACCTCTTCATCAAATTCGATTCCATGAAGACTTTTTTCCACAGAAGTATCTCTATGGCAGAATCTGCACTAATACTCTGAGTATTAATGACATTATAATTTAAGGATTTTTTGATAATCATGAAAATTCTATGATTGTGAAATTCAAACATCACACAAATATCCACCATTGAATTTATGGTTATAGCAAATTTGTCCGTGGCAAATTTCGCATTGACAAATTCCGCGATGGAGAAAATGCAATGGAAAAGAATGCGATGAAAAAGATCGTCATGGAAAAAATCGCCATGGAAAGAATCGCCATGGAAAGACTCACCATGGAAAGAATCACCATGGAAAAGAAACGCCATGGGAAAAAAACGCCATGGAAAGAAAAGTTATGAAAAAAATGGAAAGAATCGCCATGGAAAGAAAAGTCATGAAAAGAATCGCCATGTAAAAAATGCCATAGCAGAAAACGCCATGGGAAAAGAACGCCATAGAAATGAAAGCTATCGAAAAAAACACCATGGAGAGAATCGCCATGGAAAAAAAAGCGATGGCGAAGACCTCCATGGCAAGCGGCAAATTTGTTATGGCGGCCGCCATCAGAATTTTTCTACGTGACATAATGCTTATGTAAGTTACAAGCTCATTCAATGACTGCGGTCGAGAAAATGCAGAAAGTGAAGCTTCTCAAGAGTTCAATTCCATACGAGTCCACATAAATAATTCCCTTGCACACTGTATATTCTGAAAAAATATTGAGTCATTTGTTTTTATCGAGCACATAATGTTTTCATAATTTTCAAGGACATTTGTTGGATTTTGTCACTAAAATAACGAGAATTCGACTTTTCATAACTTTTCCCTCCACAAATAATTCATTTGTACACCAAAAAATTAAAAAAAATATGAAATAATTCTTTTTCAGGGAGCACATAATGTTTATGAAAGTTACAAGCTCATTCAATGACTGCTGTCAAGAAAATGACAAAAAGTGGAGCTTCTCATGAGTTCGATTCCATACAAGCCCACATAAATAATTCCCTTGTACACTGCATATTCTGAAAAAATATTGAGTGATCTCTCCTTATTGAGCACATAATGTTTTCATTATTTTCAAGGACATTTGTTGGATTTTGTCACTAATATAACGAGAATTCAACTTTTCATAACTTTTCTCTCCACAAATGATTCATTTGTACTCCAAACAATTAAAAAAAATATGAAATGATTCTTTTTCAGGGAGCACATAATGTTTATAGAAGTTATAAGCTTATTCAATGACTGCGGTCGAGAAAATGCAGAAAGTGGAGCTTCTCATGAGTTCAATGCCATACGAGCCCACATAAATAATTCCCTTTCACACTGCATATTCTGAAAAAATATTGAGTGATTTGTTTTTATCGAGCACATAATGTTTTCATTATTTTCATGGACATTTGTTGGATTTTGTCACTAAAATAACGAGCATTCAACTTTTCATAATTTTTCCCTTCACAAATAATTCATTTGTACTCCAAAAAATTAAAAAAAATATGAAATGAGTCTTTTTCAGGGAGCACATAATTTTTATGTAAGTTACAAGCTCATTCAATGATTTCTGTCGAGAAAATGCAAAAAATGGAGCTTTTTATTACTTCAATTCCGTACAAGATGTAGGCAAATAATGCTCTCATGCACTACTGATTCTAAAAAAATATTGAGTGATCGTTTTTCATCGAGCACACAATGTTTATATTATTTTCAAGGTCATTTGTTAATTTTTGTCAGTGAAATACTAAAAATTCAACTTTTCTTAACTTTTCTGTTCACAAATAATTTATTTGAGAGCTGAAAATTCAAAAAAAAATTGAAATCATCATTTCTCATAGAGCTGATAATGTTCTTGCAAGTTGCAAGCTCATTCAATAGCTACTGTCGGGGAAATGCGAAAAGTGGAGCTTTTTATTCCTTGAAACTCGTGCAAGCCTACACAAATAATTCCCCTGTACACTTTAAATCCTGAAAAAATATGAAATAATCTTCTTCCATTGGGCACATAATATGCCCATTGATTTCAAGCTCCATTTGTGGACTATTGTCAACAATTGAATCAATGGATATAGCTTTTCATGACTTTTCCCTTCATAAATAATTTATTTTCGTACCGAAAATTTGAAAAAAATATGGAATGATTTATTTTCATGGAGCACATAATGTTTCTGTAAGTTGCAAGCTCATTGAACCATTGCTGTCGGAAAAAAGCGAAAAAAGGAGCTTCTTATAACTTCAATTCTGTATAAGCCGACATAAATAATTCCCGTGTGCACTGTAAATGCTGAGAAAATATGGAATGATATTTTCTTATCGAGCACATAATGATTCCATTATGTTTGGCGTCAATTTCTGATTCTTGTCAGTTAAATGACAAAAATTCATTTTTCCACAACTTCAACCGCTTCAAATCAGGTGAAGCCAAACAGCAAATAATTTAGGAATTCCACAAATAATTAGCACATAATTCAGAGCTAAAAAAAGTCCCCAAAAAAACACTTCATTGTGCTAACTTTACGGAGGTCCCTCTCGGTTTCTCTCTCTTGCGACTGACGAAAACACCTTTACATTCTCCATGGATACTAATGCATAAAAATTTAAAGTCATTCGTGAATTTGCGAGAAAAGCTTACGGAGGAATTTTAACTCTTGATATTTTATTATTTTTCCCGGTGAAGTCAATTAAATATTGGAATTTTTCTTTTTTCTATTGAAAAATATGGAAATTATTAATTTTTTCAATGGTCTTCAGGTTTTTAGTTATTATTTTCAATTGTGTTTTTTTTTTTTTTAATTATAGAATAGGATTTTGGAGTGAGAAGGATGCATCTCGCTTAATTTCCGGAACATCTATTCAATTTGTGCATTCATTTGGGGACGTGCGCATGCGCTGATCAAGTTAGTTCGCTGTTGAATGTTGCCTTTTCAAATTCGTTAGCAATTCGGTTTATCACATGTAATTATTTTGCGAGTGTGGTGTTTCAACTCATAAAAATGTGTGTGTTTTACTGAAATAATAAAGTTATGCGATACTACTAAAACAAGTTATTCCTACAGTGTTTCAAAATCTGAATTACAAGTGAGGTTAGTTAGAAAAAACAATTGGACATAGAATCTAACAGTGCAAGATGTGCGATCTGGTAGACCATGTACAAATTAGTCACTGACGGGCGCGCCGCCTTGTCGAGTGGACCATCAACTAACACTAATAATTCTCAACAGGTAAAAGAAATTCCTTCACAGCTCTCAAAACGTGTTGTAAACCACAACAAACTTGACCAATCTAACCTATGAAACTCTACTCTCTCTCTGAGCGATAATGAACTATTGAGTTATTTACCAGATAAGGAATTACTGAGTGGTGCAAGTACAGATTCCGCTTCAGCTTCCGACTCTGAAGAGACTACTCTGATAGACGAAGATACACCTATCGCAGATGTAACTAATACGCTGACAAATTCGCCATGCAATCCGTATGCACCGAGAGCACATAGAGGGAGACCTTCTAACGCAGAAAGATTAAAAAAGACAAGAGTTACCTCGGTGTCAAACCCAATTGAAACATTTCTTGCGAGAAACGGGATAAAATGGCCCCCAGAAACAATAATCCAATCACCTAAACCAGCGAAGAAACCCCGAAAAAAGACACAAGGGGACATTGAATTGGGCTACATCTTCAACAATTTTGCTTATAAGCAGAAACCTCGAGATACTACGTGTACAGCACCCTCAGAACTCGAAATGAATGATAAAATGCTAGAAACTATGGAGCGTATGTTGAGGCAACTAGACAATATTGATGTTGAATTAAAAGGTGTGCGGGAGGACTCGAAGAAAGACTTTCTTGAATTAAAGAAACAATATAATGAACTAGCACAACAAATTACGTCTAATGAAGCGAATGCTGAAAAACGATGGTCTTCGATTGAGAGCAGAATTAAATCACTCGAAAATGCCCAACAATTACAATTGCCTGGTCCAGAGCTGGATTCCTATATTGCCAAACACATAGAAACATCTTTGAAATCAACACAGACACACTTAAACCAGCTGGAAGACACATGGGCAGTAAACTTGAACTCAACTCTAGACAAACTAGACGCAAAAGACCGAGAATTAAAGAGATTAAACATTGTTTTAAGGGGTATTATCAATCAAGAGATTAAAACAGAAGATCAAATTAAATCCTTCATTCGAGACAAATTCAAGATGAATGACTGTGTTGATAAGGTGAAATTAATTGTAAGCCATTCACTGGCTATTGTTACTCTGAAAAACTGGGAAGCTAAACAAGCGATAATGAGAGAGAAGAGAGAGGTTCTTCGAAATACAAAAATCTATGTAGATATTGACTATACTGTGAGAGAAAGCAAAATTATGAAAAAGCTGAGGGAAATTGCCAATGCTGAAAAGCAGAACGGAAAAAAACCAAATTGGGATACCTGAAAATCAATATTGAAAATAAATGGATGAGATGGGATGATGTAAGGCAGATACTAATCGAAGCTCCAATTAATAATGCTACCAACACAGCACACCCTGCTGAGATCGAGAAGAACAATCCGCATCCGGGAAACCATCTGAGCCCAGGCCACGGGACGATCCCACAGTGGAAATCGCCTTCTGGAACTCCCATGGCCCTGGGCGTCTAGCTGATTTCGTCGCCGAGTGTACAAAACCAATTATCTTCATTAGTGAAACATGGGCTACTGAATCACCTGCATATCTGTCAAAAATTTGGCATAACACTTATAATCAACATTGGGTTGCAGCATCGAGAGAGTACAGAAAAGGAAGAGCCAGTGGAGGACTTGTTTTACTCTGGAAGAAAAGCATTTGTGACATTGTAATTCTTCATACGTCAAGTTTCTGTGTATTCGGCGAAGCAAAATTCAAGGACTTTACAATTATAATAGGATGTATTTACTTCAAGCCAGATGTAAACATAGATTTATTACTAGTGTCAATTCAAGATATACTATACAATTTAAGTACCAAATATGAAGACAACTTATGGCTTATTGGGGGGGATTTCAATTGCTGGGTTGGGGATTTAAACTCATGGCCAGAGGATGTACTCAGTGAATCTGCTTTACATGGCATGAGAAATTCTTACCATAAGAAAACTAATCCTAGGGGAAAACAATTGACTGAGTTTATGGAGGAGAATAATTTTCTATTATTAAATGGCAGAACAGAGGGGGATTACCCAGGTAAGATGACATACGTTGCTGGTAGTGGCGCGAGCGTTGTCGATCTTGTTTGGGTTGATTTTCCACACCATAGCTTAGTCAAAAACTTTTCTGTTGAAACTGACATAACCCTTTCGGACCACTATCCTATTGCAACTGCGATAATAAATCCATATGCAAATGATATTATTGAATTGAAGCAACCTTTTAAGAAAAAAATTTCACTCAGATGGAAACCAGAATTTACGGAAACATTTTCGCAGGCAATGATGTGGTCCGATCGGACTGCCGTTATTTTCAAGAATGAACTGGTGAATGACTTAAATAATAATTTATGCGAAGCAATTAAGGGAGTTGCTCTGGATCTCAATTTAACGAAGGTAACAACGAATACAATTAATACTAAATTCAAAAAATCCTGGTTTGATACGGAGTACCAAAACTCTAAGCTGGAGCTAAATGCAGCAACTAAGCAAATGGAAAAATTTAATTACGAACAAAAATACAGAACTGAGTTTGAGGAGACAAAGAGAGCATACAATAATTTACTCAAAAGTAAGAAAAAAGCATACTATAAAGACATTACTGATCGTTTTGCAAGGGTGAGTGATTCGAAAGTTTTCTGGCAGACAGTTAAATCTTGCTCTGACTTCAAACCTATAAGGTACGAGGTCACTCTGAACGAGTGGTATGCTTTTTATCTACATACATACCCACCTAGAGTGCCAAGCACATCCACCTTTTTTGGGCTTTTCGATCCATGCCTAGATTCACCTATTACCTTAGAAGAAATTGTTGCTAAATTAAAAAAATGTAAGTCGCAAAGGGCTCCAGGGCCAGACGGTATTTCAAATGATTTCCTGAAAAGTCTGCCAGGGAACTGGTTACTTTACCTGACAAATTTCTTTAATAAAATCCTAGATACGGAAGAGCTACCCACTTCTTGGTCTAACATACAAATGACAATGATTCACAAAAAGGGCGATAAAAAAGACCCATTGAACTATAGAGGGATAGCACTGGTAAATTGCATCACCAAACTTTTTACTATGATTCTCAGGGGTAGATTAGAGAGGTGGGTATCTGAACGTAACATCATACCTGAATGTCAAGCAGGATTTGTAAAAATGAAACGTTGTCTGGACAATATTTACACTTTGAGCTCAGCAGTTGACTTCCAGCTTAGATTACGGAAAAGAAAAGTATTTGCACTTTTTGTAGATTTTAAACGTGCCTTTGATTCTGTTAACCATCATAAACTATGGCACTTTCTCCATGAAATGAACATAAGTACAAAATTCATTAGAATTATGGCCAAACTGTACGAGTCGGCATCGCTCAAGGTAAAGCAAGGTTTCTACTCCACAAATTCCGTTGAAATAACGGAAGGAGTCCTTCAGGGGGAGTCTCTGAGCCCGCTCCTTTTTATCCTTTTTATCTCTGACATTCAGCAATTCTTCTTGGATAAGGGTATCCAGGGAGTCCCTCTGGATGGCTCCCACGATCTATCTCAGTTGCATTTCGCCGATGACATGACATTTTTGGCTTGCAATAAAAATGAAGCTCAAAAAACAGCAAATGCACTGAATGAGTATGTGCAATACAAAGGTCTCATTGTAAATTTGAAGAAAACGCAACTAGTAGTTTTTAAAAATGGAAGATGGGCGCTAAGTGGGGAAGAGGTTGCTTATGGAGACGTAAACATAGAGCGAGTAGGCTCTTACACATATCTGGGCCAAGAATTTGGATCTTCTGCGTTGGGGCTTAAGGCAGCAAGAGCAGCAGTCCAGAGAACACGCATTGCCACTGGGACTGTTCTCAAAATAATGACCAGAGCCAAATCCGACTCTTGGGAGAGCAACCTTAGATTATACAATAGTATTGTCACAGCGACTATGCTGTATGGTGCTCCAGTGTGGGCCTTGAGATATTTTGACTTGCTGGAAAGCGCACAGGTTCTCTTTTTCAAAAAACTTTTTCATCTACCTATCTCGACACCTAGTTATCTGTTGCGTCTCGAGTTGAATTTGGCTCCCATTGCCGTCAAAGTCTTTGAGAACACACTGGCCTGGATAATAAAAATACTTGAAATGGACGATACTAGGTTACCGAAAATCTGCTTCAAGCGCCACCTCTCCTTGTTCAAAAACTTAGATTCTGAACTGAATGACAAGCAACGGACCTATTTTGAGAAACATAACTGGGTATATCAGGTCAATATGATTCTCCATCAGATTGAGCCTGATAGCATGTGGGATTCTCTTAATCCTAAAACTTGGTCTCTCAAAAAGGCCGTTTTGGTGCAAAAACTGACACTTCACTACAAAAAACTTGACTTATTATCCCTGGAAACCTCTGAATCCATCCAAATCCCTATCCCGCGATCACTAACGGACACTACTGCCCCCTACTTACTGAATAGATGCCCATGGACTTACATTAGAACAATGATCCAGGTCAGGCTCTCAAATTCACGTTACCTAGCGCTCACAATATGTGGTAAAACTCACAAGCTCATGCCAAATGAAAATTGCCGCCTATGTAACTCAAAGGAATCAGAAACATTACTACACATTTTGGCAAAATGTCCGCTATACCATGGACTCCGAAATTACTGGTTACCTTCACTGAGCTTACTAGCCTATAGCAATCAAAAAGATATGAACGACAAAATTGTTAATGTACTACTTGACTTACTAGTTATGAACTGTACTACTGGCTGCACTCTAAAGAATCTCCATTACTTCCTACTTAATGCTGTGAAAGTTAGGGAATTCCACCTAACTGAATAAAATTACACAAATTGTCAAAATTGTATCAGGGAATTGCCTTCGATTAGCTCACTAAGCATACACTGTCAATGTAAATCAACTGTACTGAAAAATGTAGATACCCCCCCTGCTATAGGGCGTGGTTCCCTGCAGAGCAGGTATGAATAAATAAAAATAAATAAATAAAATTTGTGCATTCATTTTTTTCATTTATTATTGAAAAATTCAAAGGAAATTTCGAATCATTCGAATTTCGAATATAAAGAAAATATTCAAATTCTTATGAGTACCTCGGAAATTAAGCGAGATAGAGCAATTTTCACCGAAAATCCTTCATTCAACTCTTTAAATCCTCTACAGAACAAGCTTCCAGACAAAATCGCTTCATCTCGTTTATTTTCGAAAATCTTCCCTTAAGAAAATTTTTTTAATATCCACTCATTTTTCTTCACTGTTTCTTATTTTTTTTGTTGATAAACGAACGCGAAAAAATGAGCAGAGATGGAATGAAAAATGGCACATTCAACTCCAAATCCCATTATGCCCCAATAATACAAAAAAATGAAAATAACTGAAAAAACTGAAATTTTTCTTTTTTAATTCAATTTTTGCAATTTTGACTTATACGAAGTTATCAATTATTTTTTAAAAAATTGATAATTTCGATACTTTCATTAAAATAAACACAAAAAAATATGCTTTAGAGGTAGAATTTCCTCAGCTTTCATCTCCAAAAAATCTAAATTTTTTCGTGATATCATCAAAATAAAAAAGAATGAGGAAAATTCGTTGGAACACATGATTATTTTCTCTCAAAATTAAGATCAATTGGCACTTGCTCATTCAGTCGAACTCCTCTTAAAGAAACCATTAGTTCAGGTACACGAATGCATTAGTGTCACTCTGAACGCATTATTGCTTGTCTAGTGAAATATGACTTGTGGATTTTTTTTTCTGTTGAGTTTAGAAATGAATTCACTGATCGGATGACAGAACAAAAATTCGACATAGTGGATTATTTTTGTGGCTACCACCTTAAATGAGCCCTCCGACCCCCATTCAACCAGATAAAACATTGTTAGAGTCAAGCACCAAACATGAACACTGGCGCTGAATTTGGAAAGAAAAAAAAATTAGAAATTAAGTAAAATGTGAAGAAGACTGACCGTTTGCATTTTTTGCCAGAACTCTCAGGATATTTGGCAGAATAGAAGTCGGTCTTTATCCCATTTGTAGCTTTAATTATCGAACTGTTACAATTAATGAGATCATGAACAATTGAGGAAAGATGAATACAAAATAAAAAAATAGTGAGAAATAAAAAAATGTTAAGGGTATTCATTAATATTCTATGTAACAATTTTTGATCACCGTTACCCCCCAACCCCTTTATTGCGTTTTTTGGTTCGGTGGCTTCGGCAGTTTCAGCGACGCTGCTGGAATTCGCGGCGCTGTCTTCCGCTATTGCGTCCTCTGTTGAGTCTTCCATCTGTGATAAGAACCCGAATCATTTGAATAGGGAAATTGCATCAATTTCTTTTTTTCATTTCCTGTCAAAATATATCAACGTAATATCGCCAACACTGACGCAGTCAGTGGGTATAGTGTCTTGTTTGAGTCGTGTAGTCATGACTTAGTGAAAAATCATTATCATTGAGTTCTGCTTTAGAACTATGTGAAGAATCAATATTTCTAGATCGAAATCCTCATGAATTGATGTTAAATGATTGAAGCTTCCATTTACAACCAGTCCCGGATCGTTGCGAATAGAACCAGAGAAATTGAAGAATGAAATTCATTTTCTCGAAAAAAGTTTGAACCTCTTAAAAATGACAAAATAAATCGGATTCTCAAAAAATTAAAAAAAATTGCTCTCTTATTTTCCAAAATGGGAGGAAATTACTTGCGGAACGTGAAAGACCATTCTGCCCCATAGATATATGTTTCGTGAGGGGGTATAATTTCGCTCTCTCGAGCCATTTTTCTCTATTCTCTCCTCTATCGATTTTATACATAGGGAAAGGTTGGTGAAATGGACGCAAAGGGGAAAATGGACACGGGTTGATTTTGATATTTTATACTATGAAAATTAGTCAAAATCAATGGTAATATTCAAGATAGATTTTTTCTGACGAGTCCATTGGGAAGCTGACAAAATTTCCCATTAAAATCATATGTCGAAAGTTATTTTTTGAAATTTTTTTAACAATATCATTTTTTGCTTGAGATTTGAAGGTAAAAACCTTCATTTTTTTTGAAAAATTTCAGTTTTTTGGGAATATCTTTAGTGAAATTGGTTGTAGCGATCTGGGGTTGAGTTTAAATGAAAAGCGAGCTCATGTCCCATCATTTTGTGAGGTTTGAAAACAAAAATTAAATTTTTTCCAAGTACTTATAGGGCAAAGACTGATTTCAGAAAATGACCTATAAATATTTGAAAAATGGATTAAAAAAATTTTCAACCACATGAATCGATGGGAAATGAGCTCACTTTTCATTTGAACTCAACCCCAGATCGCTACGACTAATAGAACTAGAGATATCGCTCAACATCAAGCCGATTTCTTTCCTCAAGTACTTTACACATACGATTGAAATCATCGGCCAATTCAACAGCTTTCTCAAATTTAGATTGTACAAGTAAACGTAATTCTTCCTTTTTTGCAAGACTTACTTCAATCTCTTGTACTCGTTTTGTCATTATTGTTCGATCACTCCCTGCCTGTACTAATCACAGATAATTAGGAAATTGTTGTCCTAGTTAATTATTAATGAGTGAAAATGATGAGAATGTGTTCACAAAAAATGAAAAATAAACAATTGTGATGATTTTTTATATAATGGAAAAGTTTGTGCATATTTCATTGCACTCCATGAGTTGAAAAAATTATTTTAATGTTCTTGTACAAAAAAAAACAATTTATTTCGAATAATTTCACATTTGTATGATTTTCGTCTTTATTGTTTCAAAAATAAACACAAATTATTTATAATGCAAAAAAAATATATTCAAAGAAACATTAAATAGAATTTGTTGAATTTTTTTAGTTTATTAAAAAATTATCGAGTTTCATTAATTTTAGAATGGATGAAAAAATCTACAGTTAATGAGAATTGTTAGAAATATTGAAATTTAATGCTAATTATTCAGATAATGCATTAAATTGGAGAATGACAAAAAAAATATTCAGAAATTGGAGAAAAAATTACGATAAGGCTTGAAGTACAGGAGTGCCTTTTGCGTGTATTTAACATACCCTTTGAGTACACTGAGGGGATTTTTTCCTATTAGCATGACTATTCCAAATCTATAATCGCACCTAGAATTACAGCTGAAATAGCTAAATTATAGTTATGTGTACTATCTGACAGCTGTACTTGATGAAAATTTGTTTGCTGTTAATATATTTCATAGTCAAGGTCTTTCCTGCTGTATTTTTAGCTCCACAGTTCGAACTGTGAATTTTCCAAAAATTCTCTCAGTGTATATGTTAAATTACTTACACATTATGTGCACTTCAATGACACTTAAAGACACTTATATTACATACGGAATTCAATGCATTTATTAAAGGCCCTTCTGTACCTCTAGCCTTGTCGAAAAAATTAATTGAATTGGTTGCCCTTTTGGAATAATTAAACATTGAGTCTTGAAATTATAGAAATCATTAATTTTATATCAATAATAATACTGAAATTATATTAATAATAAAATTTTATACTACATTAATAAATGTAGAAACTAAATAGAATAAATTCTCACGTGTATCTCACGTGTATAATACATGTCAACATTCTAGCCTCTATTTTCTAGATGTCAACACTCTAACCCAGTAATCTTCAGTCACAATCCCATCATTCCTTTTTCCAATAGCTTCCGCTTTGAGTTCAGCACTCAACATATATATATCAAATATATATGTTGAGTGCTGAATTCCGCCATGTTGAAATATTTTTTCTAGCAACGCTGATATAGTGAACTGGAGCGTCGATAAAATAGAGACGCTACATGTACACTGTTAGAAAAATTCTGTTCATTTTCACAAACATTTTCAATGAAGCAGGATTCAAGGCAAATATTGAGTGAAATCTACAGGAAAATAGTACATTATAAAAACAGCACGCTTGTACAAGTATTGCACATAAAGTGAGTGAATTCACGAATATTTTCCCACTCAAAATAACAAGACGCGTGCAAAGTACAATACAGATTATTGGTGAATTTACGCACATTCTATGACTTAAACTGACAAGAGGCTTGTGAGAGTACAGTAGATTGGTTTCGTGAATTTACAAACGTTTTGTGACTTGAATTGACGAGAAATTTGTAGAAGTACAGCACATATTGTTCGTGAATTTACTAACATTTTAAATCTTGATTTAACAAGATGTTTGTAATTTTCCGTGACCGTAATTAAAATGGAGATTCTTATATGATACAGGGATTTATAAATTAGAAATGAAAAGTTCACTCAATTATTGGATACTTAGATTTTTTATTACATAAATATTCAGATACAAAGTATTTCATTTTCCAAGATATGATTCAACTGATAGTTTTCCACACTTCTGGTATCATGTCTCTGTGCAACGTGTCCTCTCAATGCATTTTCGGAATTTTTCTAACGCTACACTCAGTTTCCGAACTTTAAAATCGAATGTTGTGGTGCGGCGTTTCACTGCTTTGATATGCTTTGTTCCACTTGCCGGGTTGATATTTAAAAAAACTCTGAAATCAAAGAATTAGAAAATTGATTAATTAGTTTTCAATTCAAAAATAGTGCATTGTATAGCATTAAACACTAGAGTTAACTCACCGTTGAATAAATTCCAAAGTACTCTTTACTTCATTTGAGTATTGCAATCCGAATACGTAATATGATAGGAAAATAATCAAAAATCCTTGGAAAACGTCGTTAGGATAAATACATTCTCCTTCATCGACGAAAATAAGATATGATCCATTGCGATCATATAATGATTGTCCCTTAATTATCAAAATTGGGGTGGGTGAGGTAATCAACATTTGTAGCTCTTCCTTCGTTGTCGCAATCTGAAAATATGTTCATACGGAATTAGAAACAATTAGTAAGAAAGAGGAAGTGGATCTTTTTGAGATTCATAATTATATCTTACATCCACGAGTTTATACAATTGGTCGGAATCTTCTTTGAAATACGCCAATAATAATGGGATGATGGCTCAATGTGATAGATCTTCTCCGAAATCTTCCGATGCTTCTGCTGCGTCCCGAAGGATATTTCGCATTTTTTTAATGGAAGGTGCAGTACTGTCCGGTTTTTGAAGTTGGTAGCTATTCATGTACTCATAAATGAGGGCTTGATGCTTCACATTTTCTCGGAAAATATCGTCTACATTATCGTAGCCCAATAATCTTGAAGCATGAAGTAACAAATACTGTGGCTGAGTTAGAGCAGGCCACTGCTTGAGAATTTGAGGAATGCGTTCTAATCTGTGATTAATTTCTACCCTTTGAGTTGGATAAGTTCGATGTAATGCTCTCCTAATTTCGGCATCGGTAGTCTGCGACTTATCATAGTTCTTTTGCAAGAACTCCTTCGCTATCAGCTGACTATCCGGCGTTTTTTGGTGGTAAATGTGGTTCCCATTCGGCACAACCATACTCGTCCAACGCCTCAGAAGGTTTTCGTTTTCTGTTGACTCTTCGATCCGTTGAATCGTTGGGTGCAGTAATTGTTGATACATCTCGTTTCATTAAGCGCTTCCTGTTTCCATATACATTATAAATTTTATTTTTCATGGTTTCAAACCCTGTACCTATAGGAATGGGACCATGGTTATTTGTGATAATATCACAAAATGTTTTGGGATATTTTTCGCTCATTTCCTTCGCAATTTTTTCAGCCATTCCATGCATATTACTATTTTCAGGTACACCCATCATGAAATCAACAGCAATTTGTGTAATGCTATTTAATTCGCAAGACTTTAACTGCTCTTTTTTCTCACATTTGGTGATAATTTGGGGGGAGACTCTAAACCACGGAAAAGGAGCTAGTTGAGGTGATAGCAAATCGGTAGATACTGTGCTGCAAATTCTTTGACGTGTCACTGATTGTGTCGCAGCCGTTACTTCTTTGGAAGGAGGCTGATCAACAGGCTGAGTGATTCGCTGAGACGATAATTGTTGAGATGAAACCGCTTCTAGTGACGATCCGTTTCCAAAATTGTCACTTTCAGAATCACTTCGAGGCAAAATTAACATCGATGGTGGTGCACCAAATTGTTTTGCCCACAGTTCCAGTACCTGATATCGATGGTGATCCAAACGTAATTTCCATAAGGGTGTTTGATACGGACAGAATCGGCAAATGAACATCGTCCCTGTAAGATTGCCAATCGGCCGCCTGAATCTTATTACATATGAAATTCTCAAATGATTTGGAAAATATAAAATCAAATTCAATACATACCTGAGTAATACGGCCGAAGAGAGTCAGCTTTTCCTTGCGAATTCACTTTCACTTAATACTTTTGGAGAATTTAATACGTAAAACTCACGCGATTACAATCAAAAGTTGTACAGAGGACCAACCAGTTTGAACGGTTTCAACGTACTGCAAATATTTTTCAAGTACGAATATTTATGTTTATAAAGTGAGGGGAGGGAAAACGAAAGAAGGATGGAGAGGGGTGGGTATAGTGCTGAAGAAAGTATTGGATGAAAGAAGCGAAATTCGGAAAGCCCAAAATTGTCCGGGCGTTTATGACTCAGGTATACGGAGCCTAGCACGTGTTGAAGAACAATGAAAAATAAAGGTCTTTTATTCAAAAAGCGTAAAAATTCCAAAAGGTAGAAAACAACTCAACCTTCTTGAAATATTATTTTAATTGGTATAAAATTCCCCAACCCGAGGATATTTCGCTCCTTATTATTTATCTGGAAATTTTGATACACTATCTTACAACAGAATGGCTTCACTATACGCTCAGAAAAAAAAAATTTTGAGCGTCATATAATTATAGAATTTGTCACATTTACTATGAGAGGAATCAGGATGATATCAAAAATTCCACTGCAGTGAAGATTTTCACGAAAGAATTACTCAACGATACAGGAATGCACGTGCCACGTTACAATTTCTTTCGAATTTTCCCCCAGAAACTCCCTCCCTACCAGAAAATCTGAGCTGTCTGTGGAGAGTTCCCCAACATAAATCTTTAAAAGAACTGGTTCATTCAAAGAAATAATGATTTGAGGACTTGACTAAATATATTCAGTTAAGTCCCTGAATGATTGATTCTCCGAATGGATCAGTATACAGAAAAATATGCCCACAAGCCATCTCAATTCAGTCATTATTTATATTCCAGGTATGCTCTACATTTTGAGCTATTGTTACAATGACAACAATAGTGACCCCACATGGAATCATCATCGAGGAAGATGAATTTTCGAATTTCAAGCTGAGAATAAAAATAATTTTACGTTGTGCTCTAAGGGAAAATCTATCCCCCTCCTCTAATATCGAAACTGAATACCAAGAAATATTCTATATTTTCTTCTTTAAAGAAGATTGTTTCTATCCTTATCACTCTCAGTGACAGAAATAATGGAATCTGGCACTGAAGATTCAAAATAAAATCACATCAACTCATTCGTCATATTTGATAATTCTATGTAAATGAACCCGGCGTCAAATGTAACTGTGGACTAAATTATCTCGGATTTTCGTTCTCAAACTAAAGATCGTCAGTGAATAATCTGGAGAAAATCATGTAGTAAATTTAATTAGATTAATGCCCCGCCAAATGATGAGTGAAGCTTCAATATCAATCACAATTTCACCGAGCAATGTATGTGATTCTTACCTGAAACGGTTGGGTATAAACAATTTACGTACAAGGTTTGTTCTTTTACACACCAAAATTCATGTAAATGCAAGCGCATACAATAACAAGTATTATTACGGTACATGCGTATTGTATTTGTCCGTGACGTTCAAAATTTAGTGTATTTACATGATTTTTGTTCAGTATACTAATATTCAGTGAAAATTTTTGTAAATATACAGACTATTGGGACGTGAATTCCGCATTCACCAACAATTGGTGAAATTACTTCATATTGCTATTTGAAAATTACAAACTTTTTTAACAGTGTACCCATTGGAATTTTTGAAGATGATGAAGGTCCAGGCTGAACCAATTGAATTGGTCCTGGTAGTGTTGTTGTTGGCAACTCTGGAATAATATTTTCAGTTCCTTGTTGAAATGGTGTTGTTGTTGTTGATATTGTTGTTGTTATTTTGCGCCTATTTTCCTTACTGAAATATCAAGAAAAAGGTAATGTAAAATTTCTAAAAATAAGATTATAATAGAAAGATTTATGGCAAAAAAACAAGAATGTAATAATTACATAAATTGAGGCTGCCGTGCGATAATTTTCTTTAATTGAAATAAATAAATCAATTATTCAGCTGACAAGCCAATTCCATTCACGAAAAGATGATTCTGATGATCTTGAGGGCAGATTACCATTAGAATCATGGCTTTTGGCACTGGATAATTGAAATTGCCAATTATCCACCAGATTCCTGAAAAATAAAAAGAACAAAATTAATTTTTTTGTTTAAAAATTTTCCAGGAAAAAAATATAAATCAAATTACAGTACTTACCAAAATACAAGCAATGAGCTGATGTTTTCTAATGAGCTGTTTCTCATAGCCCACCAGATTTATTATCCGTAACAAGAGTAGTTTTTTTGCAAACAGGCTCTCGTTCTGGATAATGATGGGCTCATTTTCCACCACATCATCATTATTTATTATTGATGAAGGAGTATTGCCATCATTATTTGGATTTGTTGTTATATTTGAAAATACCAAGCGCAACGTATTTTCTTCATGTTCTTGACTAGCCAACAATGACGCACCTGATGCTTCCATAATTACTCAAAAAACGATAATACTACTACTACTACTACTACTCTTCACTGTGTATAATTTTCAAAAGCAAACATACAGGTGCGCGTCTAACTTTCAATACCCCAATTTTAACACCAGTGGGTAAAACAGTTGACCCAACTGATTGACTGCCGGTAAATCAAACAAAAAAATTGGTACTTGTCCTGTTTTTTTTGTTTTTTTTCCTTGAATTTAAATGGAAAAACAACAAGCAGGATTTCCACCCTTTGTGCATTATTTGTAAACCCCACTCTTTGTGTGACATTTAATATTTTGCCAATTCGATTGGCAAAATGCTTCCGAATGGGATTTTACCCATAATCAATCGAATCTCCATGAAAATGAATATCTTTTCAATCGCTCAAAAAATAACATTATTCTCGCAAGAAATACGCACTTATAGATCCCTACAAATCTCAGCTCAGAATAATCGATTAAATTGCAATAATATCACATGGTACATAAAAATTCAATATTAGATGAAAATTCAGATCTTATGATGGAACACAAAAATTGACGGTCGGGTTCCAAATAGGATTTCTATTCTTTCTGATTGTCGTTAGGATGAAAAGGTACTCATTTTGTAGAAAAAATTGTCTACTTTCGAATGGTGAAATAAAAAATAGTAGTGTTCTTAGGGAGAAAGCTAAGAAAAACTGTGATTTTTGAAAAAACTAATTTATCGAACATCCTTACAAGAGACTTCTTCTGAAAAATCTGAAATTATCACCATTTGTGGGGCTCATTGAGATGAATCTTTTAAGCTGAACTTGGATGTAATCGCTTGGATAGTTTTCGAGATATATCCTCTTTTCATAAAATGGGTTTTGGCCAATATCTCAGGAACTACTGCAGCGATTTCGCCCAATTTCAATACCAAACTTTTCGCTCCTCAGATGCACAAACTGGCGACATTCGAAGTCTCTAACTCAAATAGTTTTTGAGCTATCGTGTATAGTAAATTCAGGATGAAAAACACTGTAATTGAAATTATCTACAAACGAAAAATCTGAGCAAAATTTACCCCGAGTGAAAATTGTGAGTTCAAATGAGATGTATTTCATCGCTGAGTGTGGGGGCTGTGGTCCCCGAGTTTCGAAACAGGTGATGTTAAACAAGAGTGGAGAAGTCGGGCTCGACATTATTCTAGCTGAAACTGTCGTCAACTTGACCAATGACTTGATCTGTAACATCTGTTGTGGTTTTTCATATATATACACATATCGTCGCCTTAGTAACAAAAAGTCGTAAGTGCCAAAAATGCGTAATGGAAAAAAAAACATATTTTAAATAATGTAACCTCCACACTTATATGTTTTTGATTTTATTGTTTTTTAATTGAGGAAAATGTTAACGCACTTACACATTTTCCTCATTTCAAATATAAATTGAGGAAAAAAGTATTTCTCTACTAGATCTATGCACACATCAGAATTTAAAATTGCGCGCTCCATCAATTTCCTGCTGTGTCGCCAGAGGGCGAATCGTTCGACGATTCACGGCGCATCTTAGAAATAAGCATTGATTATTTAAAATTAATGCGTATCTATTTTCGATAATTGATCTATGGTTTCCAATATTTATTCTGTTAATAAAATCCGTTGGTGCTGAAAAAATTAGTGATAAAATTCGAAAAAAATGGAGAAAGACGTGAATAAGTGCGCGAAAAGAGTGAGTGTGAATAAAACGATTGATGAAAGGAAGTAATGCTAATTGTGAGTTATGTTCAGTTACGTCTGGAATTCAGTGAAGCGATCAGTCAGAAATGATGAAGGTACTGTTTTGCATCATGAGATCGAGGATTTTGAGGTGTCAGAATCTTCAACATTGATAACAGCAACTGACGAGGATCAATTCAATAACGGTGAAAGGGAAATGGAAGAAATAATCAAGTCGGCATCAACATTGAGCGTAGGAGATAATGCTGAAGAAGAAGATACTTTGAGAGCAAGAAGGAATAAGTTTAGAGAGCCATCTTCGTCAGGAATCATCGATAAAAAGATTTCGAAGCAGTTGTCACTTCGCCGGGAAAATCCTGGGTGTTCTAGGATTAACAATGAAAATTCACCAATACTACGTAGGATTGAGAAGGTTATCCCACTCATTGCAGACAGCTCTGAGAGTGAAAATGATGGAATAAATGATCCCATAATTGATAGAGCTACGTGTGATGCTGAGGATGAGGGCTGGAGGAGGCCAAAATTGTTTGATCATGAATACAATCAGGATTATCATGATGAGACTGATGATGACAAGAGTAATGGAGATGATGATGAGAATGACAACGATGATGCGGATGACGATGATGAGGATGACGATGATGAGGATGACGATGATGAGGATGACGATGATGAGGATGACGATGATGAGGATGACGATGATGAGGATGACGATGATGAATGTTATGACGATGATGGAGATGATGGCGTTGATGCGTGTGATGGAAATGATGCAAATGATGCAAGTCATGCAGATCACGGAGGTGATGCAGATGACGAAGATGGTAATGATCATGAAGAAGATTCTGAGGATAGTACGAATATATTCGACCAAGATTCTACACCTCCAGAACCCTCTCTAAAGAGACGTAAAGAGGCTGAGCCATCCAAATGGCGTCAAAACAACCGACGTACTTCGAGAAATGCCGGGAAAGAGTACACTAAATCCGAAAGGAATGAACTTGAGGATGATCAATATGAATCAGCCAGGGAGATGGGTCAACCGTGTAATTGCAACAGAGAGTGTACTAAAAAAATAAGTGGAGAATTGAGGAAGCAAATATTCGACGATTTTTGGAAATTGGGAGATTATAATGTACAGAGTAACGTATTGGCTTCTTTGGTATTGGAAGTACCCAAAGCAAGATGCCGAACAGGACGAAAATCTCGACGCAAGTATGTAGAACATTATTCAGTTAAGATGGAAACATTCAATAATATGGCAGTGATGAATTTTTTCATGTAAATCATTCATTATTCATCATAATTTTCATGTTTTCAGATATACTCGAAAATGGAGGTTGAAGAATGGGCATGAATTCATTTAAGTGTGTGAGGGCTATTTCTTGAGGACTCTTGATATCTCAGAGACTAGAGTGAGTACAGCTCTCAACAAAAAAGGACGCAGCTCAACTGGAGCTCTCTCACCAGATAAGCGAGGACGCCATCCTCCAGCACATAAAATCTCCCAAGAGAGAGTTGGCTTCATGAGGAAACATATCTTGTCGCTTCCAATTGTCCCGGCGCACTAGGTTCGACGTAAATCCAAACGTAGATACGTCGAAGGGCATCTCAACCGGAGTCGAGCGTACAGATTATATTGTAGTTATGCTATGGAGCATGGAATGGAGCCAGTCTCACAGCCTACTTACATTGAACAATTGAAGAAATTGAAAAGATCTTTCTATCAACCAAGGAATGATAAATGTTGGTGCAGTGATTTCGGTACATGGACTGAAGAAGAACAAGCAGCTGAGCAAGAAGCGTATGAGCTACATGTACTCCGAAAAGATAGAGCCCGGCTAGAGTACCAAAATGACAAAGATTCATCCAAAAACGATCGAGCTGTAATGCCTGCATGTTTTGACATGCAAGCCATTTTATTTTGTCCCATGCTGTATAATAAAATGCTCTATTATAAGCGAAAATTAGCGAATTTCAACCTTACGGTGTATGTCACGAAGCTGCAGCGGGGTAAGAAGTTCTTATCTTCACTTGAATTCACTCCACTTCGTAGGAATCGTTTTGTTGATATCTATTCATTGATTTGAATTACTTGCAGGATATTGTTATATGTGGGATGAACTAAAAGCGAATGGAAGATACATTGAGGTTTCTTCTTGCTTAACACAATTTATTCTGACTGAAGTGCCTTCCATTGTGGAAATACTGAATTTGTATGCAGACAATTGCCCAGGTCAGTATCATCATGTCATACGTGAAATTGATTTTTCTGATAATCGTGGATTTTTTGGAAATGACGATTCATTGAGATTGGAGAAAAGGGAGAATCGTGTCTTTCCTTTTTTTTTTTAAATGTAACGCTTTGAATCAACGATCAGAGGAAACGCGAGTTCATTTGCCATGGACTCATGAGGTTTTGATTTCTCTATTTTTCCAATTTTCATCGATTGAGAAGCCATTTCGTTAAAATCGGTTTTTATTCTATCAATATCTGATGAGAAATTGGACAAATTCGATCTCAACCCTCATAAACTCATAGTAAGAAAAGCTCTCTTTTCACTCCTATTTGAAATTTTGATGTTATGGTGAATAAACAAAAATATTCCTAAACTAAAAACTGTTTCGCCTCTCAAGTCAGATTCAACAAGTCCAAATTCTGAAAACATCACGAAAAATGAATTCTGACATGTTTTCTACCAGAAATTCCCATACTTTTCATGTGCAAGCATTAGAAAAGCTCTATCTCCATCTTTTGTACTTGTTTACTCCAATTTTCACTCACAGAATCATAAAAATAATTAAATCAACCCATTCTATCACACTTTATCTTCCAAAGATTGTTGGATATTTCACAGAAAATAAGACCACAAGTTTGGAGTGGACACGAGTTTTTCAGCCTTACTTGTGACTAGTTTCTATATTTGTGGCCATTACGTGCAACTATTTCTTACTAATTCCATGACAATTTCCTCATTTCTAACTGTATTTTCTTCCTGCTAATTTTCCAGGACAAAATAAGAACTCCATTCTAACTTCTACCTTCATCTATTGCCTTCTTAAACATCCATCTTTGAAAGTCACAAACCTCCAATTTTTAGAAGTCGGTCATACATACCAAGAGGCGGATAGCGTGCACTCTTGCATAAATACAGCTGCGAAAACTGCCGATATTCATGCACCAAAAGATTGGATCCGACTGGCGAAAAATGCCAAGACAACGGAAAAACCGTATCATGTTCACGAAATGTCACAGGAACATTTTTGGGATTTCAAATCTTATCGAGACGAGGTGAATATCTTGAGGAAATATTCGATTACATGAGGATTAAATGAGAAAATTATTACAAATTACATAGCAAATGGGTGGAACAGGATAAATGCATTTTGACCAGCAATAGTTTTTTGGAAATATTTTGGCAACTAAAGGAGATAGAGCAATTTCGTCCTGATCCTTTTTCCGTAACTCACGGAATTCTTTACAAACGTGTCTCAAAGAAAAAAAAGTCTATCTTCATTATTTACCGAAATATCTCATGAGAAAAAACGGTAATTGGATACTATAGCTCTGCCAACTGGAAAATATTGAAATTAAGGTTTTTTGTTCGGTTTTTTTGACTAGGCTGGTTCTTTGGGTCATTTCTGGGTTCGCATTGAAGTTCGTTCGGTGAAATTCTGGAAAATTTAAATATTCGACAGTTGACGTCTTATTCTGCTAAATACCTCATTCTAACGCTCAAAATGAGGCATGACGAGGTTTGTCATCATACCCGAAGTAAAGCTGATGCTATCATGTTCCTACAAGAACATGATATCATAAAAACCCAGGCTTTATGCGAAAAGTGTGGGAGCTTGATGATCATCAACAAGCAGCTTACGGGATTCGTGTGTAATGGCTCGCATTATGAGCGTGACAACCGTCGTCGTAAAGTCAGGGTTAGATGCTCAACATACATGAGTATTTATGATGATTCATGGTTCGCTGGGCGAAAGGCGAAGATTCAGAGTATCTTGAAGCTCATCAGTCTATACATGAATAATTCAAAAGTAACGCAGAACCAGCTGTGCTTTGAGACACAATTGTCTAGAGGAACAGTGAGGTTCTGGGTTGGTAAAGTTAACGAAAGACTTGTACAGTGGACTAGTGAAACTAATAATGAGCAAATGGGAGGTGTGGGACATGTAATTGAGGTTGATGAAACAAGACTAGGTGGGAAACAACTAGCTAGAGGCCGACCGATCAAGGGTGTGGTGTGGGTGTTAGGCATTCTTGAGAAAGACACTGGACGACTAGTCGTCGTTCCGATTCCCAATCAGAAGGCTGAAACCCTCATCCCAATCATCCGTAAATACGTAAGACCGGGTTCAGTTATCCGAACAAACTGTGGGAAAGGGTACGGGAGGTTGTACTGCTGTGGCTACTACCACATCAGGGTCAACCACAAGGTACACCATGTGAACCCCAGAAATAAAGCGAGTACATAGAATATCGATCAGACCTGGAGAGAGCTGAAGGCTGTGATTCCCAAATACGGGAGGAAACCGGCTGGGATCCTTGGAAGGGTGGCTACATTCCTCTTTTTCAGGACCTATTCTGTTTCTGAACGTATGAACGCTTTTCTTGACTTGATCAGCTTCCATGAAGATCTCGATTTACTACCTGATGAATAACTAGTTTACGTACATGATCCGGATTCTTGAAATTCTACTATTAGTTGAGTTGGATTTGACGAATATAATGCCTATCACAAGCTACTTGTCAGCGCATGTGTACGTTACAAGTGTGAATGGCTTATGAAATTCAAAAAATATAATTAAAATTTTTAATGCTCAATGAAGTTGAGCAGAGGTTAGTCGAATCCATGCTATTTCATCAGCAATTACCCAGTTGGTTAGGTGAATGGTTGCGGAGGTCTTCTTTTGGGGCCGTCGCACTACCACGTCCTCGCCGTGGTCCTGGGTGCAGCTAAGAGTAGTGCATTTCCTGGTTTCGTTTGTTCTGTTGTTAAAAAAGCTGTTAGAGGTTGTCTATTGAGAGGTCGCACATCACCAATTGGCGTTAAGAGCGAAACTAGGATCCAAAACTATTGATTATTCATGGTCATTTGGCAGAGTGAAACTAGCCAATTACCGTAAAAACGGTAAGAAAATCGATTTATCCTCTTTCACCTTTCCTCACTGAGGGAATACATGATAAATATCACAGATTGGCCTGAATGAGAAAATGCAGTTTCTTGACGGTTCGAAATTGTCGTGGCGTAACGTACTTGTTATTCAATTGAGAAAGGAATCTCCACGGTATAATTGCTTCACATATTTTCATTAATTCTCAATATTAAGTGACGATGTGAGATTGTATTAATATCATTCATCATTTCACAAATCAATATTTATAAAATATGATTATGATGATTTCGGAGAAATCTGTTTGAAACGACCCTGTTCCTTACGTGAACCCTGCCAGAAATATTCCTCACCCCTTGCAATTTCAAAGGCGAAATACCAGGACTTGAGATCGATGTGCAAGAAACATCTGATAAGTGCTCCTTATCATGATTATTATAAAAATTTACCTTACATTGCTAGTGAGTAGTTTTTTCAATCTATCAGATGAATTGTACAAGTCGTTAAAGATGAACATTAATCAATTCATCATTAAATTTCAGACTCAACAAATAAAGAGAGCGATGAAGACGTTTTTGATGGTAGAGGAGTTATGCCCGGAATGGTTGGATTCCTATAATTTTTTTTTCTCTACACTGCTTTTTTCAGACAGGGATTTCTTTTTTTTTTATTCATTAGCTTTCAGACCCTTGGGGGCTTATTCAGCGGAAGGATTTCTTCAATCAAATATTTTCAAGCTCTAATGATAATTAAAAATCAACTGTACCTGTATTGAATTAAAAAAATAGAGATACGTTTTTTCATTATTTGATATTTTCCTCGAAATTGTTAAATTTGCAAAACAACAAAAAGTCGTAAGTGTCAAAGATACGACTCTTTGTTATTAGTCCATGGTCATTACGACTATTTGTTATGAATATATATTTTTTTTTAATAACGCGAAGGAAGGCCGGATAAGTCCATTAGGATAAGAAAAAAAAGATACGACTTTTTGTTACTATGGCGACGATATATATATGAGAAAATGTCTGGATACTTGTTTAAACTAGATTCGCCACCCTCTAGGGTATCTCGCGTATCAATGCCTTGTTAGATCGTCAGACCCAAAAATGAAATGGTGTAGACATAAAGAGAAAAGCATAATCACTATATAGGGGTTGCTACAGTACGACCCCTGCATTTCAGTGTATCCAGAAATATCCCATGGGATATTCAGAGGTATGAAACATTACAAAATGAGAGAACGAGAAGGAGATTGATTGATTGATTGATTGATTAAATTGATTTCTGTACATTATGTTGTACAAGTTACAAAAGCAAGAATACAGTAGAATAACAGGAGTAATAATTCATCAAGCATTAGTAAAGTGGTAAAGTTTTCAGAAAAATAAGTAAGAAAAAAGCTCTAATCACATGACGTAAATAATGCTAACCGCAATTTCAGTTTTAAAGAGAAAAAATAAAAATAAAATAATAAAAGAAATATAATGCATGATTCCGAATAATCATCATACAAGAGAAACAGAAAACGGTGATTAATGATTCAATTGTAACTAGAAAGTAATAAGATGAACATTATTACTATTTAACAAAGTAACTTTGATCAATTTGGCAAAACTGGCGAGGACCCCCCCCCCCCCCCAACTAAGAAGTAGAGAGAGGGAAAGGCAGAAAGAAAAGCGAAAAGTGAAAAAGAAAGAGAGAAGAAGATAGACAGAGAGAAGGAGAACGGTTTACCTGAGCATCAGAGCACTAGTCTAGGACATTATTCAGGAAGTAGGTACGAAGGGCGGATTTGAAAGACTGTAATGTGGGGATGTCACGGATATCAACCAGGGAGGGCGTTCCACAGGTACGTCGAAGACACTTGAAGCGACCTGCGCATCACCTCAGTACGGAAAGGACGCACCATCAGAGGACACACATTTCCCCTTACCGGACGAGTCGCGCTGTCTGCTATCAGGAAGCTTGACAAATACCCAGGCTCGCCAAACCGGAGGAGCCTGAAGACCTGGCAAGCCAGAAAATAAGTTCGACGCATCTTACAGGACATCCAGCATAACTCGCCACGCAGGGGGGAAACATGCTCACTCCAGCCCCGAAGATGTATCTAATCCCCAGATTGACTGAACGCTGGAGCTTGAGGGAAAGCTCCTCCGAAAGGCCCCTATACGCTAGGCAACAATAGTCCAGTATCGGAAAGACCAAGGACTCAATCAGATGCTTACGCAGCCCAAAAGTTGTACTTGCACGAAAGAAGCGCAGGCGATACATAACCAAGTGGACCCGTTTGGATACACCCGCAATATGCTCCTTCCACGACAGCTTGCAGTCAAGCACAACTCCGAGGCTACGCATCGACCTCACCAATGGAACCGTCGAGCCTCCAATACTGACTCCAAAATTAGGCCGCAAATAAACCTCCGTGACGAACGCCAGCGACCCGAAAACAATTGCTTTCGTCTTGCCAGCATTCAATGTAAGGCCATTCCGTTCAGCCCAAGCAGAGACACAGTCACCGGCTCTACTCATGCAGTCTAGGGCTCCCTCCAGGTCACCTCTACTGAAATGAAGGTAAATATGCAGATCATCAGCATAGATCAAGTGCTTTAGCTGTGACGGCAGATGACAAATAACATCATTGATGAACAACAAGAAGAGGAGTGGACCAAGGACAGAGCCCTGCGGGACCCCCTTATTCAAAAGCATGAACGACGACCTGGAGCTCCCACTACTCAACGTCGCTTGCGATCTTCCAGAGAGATAAGATGCAAT
The DNA here is from genome assembly GCA_963921955.1 of Aleiodes alternator. Classification (NCBI taxonomy): domain Eukaryota; kingdom Metazoa; phylum Arthropoda; class Insecta; order Hymenoptera; family Braconidae; genus Aleiodes; species Aleiodes alternator. The sequence goes on from OY998111.1 coordinate 2,967,451, forward strand.
CCATCTCAATGACGTACTCAAAAAACCATAGTCTCTCAGTTTTCGAAGCAACAAGACATGGCCCACCGTATCAAACGCCTTACTGAAATCAAATAGAAGAAGCATCGTTAGCTGTCTCCTATCGATTCCCCCGCGCATATCATCCGTCAGCTTAAGCAACGCCGTCTGCGTACTGTTGTGAGAACGAAAACCAGTTTGAAGTGGGTCCAATATGGAGTGCTCCACCAGGAAACCAAGAATCTGTAAAGAAACCAGTCTCTCCAGAACCTTGGACAAGAAACACAGCAAAGCAATAGGCCTGTAATCATTGGGAGATACAGGATTCTTCACCATATTCAGCGCCACTAGTATCGATTTCTTCCACTCCGACGGAAAATAAGCAGTAGAGATCGATGTGTTGAAGATCTTCAGCAGGAAAGGCATCAGCACTGGCAATGCAGCACAAATCACAGACCTGGGAATCTCATTGCAACCTTTAGCCTCAGAAGAGAAGTGAGCAATACAATCACTCACCTCTCTGGCCGAGACCGGTCTGAAAGAGAACCCCTGATTCACGACACCAGCACCATCAGCCAACTCCACAAGAAACTCATCAACCACTGGTTCAGTTTGATCATATGAAACTTCAGCAAAGTGCTGATTCAATTCCACATGATCGAACGGTGGACAATCATCACCGACACGCGCAACACCCAAATGCCTGAGTTCCATCCAGATCCGAGCAGGATCCTTGAGGGATCCAAATCTTTCCTGGAAGTACTGCTGCCGAGTACCCTCCACCTCCACATGAGCACGATCTCGAGCCAAACGATACTTCAAAAGAGCAGGTGCCGATCGCACCCGCTTGTAGACCCTATAGAGACGGTCCCTTACCAATACCAGGGAAACAATGCGCTCAGAGAACCAAGGCCTGTGATTAGTGTTATTCCTCACAGACTTCAATGGGACCACCGACTCAATGGCAATCTTTAAGTTGTCACTGAGCGACAGTACTAACTCATCTGAAGAGAGTGAATCATCAAACGGGGACCAATCACAGGACAATAGACGAGCCACCAACTCCCTAGCATCAAGTGACTTAAAGTCCCTATAGCACAGGTCATCATGTGCAACAGGAGGAGGGACACTCACCTGAACCGTTGCCGCAATCAGGTCATGGCCATCCACAAACGGAACATCGGTTTGCCAACTCGATAAAAGAACATCCTCAGCATCAATCAGACAAAGATCGAGCCAAGTGTCAGAGGTCTTTATATGATGAGTCGCCCTGTGAGGCACCAACTGTAGAGAGTTATCAGAGCAGAAGGACCTCACGAGAACAGCATCATCGTTCGTAGAAGACAATTGATCAGCATTAAAATCTCCAAGAATCACCTTCGTGATAACCACCGAGGCCAAAGCTTTGAGCTCTACTGACGCAGGAACAAAAGGTCCAGTGATTATAATGTCCGGGACCATTCTCGCCCTTTCAGCATTAATAGCAGCCACCGAAGCAGCAAGCTGTTTCATCGAATCATCCAAGGAATTCATCCGATTAGACACCACTGGCGGTACCTCCAGAGCCGATCCCTCCTCGAACGCAGCACGACGATTCGGCTGTTCAGCCTCCAACACCTGCACACGCTCACGAATCGAGGCCACTTTTGTGACCACTCCATCAACCTTACGAACCAGATCAGGAATCGAATCAAGAGCTGAAAGCTTTTTGGAGACTTCAGCCTGAAAGGATGCCATGCGGGTTTCCATCCCCTCCTCAAGTGCAGATGACTTGGCGTTTGAAGAAGCCAGTTGTTCTGACATGGCATTAAGAGTTGAGAGCAGCGCTGAGGGAACTCCACTGAGTATGGGCACTACCGTTGACAATGAAGCAGAAGGAGTATCACTGACAGAGGCCGAGCGAGAACGAGTAAGCGCTGGAGAATTAGTGGTGTTAATGCAGAAGCGACAAACCTTCACAGAAGTAGTACCATTGAAAATATCATGAAATTTCGTACAGGATTCATGAAAGTACTTCAGACATTTAGTACAAAGGGTCGTCTTAATGCTGCTCTTTTTCCGACAAAAACTGCAGGTCTCAGACTGTTTAACCTTATCATTTTTCTCATTCCCCATCTCAGAAATGATCAGGAACAGCAACAAATCAAAACGACCGTCAACTTTCCAGAGAGACCGTAAAATTACCAAATAACACAATCTACGCCAATGTAAATTCTCCACTGAACTATGTCTCCACGCCTCTGAGTCGCCAAGACGATAATATGTCGACTGATGGTAATGCAGGAAGCTAATGATTCCTCACAGATGGCATTCAAGTGTCAGTCCCTAAAGTTGCGTGTGAAGAGGAGAATTCGCGAAGAGAGAGATAGCCAAAAATAGTTGAGGTTATGTACTCACGCGCCAGCAGCCCAAAAAAATCAAATTTTCCACAGGAAAAGCAACCAACGGATTGAAATCAATGTCTCAAGTCGTCAGTTGTGAAAAAGCACATGCAACAATTTGCAACAGAAACCGCCCGAGGGCAAAATTCATGCAGAAAAGCAAGTTGTAAGCAAGAGCGTAAGAAAACAAAGCGTCACTTTACTTACAGAGAGAGAGAGAGAGCGAGAAGGAGAAATCCGTTAATATTAACCATTGCATTGGAAAAGAGGCGTATAACAGATACGAAAAAGGTATAACGTAATAAGATATATCGTTTAATTTAATAACCTATCAAAAATATCTCGCTGTACAACCCCTTGGGGATATTCCCCAGGGGTCATTATGAGGTAAGGTGAAACCTGATCGTAAATATCAAGACAAAAGTCTAACAAAACTCGTAGAAAAATTGAAACACTTATATTTTTTTTCTCTTCTTAAATCAGAATTATTCTCAACAACTTGAGAAAATTGTATATTTTGAGTTTATGAAAATAGTACTTTGGGTCTCTAGAGTAACAACCAATTACAGTAGGTGCAAGTCGTCTTTACACACATGATGGGCCAACAAGCGAGTATCTCGTCTCGATGAAAATAGTTGTAGCCTTGATGTCCTTGTCGAGCATCTTGTCCATGATGAAAATAGTTGGTAGCCATTCTCCACATTGATGGTATATTCTTGAATGAAAAACAGCAGAAAAAAACCATATAGATGTACAAGTAATGCGACACGTGTACAACATGATTTCAATAGTGAAAAATAGGTAAAACGAGACAAGTCTAATTTTTTTCTCATCAAGTTGTTTGAAAATACCTTGGAAAAACAATCGAGCAAGAGTATTTCCTTTGAAATGCAATCTAGCATGTTGAAAAAATAAACAAACAGACACAATAATCATCATGTCGAACGATCCCAATGAGAAAATTAAAACAAGTAAAACACTATCAAATACGGCAATTCGAGTATTTCACATTTTTCTACCTCTTGATGGGCTGAATTGAATTTCAAATGTACAACATGTTTTCATACCATTGGACATGATGGAGAAAAGTAAAATAAATGAATTGTTGATACATACGACATGGAAAGGAACATGTTTTGAATTGACATCACATGCTGTAGAAATTCCTCAATAGTTCAATTTTGTTCATAATCAAGGTCCCAAGTTTTAAACATGTTAAAAAAGCAGCTAAAATTACCGACTGATCTGAATTACCGCGGGATCAGGAGGTCAATCAAAATGAGATACTTATCAATATCGACACCAGGGGTAATTTGGGGGATCACACCAGCGTGGTCCCACAAGTCCTTCTACTCAACGAGTCAAGTTCTACAATTACGGTAGCCACCAACAGGCGAGCCTTGGCGTGTGAAACTCATCAAATGAAGATCATCATGATCTTCATAACTATCAAGCCACTATCGCGGAATTGACGCCTAGTCGATAGATAATAGGAAAGGTTCGATAGAACCGGTCAAATCCGCTGAGTTGAGGATCGAGTGAGTGATCGGCATAACGGTTTAATAGCGATTTACGCCCGGTATTAAATGCAGTGTGCAAAGTAGAAATTAATCATGGAAATAGAGACAATTATCGAACAGACAATAAATCATAGAGACAATTATCACCAAGAGACAATATCTAGAATCAGTGCGGTCAAAGTATCAAAGAGTGTATTCTAGTCAAATCATTAAAGAGCTTATGTATTTTTATATAATTCACGTGTTCCGTATCATTGTGAAAATCCACTTAAATCCCTCCACTGAGAAATATCCTTATCCTACAAAAGAGTAAGTCATCCCAGAGAATACAGTCCACTACAAGGAGAAAATCATCGAGGAAGCCACGGCGAGTTGCATCGGGTTTCCTCCCGTAAAGGTCAGGGCAAGAAAATTGCCATGATTTTTAACAAAACACGTCATCAACGTCGTCCTGAGGATAGGTCGAAATGAATTCGCTCATCTTGCGGCACAACATCTTCCATAATTTCGATTCCTCGAGATCCAAAATGCGACAGAATCGTTTCGTCATATTGTTGACAATAGTCCGGAGACATTTTAATTTCTTGTTGTAATTTACTACTTGGCTTTCGTCGGGATTCATCCATGGATAATCACACTTGTTGAAATTGATGGAATAATATATGACATGTGGATGGGTAAACAACAAGACCTTGTCTTCCAGGTCCAACGAGGCAATTTCAATGATGATTGGAGTAATCGTAGACAAATAGACGGCATTGCCTGGATTGCGATTCTTCACGACGGCCTCCAGGGCTTTGAAATGATGAATCGCCTTGCGACGGTTTTCATCTACAGACAATTTTCCATCTGCCATTTTGATCCAATGGCTGTTATTCACCTGTTGAATGAGAATAAACATTTAAAATTAATATTTTAACAGTAATCTATTGGGCTCTATTGATAGTAGACATTCGCGATTGATTGTAGATGCAAGTCGAGCTAGTGTGCCATCACGATTCCTATGGTTATTTTTTTTTATATTGTTGCGTATTTAATCCTCGTTTATGAATAATTGGTTGTTTATCAATTGTATAATAAATATTTTATTCACAAGATGACAGGGAACCAAACATGAAACTCTCTTGACGTTCCACTTTTCAATTAACTTCAGAGATCAATCGATCGCTCAATAGTCCCTTCTTTGTTTTAAAGTCCATTTCATAACATTATTCCCCTCTTCACAAAATTGTCGTCCCGACAATCACCTGTTAAGAGCTACCTAGAAAGTGTTCTTGTTGAAACACTTTCTTGGTTATCTGGGGCCCTTAACCCATGTTCTCTCCAAAAACCCAGATGGAAAATAACAAAGAGAACAGGTTCGATTCTAAATTATTATTTTTTGATGCACATGCTCCAATTCCATGAATATTCTGAATTCTTGTGGATAGGATGTCCTTGTTGAAGTTCCTCCTACTTCTTGGATCAGGAAAGGTGATGTGATGGAAACTCCTCTTGATTAAATTTCTGAAATAGAAAGGATTAACGGTAGAATTCTGTTTTGTTAATGTGTCATTCGTGTGTAAATGTGTTATTAATGACTTTCCACCATCAACACTCGCTCAAACGCTTTCAATTTATACGTGATAATCCATCACCTTAATCAAATTTTCGTCTTGAATCTTCTTCCTTGAATCTTCTTTCTTGAATCTTCTTTCTTGAATCTTCTTTCTTGAATTTTCTTTCTTGAATCTTCTTTCTTGAATTGTGTCTTCTCTACTCAATTGTATAATTGTAAAGTTTGTTGCCTCTATGTAAATTCGTCTACAAAATAAGTGTTGGTCTACTCATCGCTGTTTGTCATCTTATTCATTATTTGTCACCTCACGTGTTGCATCATAATTATTGATTTGTCTTCTTCCAATCAATCTTCAATTATTCTTCGTACGGAGTGATACGATCTACATGGACTACTTTACATTTTCCGTGAGGAGGTTTATAAATTCTATAAACAACGTCGTTGATTTTATTCTTGATTTTGTAAGGTCCATCCCAATCAGATTGTAATTTGGGACATTTTCCTTTACCTCTTTTAGGGTTGAAGAACCAGACTTGATCATTGGGTTTGAAATAAATCATATGTGCTTTGAGATCAAATCTTGATTTTATCTTTTCAGTTTTTATTTGTAGTTTGTCTCTTAGCTCTTCGTGGATTGTGTTTAATTTTTCATTTAAATCTTCTACAAATTCCGGAGTTGTCTGACAATGATTTTGTGGAGAATTTCCTCTGATGAGATCTAATGGTAGACGTAATTCTTTGCCAGTTAATAACATTGATGGTGTGTACCCAGTTGTTTCATGACGAGCAGACCTATAGGACAGTAGGAATAATGGAATCCATTTATCCCAATCTCGTTGATTATCGTTGGAAAATTTAGCCAAATAGTTCATGATGGTGCGGTTTAAACGTTCAACCATTCCATTTGATTGTGGGTGAAGAGGTGTCCTGGTTTTCGTAATTCCTAAAATCTTCATAACCTCTTTGAAAATATTCGATTCGAAATTTCGACCTTGATCTGAATGAATTTCAAGCGGAACTCCATAGCGTGATATAACGTCTTTAACCAAGGCTTCTGCGATAGTAGGAGCTGTGATATCCGGAATTGGAGTTACTTCCGGCCAGCGGGTGAAATAATCAGTGACGACAAGAATATGACGATTACCTGAAAATGTTTTTGGTAAGGGTCCTAATGTATCAATTCCGAGTCTTTCAAACGAAAATCCAGCGTTGTAAATTTGCATTTCTCCTTTAGTTTTTCGATGTGGTCCTTTTTTAGCAAAGCAAATCTTACACTTTCTGCACCAATTTTCAACGTCTACTTTGCACGTTGCCCAATAATAATTATTCCTAATTCTTGCTAAAGTCTTATTAACTCCAAAATGTCCTCCAGAATTGTGAGTTTCATTCAAAACTGTTGGAATATAAATTTTAGGGACTACTATTTGGTATAGCGTTTTATTTTGATTTGGTGATTCCCAACGACGGACTAATTTATTATCTTGAAGTTCTAATGAATCCCAATGTAATAGGTAAATCTTAAAATCTCGGTTGAAATGGGAAATTTCTTCCCATTGTGGATAATGGTTTTGTTTTTTTAATTTGATAATTTTATGTAATACTGGATCTTTATTTTGTAAATCATTCCAATTCGTTGTATCCTCTATAATAGTTCGACAGATGATTTTATCGGAGATTTCTTCTTGATGGTTCGTTTTCTGACATACTTTACAATCGCATGGACGACGTGATAGACCATCAGCGTGACCATGAAGTCGACCAGGACGGTGTATGATCTCGAAGTCATAAGTGAATAGAAATTCTATCCATCTAGCTACTTGTCCTTCAGGATTCTTGAGAGATAAGAGCCATTTCAACGAAGCGTGACTGTTCTAATCAAAAATTTCTTCCCTAACAAATAATGTGAAAAATGTTTTACTGTTTTTACGACTGCTAAAAGTTCTTTCCTTGTAACGCAGTAATTTTTCTCCGCATTGTTAAGGCATTTGGAAAAGTACGCGATGACTCGCTCCTCATTGTTCTGTTCTTGTGATAAAACAGCACCGATAGCGTATTGTGAGGCATCAGTGTCTAATATGAATTGTCCATTCTTGATCGGAGTGCTCAAAATTGGTGGTGTGATCAGGATATTCTTCAAATGTTCAAATGCTTTTTGGCAAATAGAATCCCATTTAAATAGTGTTTGATCTTCGGTTAATTTGTGTAGAGGTTTGGCAATTGTGGCGAAATTCTTTATGTATCTTCGGTAATAGGAGCACAGACCAAGAAAACTTTTCAATGTGGTTTTTGTTGAAGGTATTGGCCAATTGACTATTTTGTCTATTTTTTCTGGGCAGCATTTAATTCCTTCGTCTGATACAATGTGGCCAACAAATGGAACCTCTTTCTGGAAGAATTTACATTTTTTGGAATTAATTTTAAGATTAGCTTTTTGAAGACGACTCAGAACTTCTCTTATATTCGTTACTAAATCTGAAAAAGTTTTGCCATAAATCAAAATGTCGTCCAGATAAATCAAACAAATAATCCAAAGTAATCCTTCGAGTACTTTAAACATAGCACGGGTGAATGTAGCTGGTGCATTACAGAGCCCAAAAGGCAGCACCTTGAACTGCCATAATTGATTCCCGATGATAAATGCTGTTTTTTCTCTATCTTCTGGACGCATTTCGACTTGCCAATATCCACTTTTTAGATCTATGATAGCAAACCATTTATAACCTTCAATGGCATCCAGCAGTTCATTGATTGCAGGTATAGGAGTGCAATCCTTTTTTGTTACGTTAGTGAACCATCTTTCTTTTTGACTAAGACGACTGGTGATGCCCATGGACTAGTGTTTGGTTCAATTACATCATTTTCTATCATCTCTCTTAATAGATCATAGGCTTTTTCTTGATAATAGATGGGTATTCGTCGTGAATTTTGTTTGATGGGTGCTGAATTTTCGATAATAATCTCATGTTCAAGTCCGTGATATTTTCCAATGTCTCTATTATTTTTTGCGAAACAATCTTGAAATTCAATCAGTAATTTCTTGCATTCTTGTTTTTGTTGAGCGTTCAATAATTTGATTGAATCTTGGTAAAGTTCAGTCAGGAATCCAGGGAGTTGATTGATTTCTGTGTCGATTTTGTTAACAGATATGAAATTTGTCGAGGAATGATCAAATTTATCCTTTAGAACGTTATGAAAGTCTTTTAGAATTCCTGCCTTTTCACAAAAATCTAATCCAAGAACGCAATCTTCTTTGATATTTGCAAAAACGACTTCCGTTAAGATTGCGACAGTACTGACGGAAATTGTAGCCTTTTTGATCGCTGTATAGTTAAGTTTATTTCCAGCGATAGTTCGAATCGAATAGTTAGTTTTGACATCTTCCATAGAGTCTAATTGATGATGGAATAATCGGAGGTTTACCAAAGAAACGTCGGAGCCAGTATCAACAAGCATAGAACAGGATCTGTTATTAATTTTGCCATATAAAATTAATTTTTCTGGATTCGTTGTCTTTTGTAGAGCGTATACTTCTTTGAAGGATTGTACTGGTTCTTGATTTTCTTTGGTATCGTTCAGTGAAGTCAGTTCATCCCCCGCGGTACTGACTCTTCGTAGTTTTCCGGTACTTGATGTTGAGGCTGTTCTGATAATGAAGTTTCATCATTATTCGGAAGTACTTGTTGTGTAAAATAACTTCCCCTATTTTGGTTAGAATTATTTTGTCTTTGATTATTTATGAAATTTTGATATGGAGGTTTATTTCCATTTGGATTGAATTTTGGTTTATTTAGGTTCCGATTATTCCGTTGGTTATCGGTTTGTTGTGGACATTGATAACTTATATGACCATTTTCTCCACATGTGAAACATTTAGTTAGTTGTTTATTCGAAAAATTTCTTGAAAAATTCCATTGAACTGTTTTATTTCCGTTAATTCCATTATTTGAGTTGAATTTATTAAAATGTTTTTGTTGAGTATTTTCTGAACTGTTTGACTGTTCAAATCGTTGTTTTTTCTCAATTTCATAAATCGCTTTTAGTTCAGTAGCTCTTTGTAATGCTTCTCGAATAGATGAGATACGTTCAGATCGTAATTTTGTAGCTATTCGAGTGTTCAATAACCCGTCGATGAAATAACCACATGCTATTGTAGTTCGGGTAGATGCAGAAGTATCGATGAATGCGCGATTTGTTAATTTCTCGATTTCTTCGGCGAATGTGATGATGTTTTCTTCTCTTTTTTGTTTCCGTATCTTCAGTTGATTGAGATACATCTGTGCGTATTGTTTCTCTCCGAATCGGTTGTCTAAAGCCTCTTTCACTTTATGGAAATTATTAAGATCTTCTTCAGGAATCGAATCTAATAATTCACTAACTTTTCCTTTTAGACATGCTACGAGTTGGACTGTTTTTGTGTAATATGTCCATTTGTTGTATTTAGCAGTGACTTCAAACTGTTTATAAAATTGAGACCATGAGGTGGATCCATCATAATCTCGTAATTTAATTTGATTTTTGTTATTTGAAGTTGGAATATCTATAGGATTTTCACGAATTGAAAGGTTATCACGAATTTCAAACGGTGGAAAATCATTATTTGTTAGGTGATTGTTTGTAGTGTTATTTTCAATTTTGTGTTCAATGTCATTAATTTGGTCTTGTATTTCATCGAATTTTATTGAAACTGCGGTATTGAATTCATCGCAAAGTCGAGTGTTAAAATTTTTTATTTCGCTATTAAATGTAGAGTAAAGATGGTCATTATTTGTTTCAATTTTGTTTTTAATGTAATCGGGAATTAATCCGAGTTGTTGTATGATTTCAGATCTCAATTGTGTAATTTTTGTATCAATTTGTTTACTTATCTGCTCAAAAAAATAATTAAGGTCCATTTCGGTGATAACTTTTCCTCTCATGTTGCGTGAATCCGGTTCTCCCATCATGCTCCAATTTATTAATAATTGGTTTAGTATTCCTCTTTTTTTATTTTTTTTTATTATCTATTCCTGTAATCCCACTTCTGACACCAATGTTGCGTATTTAATCCTCGTTTATAAATAATTGGTTGTTTATTAATTGTATAATAAATATTTTATTCACAAGATGACAGGGATCCAAACATAAAACTCTCTTGACGTTCCACTTTTCAACTAACTTCAGAGATCAATCGATCGCTCAATAGTCCCTTCTTTGTTTTAAAGTCCATTTCATAACAATATTTTTTATTTTCAGGAAAAAACGACCTTGGCAACGTGACCAAAAAAAAATTAAATTGTTTGAAAAAGAAAAGGCATTTATCTTTACCTGTTCAATTTTTTGGAGTTTCAATTAGTTTCCATCCAATTTGTGACCTTTTTTTTTCTTTTTGCGATTGTCCCAATGGTTATCTCGTTAATAAAATGATTATTATCAATTTTGTCAATATGCTTGATTTATACTCGTATTGTATTTCGACGCGTTTCGCAATACCCCACAGCAACAAGATGGCTTGTTCTTCATCTTCTGGTTCTATATACTTTTTCGTGCCGCGGCTATGCGCGCTATACAGCCTCGAGCTTGTACAGCCAATGAAATGGGCATTTTCAAATGGTTGCGAATTGAAAATGCGATATTTTTAATTGCAATATTTTCGTGAATATTACATGATGCCTGGACTTTTAGCATTCCTAGACGTGAAATAAATAAATGTAATCAAGACCAAGGCAATTCGACACGTGTAGCGATTATTAAAAATATACTGTACAAAATTGTCTATATTAAAATTGTATAAATAGATGGATTCAATTGGTTGGCCGCTAGAGGGCATGAACAAAATGTGGCGATTGACGTTACATGTCCATGTAGGTGAATCCAGTCATCATGCCCTCAACAAAGAGAGATATATATCAAGTGAAAAAATTCGGGAATAAAAAAAAAAGAATATTTTCATGACGACAAGTCAATAATAATTAATGATAAAAACAATTTATTTCATGATGAAAATAGTAAAAATCAATGAAAATTGAATATTAAAATAATATAAAGTGAAATAAGGAAATAAAATATAGCGTGAAAAATTTTGAACAATTTGAAAAATTAAAATTATCGACAAGAGGAGACATAATACATATTGGAAATGTCAAATTCCAGTTCATCACGATGGGTTGCTGCTGCTGGTGATGGTGGCAGAAAACGTAAATCATATGAATCAGATCCTGACAACATGACAGATTTTTCAACGAGTGATTACAGTAGATCAATTGATGAAAATCAAGAGGAGAGTCTGTCACAAAAAATATCCCAGAATTCTGTCGAGTCACCCAAGGAGCCAACAGTTCTAGTATTTGATGATACAAATCGAGAGGAGAGTTTGTCACGAAAATCATCCCAGAATTCTGTCGAGTCACCCAACAAACCAGCAATTCAATTAATGAATTTCATATTCGCCTAGAATAATGGACCCCATTTGAAATTTACATGCGACAAATTCCATTATATCCCCCATTCAATGTATTGCTTTTTTTTCGTGTTAATCATGCATGCAATCATGTAGGGAAAACGGTTTTTAATGATTAATGTTTACATTTTCATCATGTACCTAGTCGTAAATGCATGCCAAGTCCAGTTGAATGGAACAATTTTTTACACCGACATTCCCTGTTGTTAATCTTCCCAATTTTCTAATACCAATAACGAATAATATCTCAAAAAAAAAAAAAATTATAAATAACAAGTCGAGAATAATCATTCTATATTCATGCGTTCATACAGGTCAAGGAAGCACCAGTGATTTGTGAGATTCCTGTGGGAGCCGCTTCGACTGTTATCCATGTCCATGTTCCTGGTATTGATTTTCAATTGATGATATATCAATGATATCCTATACATTTTTGAATTACCCAATTGTTGGGACTTGCACGATGGGACAACTTGAATTACTGCCATGCATGTCATTAGCATGATGCCTATTTTTCAATTAATACTGAAGGGATGTTCTAAATTGTATCGGAAAATTAGAAGGAAAAAAAATTCTTCCATGGCACAATGACACGATCGAGTGTGGTATAAATGTGTATATAATTTTTTTTCTTTCTTTAGGTGACGCACATTTTCAATTGAATACATCTAACGACAAGACGGCATTGGTGGCCGTTCCAAGTAGGATTACTAAACCAAAAATACAAGTGATTAACATCGAATCAGGTAAAATTGTTGTTAATGGTATAAATTATAAATTATGAAATAATTGGAATTATCTGAATAATTGGAATACTTGGAAATATTCAAAATTTTGATTATATTGGCACAATCGTAGAACAAACTGATATGCCTCGTGTGTTTTTTTCGTTTAAAACGCGTCGACTTGTCCTAAGCAGACAGCTTCAGCCATGATGGCAGCCAAGATGATTGTGGCGTTTACGACAAACAAGCTGTCAAGACGGTTGATAAGAGTACCCAGAACAACGACATCACTGTGAAAAAAAAAATTACAAGGCGGAGATCGACGGACAAGGAGATGCTAAAATCCAAAGCCAAGGTTCTTTTCACTGAAATGATTTATCGGAAAATCACAAATGAACAGGAATTGAATCAATTCATATTCCTCATCAACGGATTGGACGATTCGATGAGGAACAATCATTACTGAGACATGGCATTATTGAGAAAATTAAAATATTGTGTTATTGGCCTCAAAGATTTCGATCATAATGCGGGCTTGTTGGCATGTATAATTCCAGCAGTCAACAACTTGAACATGGTGGTAAAAATCGATTTGGAAGTGCCAGAATGGCAAATGACCAAGTATCAAATCCAAGAAATTGATGCCATAAAGAAGGAAATTCGTGGGATAACCAAACGTGTTATATTGGCCAAATTGCGTGCAACACTAAAGCCTGGAAAAGGCAAGGGCATTTTCGACAATTTATTAAGAAATGCGAGACTTTATGGGAATGGGTCAAGTAGTAATGGCGCAAGTATGGAGGAGAAATTACGAAAATACTACCAGAACAAGTTTTGAGATTTCAATTTGTATTTGTTCTAATCAACTCGTTCAATTTGACAAACGTATGAATGCAGTGAATTCTGGGCCGAGATGACACGCCAGTAGGGAACTGGTCAAGGGAGTCAAGTCGTATAGGATAACCATAATGTACTTGAGTGTCTTTGCCACTCCGCTACTTCATTGTCGGAGAATTTTCCGGACATTTTCCCGAATTACCAAATGTCAAATGATAATGGCATTGGCTTTAAAAAAATAAACATTAATGTAATATTAAACAAGGTCATTTTGTTGACCTTGATGTAATGATGATATAAATGGAATTTACATGTTTTAATGGTATTTAAATAAAAAAAATTATTCGATTATATGTCTGTTTTTTTGTTTTTCTTTTTTAAATTCAATTTCAATTTATCAATGTATTTTCCTTGTAATTCCCGGGGACATGTTAGTAGATAGGGGTACGCCTGGAGCGTAGTGTGCATTTTTCCCGCAGCGGGGAAATTGGGATCGCCAGCCTAGCGCTGGAAAAGCGCGGGTCACGGTGTGTCACGTGGTATGGGTCCGTGGAGTGCTGGGACCTTGTCGAGGGGAGGACGATCTCGAGGTGATGAGAAATATGACTCATCATAAATTCGATGAATATTAGGAGACTAGGAAAATGAGATAGGTATGCGGGGAAAGAATAAAAAAGAAAAAGAGATAAAAATACATTTACGGTTCCCATTTATTAAAAAACTGTCATCAATAGTATATCAAGTACACTTAAAATTAATGCAAGGAGTCATGTGATGATTATTGATAAAAATACAATAGCAGCTGTCTGCGATTCATCAGTCGTTTTTTCGCGCGTTTCAGCCTCGACATCGAAGTTTTTCAGTTTTTTAAAGCCTATTGGCATTGGATTTTTATGCTGAACCCTCAAATAAAAATTTTAAGAGTTAGAAAATATTAAAAATACTTTTGTTATAATTTTTTGGACTCACATCTTCTTCGTCTGATGTTGAATCATCAAGAGAGGCTTTTTCATCCAATGTTTTAACAATGCTGAATGCAATTTGGAGAGCACATTTATATTTGAATTTATTTAATTTATTCTTATGATAGTGGAAATGGCACACGGTTTTTCCTTCAGCTTTCAAATTATCGTTATCGGTCCAGACAATTTCATTTTCTAAATTGACGACCTCTCGCGTAATTAGTGCTTGTAAATAATGGGTTTCTTCCTTTCCGATGGCGAAAATGTGATGAGCGTTTTTACACAGCTCTCGAATAGTGTGTAAAACGTCTATTTCAGCATTCTCTTCATCAAACCAGTCAATCCCGTGCTCTTTTATTGTGAGGCTATTGTTTGCCTCACGCCAGCAGGTAGCGAGATCAAGTTAAGAATGATGGGGACTAATGATCCAATGTCCCATGAAAAAACTATCCACATCCGGAACAGCTACTTCTTTAGGTAAATGTTTCCGCTGCGCCCACGTAATCCCTGGAATATAACAATAACATCCATGGCGATGCGCTCACAACAGACTTCGAATTTATTATGAAGGGAGACGAGAAAAACATATGTTTTATTTCTTTATTGTTCAGGTAAATAGGAAACAGGTTGTATAAAATCTTTTCTAATAAAACGAGCTGGTATAGTCGCCTTTATATCTCGATAAAGTATATCTCGATAAAGTGCGTCTTTATGAAACGCGATCATTTCTTCATAAAAATCCTGAAATAATTCGGGATTCATGCACGAAATTACAATTTTTTCTCGAGCTGCAGCGTAAATCGTACGGCTCTTAGCTAATATATGCAAAGATAAATCATTAGAATCAAGATTTGATTTTTTAGACAGCTCCGAATCGTTTAAAATTGATTGTGATAATGCGTCTACAGTTTTTTTTCTATAAACTTGTGAATTTAATCTACGCAGACGAAACAGGCGCTCGATGATCCAGACTCCGTGCTCGATCAATAGCATCATCGTCGACTCCAGCATGTAAAGGCGTGTTTGAGTTGTAGAAACCTGGAAATATATCGCAGGTATTGAAGAATTGGAGAAGGAGAAATTGACGGTGATCCGTGAACCGCAATTAATCGGCTGATATTTCTGTCTCTCTCCTGGAGATGACAAATCGGCTTGAAAATAGGCGTGTACATGTAATCTGTCCTTCCAGAAAGCGTCGAAACAAGATCGTGTAAGTGTAATAAACTTCCGTGGATGTGTTCCAACAATGCGAATTACGGGATAAATATTATTGAATTTATCCCACACCAGTCCAGTTACTACTTGTTTTGAGAAACTTTTATTAATTGGAAAAGTGTGCGAAAGAAGCAGAGGAGTCTCAGCTGCGGCAGACGAGAGTATTTTTTTCACTGAATGTTCCGTATACTCGCGGATATCGGCCTGTTTCTTCCTTTTTTCCGCATATTTTTTGACACACTGATATGAACTGGGATCGTGATTTTCTTCATCACTCTCCCGATTTTCTGCTGATTCAGATGAAGGACTCGCACAGCGCTGTATATAATATCTAGGGGAGGATTCAGCCCTTGCGATTTTCGCTCGCGGAATAATGTATTCCGCATCGATCGCGTCGATAGGGCTAGCGTACAATTGGTCTAAAAAACTTGTTGTATCAGCCATTGTAGAGCAACTGAATTGTTAGAAAAAAAGTTTGACAATTTCAACGTGAGATGCGTTGAAAGAATGCGTGTTGAACAAAGGGGCGGGGTCTAAGGGCTGTGGAGACTGGAAAACCGGCGTAGGTGTATGGAAAAAAGGTTATTGAACTCGCCCACAGGTGTTTTGGAATAATAAGTCCGGATATTACAATTTCGTCAATAGTTTATTAATCGTTCCATTCTTCATCGAAGATACAGTTTTGTTTGCCACTTCAGCGAAGTAATCATAATTGATATATATAAAACAACCGACAAGTATAACAACTACGCACAAAGCCAAAAAGGCCATAAATAAGAAAAAGCAGACGGTAAATTTTTCTACACGAGCCATAATTTCGAGATGGACTTGTCACATCGTAAGCGGATTGATTACTGTCTCAACGATATTGTCGAGGTGGTAAACATACCTCTCTTAGTATCAATGTTGATAAGTCAGGGAATATTCAGCTCAAGCGAGCCTAATTTGCAACAATGGTTGGTACGTAGAAAAAATTCGTAAGATTTTGTAACGGAGATTCGTCCATCCCGTTACACTTCCGGCCATCCCTTTCCACACACACGGTTCGATAGCATGGGCGCCAGTTTATTCTTTACCGGAGGAATAAACAAAACTCACTGTGTGCTGGTTTTCCCTGGGCTCACCACGCTTAACCTCTTAGGGCGGTTTTGGGCTAACCTGCTGAACCTTCGGCAGTAATTACTCGGGGAATTACTAACCCCAATGGATAGCATGGGCAATCCATTCCCGGTAACCCAGTGTGCTGGTTATGGTAGAGGGGCGTGGATCTAGTCACAGTCCCTCTAGCGAGAACAAGTCGGAATTGGGGTATTCCGCGATAGTCTCTGGATGAGCCCGTCCGCAGTATTCCTCTGATCTATCGTCACCCAGAGAATACCGGACGTCTCCATCCACACGAGAAACGCCACGTCGCCACGCTACGGGCAACCAACTATAACTCTCACCAAAGTGAGCGGTAGAGGATCCAGGGACGTCTCCCGATCCTCTCGAGTCTGCCGCCCAAGGCAGACTAACTGAACACCGTGTCGTTGGGTCTATTTATATCCGCTGAGGCTGCTTCTCCTCGTCTAGAGGTCTCTCCGTGCACCTGCGTGATTCTTCCTCTCACACCACTGCCAGGCCCGGAGATAACTCCGACATCTCTAGTGGAGCGCCAGCATTTCAGCTGGGCTTCTGCCTTATCCTCAGCCGCATATAAAACCCACTGACGTGTCAGTTAGTTTTCGATAACTTTAAGGTGTCATCTTACGCAGATGGCACCACGGTAGTATTTTCTAGCTGTTCATGTGTGAGTCTCTTCGGAAACGACAAATCCCCAAGTTTTACTCTAAATCAACGAAATTACAAAACCCCAAAAAGACTCTAATTTTACCCGCTTTTTTATGTGAAACTCTCAATTTATCCCGAGGGGGAGAGGGGACGATACCCTCTATGGGGATATTCGTGACGACAAAAAACTTTACACAAAACTCATGGCAAATTTTAACTCAAATCATATAAATTCGATGTATTCAGAAAAATTAATTATATACACGTGTAACGTCCAGAAAATCTGGAACGTTTTTTTATTTTTTTTTATAAAAAAAAAACAATGGAAAATTTTTTTTGATAGATTCGAAGCGAAAAATACTTTTCGTTTCGAATTTAAGAAAAGGAAAAGATAAGGGGAACAATGGTGAAGAGGATCACCATTGCTCATGAGACATGAGACATCCGGTCGCCTCATGTCGATATAAGAATTCGCGATAAGTGGGGAAAGGGGAAACACGAGTTAATGCGTGGTTAACTCGATGTTTCGTTCCTCTCTCTCGCTCTCCCACTGTATGTCAAGGGCGTCAGATTTCAGCCCCTTGACGACAGTGGAAGAATGCGAGCAGTCTCCCACTTAGAGAAATTGGGCGCCAATACATGTGGGGATTACATCACATGTATTGACCCCACTATAGGAAAAAATTAGGTAAGGAAGGGGCAACACACTCGCGTCGTGCGATGCACTTCCTTCCCAAATTAATTAGGGCGCGAGAGTCGAAGAAATATTAGCGATCAGTGCGAGAAGAAAAAGGGAGGAAGAGATCGTTTTTATTTTTTATTTGAAAGAAAAGAGAATATTGTGTGAAAAAAAAGGAAAGGGGTGAAGGAAAATTATATAAAGGAAAAAGAAGGAGAATAAATGGAATAAACTTTGTGCGTTGTGAAAAAAGAAAAGAGAACTATTGAAAATATTGTTAGGAAAATTTGGAGATAAAGAGGAAAAGGAAAAGAACGGAGCGAAATTTAGAGGGAAAACAATCAAGGAAAAGGAAAGAGAAAGACAAAAAAAAAGTAAGTGGACAAATTTAATAGAAAGACCGTGGATACTGCGCGCGCAAGTTTTACGCATTCAAAGATTGAAGAGAAATAGTTTTGTTCTCTCCATAGAAATTTGATTATTTTATTTTCGAATATTTAACGTAAAATCTTGAAAAAAAAAAAGAATTAAATTAAATCCGTCGGATTCTTTTCGAATTTTTGATTTTTTTATTTTCGAATATTTAACGTAAAAATCTTGGAAAAATTAAAAGAGAAAAATTGAATTAAATCCGTCGGATTCTTTCCGAATTTTTGATTATTTTATTTTCGAATATTTAACGTACAAATCTTGGAAGAATTAAAAGATAAAAATTAAATTAAATCCGTCGGATTCTTTCCGAATTTTTGATTATTTTATTTTCAAATATTTAACGTAAAAATCTTGGAAAAATTAAAAGATAAAAATTAAATTAAATCCGTCGGATTCTTTCCGAATTTTTGATTATTTTATTTTCGAATATTTAACGTAAAAATCTTGGAAAAATTAAAAGATAAAAATTAAATTAAATCCGTCGGATTCTTTCCGAATTTTTGATTATTTTATTTTCAAATATTTAACGTAAAAATTCTAGGAAAATCAAAAGAAAAATTAAATTAAATCCGTCGAATTCTTTCCGAAATTTTTGATTATTTTATTTTCAAATATTTAACGTAAAAATTTTAGGAAAATCAAAAGATAAAGATTAAAATAAATCCGTCGGATTCTTTCCGAAAATTTTTGATTATTTTATTTTCAAATATTTAACGTAAAAATTTTAGGAAAATCAAAAGAAAAATTTAAATTAAATCCGTCGAATTCTTTCCGAAATTTTTGATTATTTTAATTTCAAATATTTAACGTAAAAATTTTAGGAAAATCAAAAGATAAAAATTAAAATAAATCCGTCGGATTCTTTCCGAAAATTTTTAATTATTTTATTTTCAAATATTTAACGTGAAAATTTTAGAAAATTGAGAGATAAGAAGTAAATTAAATCCGTCGGATTCTGTCCGAAAATTTTTAATTATTTTATTTTCAAATATTTAACGTAAAAATTTTAGGAAAATCAAAGGAAAAATTTAAATTAAAGCCGTCGAATTCTTTCCGAAAATTTTGATTATTTTATTTTCAAATATTTAACGTAAAAATTTTAGAAAAATTATAAGAACAAAAATTAAGATAAATCCGTCGGATTCTTTCTCAAATTTTCAATCATTTCATTTGAAGGAAAAATCAAAAATGGGAAAACCCACCGAAAATGAAAAGTTAAATATAACGGGTGTCTCACGAAACACCAATTAAAAATTTCACAAATTTCATTGTATTAAATCTATTATTTTTTTTTTTATTATTAAAATTTAATCAAAAGTAAAATTTAGATATAACGAGTGTCTCACGAACCACCAATTAAAAATTTCACGAATTTCATTGTATTAAATCTATTATTTTTTTTTTTATTAAAATTTAATCAAAAGTAAAATTTAAATATAACGGGTGTCTCACGAACCACCAATTAAAAATTTCACAAATCTCATTGTATTAAATCTATTATTTTTTTTATTTTTATTTATTAAAATTAAATCAAAAGGAAAATTTAAATATAACGGGTGTCTCACGAAACACCAATTATAAATTTCATAAATTTCATTGTATTAAATCTATTTTTTTTTTATTGAATTAAATCGAAAGAAAAAAATTAAATATAACGGGTGTCTCACGAAACACCAATTAAAGATTTCATAAATTTTATTGTATTAAATCTGGTTTCATTAAATTCAATTAAAGGGAAGTTAAATATAACGGGTGTCTCACGCAACACCAGTTGAAAATTTATAAATTTTATTACATTAAATCAATTTTTATGGAATTAAATTAAAAGAAAAAAATTAAAAATAACGGGTGTCTCACGAGATACCAATTTAATATGTTATAAATAGTATTTCATCAAATTTATTTTTAAACTAAAAAAAAAAGTAAAATAAAAAGGGTGTTTCACGAAACACCAATTTAAAACTTTATAAACTTTATGTTCTTGAATCTCATTTGGTTTAGTAATTAAATCCAAAAAAAAATAAAGCGTAAGATATATCGGGTGTTTCCGCAAGACTCAACCAAGATTTTAATAGAATTACTCCATAACGATTTTGCTATTGTTATGAATTTTATCATCAATTAGGATCAATCAAATTATTCTTTTGATAATCACTTGGGTTTGATCGGATCCTTGATTATAATTTTTTTTCCCATCCATGAATAAATTCATTTTTATGGGAGAATTGGCCGATTGAAGTAAAAGTTCACCCACTGATTATATACTCAAATTCAATTAACGAATTTTGACTATGTTATTGATTGATTCGTTTAAATTTTTTTTGTTTTTTTCCCAATATTGATTAATGAAATAAAGGTTGTTAATTTAGAGTCAGTAGAATCATTAGAGTCAAAGTCTCAATGATGAAAAGGAATCAGAATTTTATTCGATTCGATCTGAGGGACATCCAAAATAAAACCAATTAAATTTTCATTTTTTTTGTGTGACGGAATTTCACCTAATAAAACCTTTGAGTGGTTGAGAACAATAATCATTGATAAATCTGAAATTAATCTCAATCGGGGAATTCTTTAGAATTAGGATTCGATCGAATGCAGGTGATCCTCAAATCCAATCATAAAACCATTTCACAAATATTATTATGAACAATAAAAATTTAGTTAATTATTAAAATCGTTATTATCTTTTATTTGTCATCCTATCAGACATTGTCGAATGCAAGGTTTCCCTATTCCTATCCCGAGCTATTGGTTCTGAACTAGGCTCAAAACAGGAATAATTCTTTGATCCATGTTATTTACGGATTATTAGAAATAATAGTTCTGACGTAACAAACGTAAATTGGAAAAAAAACATGAAATATGTAAAGAAACTTTTCATCATTAATTCTATAATTATTTCACACTAATTATTAACTCTAAATTTAACTCAGAATGACCAACAATAAATCCAATATTAGCCGGGTGGCCTCATCCAGAACAGACGCTAACTCGACGTTTTCTTTACTTTAAATTCTTTACTCGCAATTCTTTACTTTTAGTCTTTACTCAAAATTCTTTACTTTAAACTGAAAATATTAATTGTATGGGGACTCGCGTACCTTACGTTATTTGTGCTGTCTTTCCTCCGTGTCGACCTCTCTTTATTTTCTTTACTCCAATTTTCTTTACGTAATTCTTTACACGATATGATCGCCACGGTGTCCCGGGAGAAGAAGAATGAGTCTTCTCTCCCACGACTTGGCATTGGGTTCCCTCGGCTGTTTCCGCTCAATTTCGGTAGAGCCGAGGCCCAACCCAACCAATTGTCCCGCGAGTCCCCCACTACTTTACCCTAACGTCACTGACTTTACTTAAATCTCTCTTAAAGTAACTAATTCCAAATAATGTACAAAAATAATCATAATAACTCGGACAATATTTTCCCGACAATTATAAACGGAAAACTTTAGTCTTTCCTTTCCACACACATAACTTTAGTCTTTATTTTCACACTTTTCACTGTTCCTGGAGATCTCCAACTTCCTTCACTGTTGGCCAACATTCTTCCTAGTTGGCTGATGCTGGACCAATCCCTTGGAGGCTGCTCTTGTCCAAGCTTCTCCGGATCATCCTTGATTCTTGTAATTTATTCGTGGGACTGGAGAAAATCCTTCCCAGTCCTAACTCTCGTACTTTCCTCCAAATTTTGGAGTTAAATTGAACAAAAATAAACAAAAATAATTAATGAGGTCACAAAAATTGGTTGACCTCACTCTGGACATGTGCTGTTCTGACTCTAAATGAGCCCTATCCTCACCGGGTACCGCGAATCGCGACCAAAACCGTGATTTTCGCGAAATTTTTTCAATATTTTAATTTTATCGATTCTGTGACGGTGAAAACCGTCACAAAATTCTCTTTAACACAAAAATTAATTAATAGATTATTTCGCTCACCAAACGAATATTTCGACAACTCCAATACTGATTAATATATCAAACGATGTGGCGAACTTTTACAAATAATTTGTGATACTTTATTTCTAAATTAATGAATTATTTTTAATGGAAATAATTCGACAAAAGTTTTACGCCAAACAACGAGCACGCGTCCAGAACGAGAGTGACGCCATGTTGCTCTCATTGGGGACAAGACGCCGGCCGGTACGAAAATTCCAACGTGGAGAGCTCCCATTGGTTGGTCAAGTTCAACTGCCATGAGTTCAACAGGTGACCACTAGTTGTCACAATTTTGAATTTTCATCTTCCAACAATGAGAAACAAGAAACTCCCAAAATAATTGATTTACGGAGTATTGTCAATTCTTCAAGATATTGACAGATGATGCTGGAACCTTCTCCAGTCTTTCTTCTTGTCATCATCCGATGAAGCAAAATTCTATAGTTTTCCTTTTGTCCAAAATCCAAATTATAGCCCTTTTCCTTGTTGTATTATTTGTCCGTAAGGTGCTGCCCTCTTCCGCTCAATACGAAATATCGCCGATGAGCGGTACAATTCAAAAAAATAATAGAAAAATACAATTCATTAGACTATATAGAAAAATTCATTATTATCTCCCATTGACAGAAGGTTTTGACTCTCATCCTGGACACTTTTAAATAATAATTAACGCGCCCAGACGACAACAAAGTAACGCGATGAAATATCACGTTACAACTTACCCCCCCCCCCCCCAGACTGGAAGCGATAATTAACTTTTGTGTTATTCTTTAAACATCAAAATAAATCAAATATTCAACGAGATCAAACCCTTTTGTCAATCAGATCCATCGTGATCACAGAGACTAGGACAAAATAAATAAACGTTTCAATTCCATTGTTTAGTCTTTATTCCAAAAATATTCTCTAACCAATCTCTCCAAACAGCAACAATAAAAGAAAATAATACTGTATTCAACAATATCTGATCAAAAAAATTATAATGAAGAAAAATAAAATAAAAATACTGTAATTAAAGAACCATCGATCAGATATTGGTAGTAATTACTGCTTCTGGAAATGAAAGAGTCGCGAGACTAGAGAGAAAGAAAAATTCGTCACAAGACGATAAAGACTAATGAACGATTCGTCACTTGACGATAAACTAAACTCTAATCATAACTATGTCGCGAGACTTAACTTCGTCCCGAGACAACAAACAGAAATAACCGAGTCCTAAACAGGATCAAAATAATACTTTAGAATAATTAACGAATCTATTCGTCATCATCGAAATTTTGTTGGACGTTTTCTTTATTTCGAACTTCAATTAGATCTTTAACGTGATGACGTCCGACTAAAACACCTTGCTCATTTACAATTTCATAAACTAAAGGTGAAACGAAACGAGAAACACGATAGACTTCAGTCGAATACTTCCGAAAAAGTTTCGCCGCTTGTCCTTTCGCCGCGTTAGATAACTGTCGGATCTTACGTCTCACACGATCACCAACGTTAAAATGAACTTGACGATGATGAGTATTGTAATATTTCGATTGCGTTTCAAATGCTTTATTCAAGTTTTCGAGAACTAAATCGTAAAGTTCCGCCATACGTTCCATACGTTTCGACCACGCCTTGGTGTTAATGTCAGGAACCGTAATGTCCTGCTCTTGCATTGTCTTAAAGAATAACGAAAGCCGAGGCTGACGTCCATAATTTAAGAATGCAGGCGACATATTCAACGAACTATGATAAGCCGAATTATAAGCGAAACGAAATTCGGATAGATGAACATCCCACTCCCGATGATCTTGTCCAACGTAACAAATAATCATACTCTTCAAAATACGATTAACGCGCTCGACAGGATTCGCCTGCACGTGATAAACTGGAGACGTTATATGCTTGATCGAAAAATGACTCGCTAACTCTTGAGTCTTCTTATTAGCAAACTCAGTACCATTATCAGTCAACAAAACTGAACGTGTACCATAACGATGAATCACCATATCTTCGAAACATTTCAAGATACTTGGACCATCTGCCTTCTTCAATGGTGCCAATTCGATCATCTTCGAGAAGATATCTTGACAAACAAGCAAATAACGATAACCTTTATTGGACGGAGGGAATGGACCCATAATGTCCATCGCTACGAAAGCCCACGGAACTTGAACAATCCGTTGTCCCATCAAACCAGCTGGTCTATTCTGAGAAACCTTACAAGTCTGACAAATCTCACAGGCTCGTACAAACTCCTCGATATCGTTTGTCATCCCTGGCCAGTAGAACGACAAAGCAACACGAGCACAAGTCTTTTCGATACCTAAGTGACCCGCAACAGGTGGAATATGATTCTCAGAAATGATCGCTGTACGAGCATCTGGAGGAGGAACCAATTTCCAAGCATCCAGATCTTCTGCTATGACCGAAACGAAAGAATTAGGTTTGAAACGATACAACTGATCATCCTCAACCTTCCAACCTTTCCACTTATCTGGATTCTCACCAACTGCTTTCTTTCGACGGTTGTACCAAACGACATCAACACCAACAGCAAGATCCTCTTTCTCAACATGTTCGGTATCCTGAACAAAAAGTTCCAACACCTCATTTTCAAGACAATCGTCTTCATACATGCGCGAAAGAGCATCCGGTACACGATGTTCTATACCTTGTCGATGAACGACATCATAGTCATAATTTTGAAGATCCAGAGCCCAACGACTCAGACGACCTTTAGGATCCTTCAAATTATGCAACCATCTTAGGCTACTATGGTCGGTAACCACAGTAAAATGAAAACCTTCGATATAACGACGGAAATGTTCTATTGCCCAAACGACAGCCAAACATTCCTTCTCGGTCACGGTATAATTCCTCTCAGCACTGTTCATTGTCCTGCTGGCATAACCAACAACATAATCGACACCGTCGATCTTCTGCATCAAAACAGCACCTAGACCATAAGCACTCGCATCCGTATGCAACTCAAATGGAGCATTGAAATCCGGACACGACAAAACAGGAGCAGTCGATAATTCAGTCTTCAACTGATCAAAAGCGCACTGCTGCTCCTCAGACCAACACCATTCGACCTTCTTACGCATAAGTCTGGTCAAAGGTTCGGCTATGGTCGAGAAATTATCAACAAATCTGCGATACTACGCAGCCATACCTAAGAAACGCCTCAATTGACGTAGATTCCTCGGAACAGGATACTCTACGACAGGAGAAACTTTATCGGGATCGACATGCAAACCATCTGCATCAACGATAAACCCAAGAAACTTGACAGAAGAACTACAGAAGACACATTTATCCGGATTAATTTCTAACTTTGCTTCTTGTAGTCGTAACAAAACCTTCTCCAAAATTTCCATATGTTTCTCTTGCGTTTCGGTAACAATGATGACATCATCCAAGTAGGCAAAAGCGTATGGTTCCAGGTCAGGAGTAATCACCTGATCAATCAGACGCTGAAACGTAGATGGTGCATTCGTTAAACCAAACGGCATACCAACGAATTGAAACAATCCACGATTCGGAACATAAAACGCAGTCATTTCACGACAAAGTGGATCCAACGCTACTTGATGATAAGCTTTCTTCAAATCCAAAGTAGTAATGACTTTCGCGGAACGTAACTTGTCCAATATACCAGTAAGATTAGCGATCAAGTATGCATCCTTAATCGTTATCTTATTTGATTTACGAAAATCAATACACATGCGATTTTATCCTTTTGCTTCACCATCACCACTGGATTACGCCATGGACTATTGGACTTTTCAATAATACCAGCGGCAAGTAACTCATCACATTGCTTCTGCATCTCCGACAAAACTGGAGGAGAAGCTGGAAGTCTTATAGGACAACTATCTTCAGGAATTTTCATTTTGTTTACAGCAAGTGGAGTGAACTGTCTAGTTCCAGACTGGCGAAAACGTAAACGATCAACCATCTCTTCAATTCGAACTCGCTCTTCTTCTGAAGTCTCCTGCAAGCCCGAAATCTCCACTGGTGCACAACAATCACGTGACTCAATCGGATATTTAACACCCTGTTCATGTATCCACCATTCATTACTGTGACCCTCCAAACCCAACTCGAACGCTCGGAATACGTCTACTCCAAGCAGAACGCTATGCTTCAAACCAGGCATAACGAGAAACTCAACGCCTCGTACGACACCTTGGATATTAATCGGAATCACAACCTTACCATGAACAGTCTCACGACAACCATTAGCCAACGAAACAGAAGGAACATTTGTCCAATTGACTTGTAAATTCAGCTTATTAATCCAATCTTTCGGAACGCTACGAACACAAGATTGATTTGCACCTGGATCAAACAAAACGTGAAAACTTACCGATCCGATCGAAACCGGCAAATAAATACGAGAATTGATCTTCGAACTCAATAACGAAACCTCAACATCAACTCCAAGTTGATCAGACTCAGAATTAACATTTTGATCATTCGAACTTGATGGAATTTGTGCATGATTCGTAACCTCCAAATGATTTTCCACATTGTCACTATTTTCAATAACCTCTGGTTG
This sequence comes from Aleiodes alternator, assembly GCA_963921955.1. Lineage (NCBI taxonomy): Eukaryota > Metazoa > Arthropoda > Insecta > Hymenoptera > Braconidae > Aleiodes > Aleiodes alternator. The sequence continues at coordinate 2,994,453 of OY998111.1, forward strand.
CGGAACCTGAACTTCTTCAACCCTGACAACTCGAGACGGTACCGGGTTAGTTACTGTCTCGGTTTAGAGTTTTCCGAATTACCTTTATTACTAGACTTCTTGCACCTTTTACACGCAGGAAGTCGAACTCCTTTTGTACCACAACCAAAACAGAAAATACCTTCATAAGCTGGTGCAGTACATTCACGTTTCCTGTGACCTGGTTTCGAACAATTGTAACAAACACCTCTCACAACTGAAACGGCACCAGAACTACCTGATGGAACTGACGAAACTGAATTCACAGCCGAAACTTGACTTGGAACAACTGTTGAACCCCCTTTGTCCTTCTCATTTTGTTGCTTCTTCTTCCACTTTCCTCCTGATTTACTCGACTCACCATTCATCGCAGACGAAACCTGTACGGCGCAATTCTCAAAAATCTTGCCCGAATCAACCTGACCTTTCGTCTTCATATAACGTTCCGCCTTATACGCGAATAACGAATATCGAGTATCACAAGCTGGTGGAGGTTTTGCTAGTTTTGGTAGATTTCTTCGTCTATCAAAATCTTGTACCAAATCTTGCAATTCGTCAAAAGTAGTGAAATCGCGACGAGAAATTACTGTACGATATTCTGGACGTAAATTACTCAAAGTCATATCTAACCGAGCTGCTTCATTAAAGTTCTCGGCTTGCGTTTCTCGCCACATGACTCGAACATTATCAATAAAATCGGATCCTCGTTCTAACTCTCCTTGAGTTCGCATTACTATGTCACGAATCGAACGACTTTGCTGGACCTCGCAATCAGAGAATCGATGTATGAAAGCCCTTCTAAACTCCTCAAAACTGTGAATACGATCGTGACGACCGATCCACCAGACATACGCTATGTCTCTTAACATCATGGGCATTAATCGAAACAACTCTTCATGTCCCATATGACAAGCTTCACGACAAACGTCAATTCTCCTCAGAAAATCTTCAACGCTTTCTTCCGGCGTACCCGAAAAGTAAAGTTTCCAAGATTTGACTTGTTCACACGCACTCAGATTCAATCGAGCATTCTCATCTCTCATTCTTCGATTTTCTTCTTGGACATTATCGCGATGACTCACAAACTCGGATGCAGGAATCGGTATCAATCTCATTTCCCCATCAACCAACTGTAAACGATAAGCGCAATTTACATTAAGAGTCTCACTCGCGGTAACGTGAACTCGATTGTCTACTGGTTGAACAGGTACTGTTCCTCCGGGAGTACTTGTGGGACGACTTGCTCGAACGTTTTGATTAAATACATTTTGATTTAATGTGTCGTTATTGATAGTATGAGGCAATCCGCCTTGACCCGATGGATTTCGCGATGAACTTGCCGTCGTTACAGTTGGAGCGGTGTACGATCCCGTAAAAGTTACGGTAGTCGCTGTAGCAGTAGTACCATTTGTACTAACATTCACGACTAGGGTAGGTGCAGAGAAACTGAACGGAAATACTGGCGGTATCGGCCTTCGCGTCGGTGTCCTCTTCCGTCCACGCTGTATTTGGGAACGCGTGCCTACGAGTAGCACGAACCAAACGATCATGCAAAACTTCAATCGTTCCCTGATCACTACCACCTATCCCTTGCAAAATAACCCGTAACTGTATCAATCCTAACTGATCAATCCAACTGTCAACACGATACGACCTTCCTTCATTTTCAGAAGCTCCATCTCCAATATTCTGTCCATTCTCACCAGACTGACCATTGTCTTCAGACATTTTAACTCAAATTACAAAATAGGGAAATCCTAAACAGAACAATGGAATCAATAACGATCAAAAAAAAATCAAAATCACAAATAAATTATTAAATCTCTCGTTGATACAATAAACTTTGGATAATTATTATCAAAACGTGTGCAACACGATATTCCAGTAGTCAGGCGTAACTAAAATTTCAAAAATGAATAAATTTCCAATAAAAACTACTCAAACGCCATTAACAATTGACTACCAATCGTTTTACACCACGATAATCAATTACCAAACAATTAAACTTGTTACCAAACAGTTTGTTGTCGTTACCAAACAATAAAAATAAATTATCAAAACTTCAGTTTATAAATAATTCTCAAAACACAAATAAAATATTCAAATATTAATTTTCAAAAGTCCCGAACAAAAGAAAATTCTAATAAAAAATTTTCACCCGTTAATTTTTAACGGGCCCCACGTTGGGCGCCAAAAGCTGTGACGTAATTCTCGGGCCTAACGGTAAACCCGACAATCAGACACGCCTGAAAATAAAACCCGACAAAGCAAAATCAAATGGGCGCCAGGATAACCTAAAGTTATCCAACAATTAGGGTCAACAGTCCATTTACGGAACATTTAAGGTCGTTCAAAAATTTGCGCTTTCGTGAAAAATTAGATATCCTTTTGAAAAAAGTAACAAAAATACTGCTGGAGTCCAAATTGAGTATATTTTGAAACAAAAAATTAAAACTACATCTTATTTCATGAGAAAATATCGATAAAAATGGATAAATACGTGCAAGTCTGAAAGACCAAAAACGGAACACTTTTGCCATAAGGAGAACATCATCTGTCCATTTACGGAACATCAGATCTCAGAGATTTGCCTATTGCATTTGGCACAATGACAGAAACAATTCTATTAGCAAAGAAATAGGAGGAGTGAATAAAAGTAACAAAAACACATTTTTTAATCGAATGAACACATAAATCCAGTTCTTATATTCATGTATTTTCACAAATATGCAAAAAACAATAGAATTATTTTGACTTGAAAATATAATAAAGTTGAATCACATTTTTTCGACATTTCTTTGATTTTCTGCTTTCAAAATTTTCGGGAAAGGTTCAGTGGATTGCAAATGGGCCTGTTGGGAAAAACCCAGGGGAAAATTCAGGAGAAAACCCGGGTCAGGAAAGTCTAAATACCACCACTGACGAATGTTCCGTAAATGGAAATTGGATGAAAAGCCGACCCAAATAGCGGAACGCCATATATAATGAAGAATTTCAATTTTTTGATGGGAATAAATTATGAAAATTGACGAATTCAAGTTTTTAGATCAATATTAACTTCAACTCACCACATTTGATGATTATAATTATTAAAAACTTTGCTCAGCAAGTTAGCGGTCCCACACTCACAGCTAACTGTTATTGGCCGCAAAGTGATACATAGTACAGTTTTTTGAGAATATTTAATTCAAATTAACCACTGGGATATGAAACGCTTTATGACATCATAGGTAGGGATACTAAATCAATTTAGAAAAAATAATTAGTACGATAGGTTAGCAGACATTCGAAATATCGCATAAAACGTTAAAAGTGTTCCGTTTATGGAAGGTGTTCCGCAAATGGACTGTTCACCCTAATTTGTCAATTCAATTAAACAAACAAATATGAAGAAAACGAAATACTTCCTTATTTGGCTCGACTAACTCAGCGTCCACCCCATGGGTCGCTGTTGTGGGTTGAAATAAGGAAATAAAAAAAAATAAATAATTCAAACACAAAATGTTTAGGGAAATCAAAAATTTAATAAAATGAAATTCAATTGCTTTCTTGAAAAAAAAAATAATAATAATAGAAAATTTCAAATAAACTATTCCATAGTGCACAGCACGATCTTAATTATTTATACGTCACGAGACATTTTAATAAAATTGAGTTATTTTATAAAAATTCAAAAATTAATTAATAATTGAAAAGTTATTAATTAATTCATCGTACATAAAATTAAAATTTCAATCAGTAATACGAAATTCAAATTTGAATAAAATCTAGGGATTTCCCGCCAAATAAAGTCACTATAAAAGTCACTAGAAAATTCCCTAGGGGACTATATATCGCTGTCCCTGATTTCCCCAGAACATTAACCCAAAAATAAATTTTCACAATAGAAATTTTTAGAATATGAAAATAAAATAAAATGAATTACAAAATAAAAAAAATTCTTTTCCTTTTTCTTTTCCAGGAATGAAAGAAAAATTATAATAATTAATTTAAAAAAAAAATAATATTGGTTATGTTTGGTAACAAACAAAAAAAAAATAATAATGTCCAACGAATTATAATTTCGAATAAAAAAAAATTAAATTAATTGTCAACGAGGGATTTTTAAAAGTAATAACGATAAATAATTAATTAAAGAGAATTTCTTCACAAAATAGTTTGATCTCGAAAAAATGATAATTAACGTTGTCACAATACGACAAAAAAATAATTTGAAGAAATTAAAATAAAATAAAAAAAAATGGCTCGATAAAATTCTCTTTAACACAAAAATTAATTAATAGATTATTTCGCTCACCAAACGAATATTTCAACAACTCCAATACTGATTGATATATCAAACGATGTGGCGAACTTTTACAAATAATTTGTGATACTTTATTTCTAAATTAATGAATTATTTTTAATGGAAATAATTCGACAAAAGTTTTACGCCAAACAACGAGCACGCGTCCAGAACGAGAGTGACGCCATGTTGCTCTCATTGGGGAGAAGACGCCGGCCGGTACGGAAATTCCAACGTGGAGAGCTCCCATTGGTTGGTCAAGTTCAACTGCCATGAGTTCAACAGGTGACCACTAGTTGTCACAATTTTGAATTTTCATCTTCCAACGATGAGAAACAAGAAACTCCCAAAATAATTGATTTACGGAGTATTGTCAATTCTTCAAGATATTGACAGATGATGCTGGAACCTTCTCCAGTCTTTCTTCTTGTCATCATCCGATGAAGCAAAATTCTATAGTTTTCCTTTTATCCAAAATCCAAATTATAGCCCTTTTCCTTGTTGTATTATTCGTCCGTAAGGTGCTGCCCTCTTCCGCTCAATACGAAATATCGCCGATGAGCGGTACAATTCAAAAAAAAATAGAAAAATACAATTCATTAGACTATATAAAAAAATTCATTATTATCTCCCATTGACAAAAGGTTTTGACTCTCATCCTGGACACTTTTAAATAATAATTAACGCGCCCAGACGACAACAAAGTAACGCGATGAAATATCACTTTACAATATATATCGAAAACACCTGCGGTAGACTGATCGGGTACCGATGAAATATCGGGCTTTTATGCGGCAGACACGGAGCACGCCCCTCCCTAATTTTTGTGCTGGCCCAGATATATGTCACACGCGGAGCAATAGTGGTTTTGAACGAGACACGCCGTGACGCAATAAAGACAGGGGATACAAAAGCAACAGCCTAATATACAAAGCATTCCCGCTATTAAATGTGCTTTACCACTAGGTTTATTCGTAATTTTTGTTTCTACTTCTGTATTACAATACGGACAAATTAATCTAACGGGTTCCGGCCCGAATTGACGCACGTGTGATATCTTGCTCGCCATAATTGTAACTAACAGTTATAGTCTACAATATCCTGTCTAGTCGAATCGATCTCGAGTATATTATCAAACTCTGCGTAAAGAATACAATTCAAATTTTTAGTGGTGGCATCACCGAAGCGTACTTCGACTCTCAAGCTACCCGTTTTAACAAGATTCCAGTGTGTAGCACAATTAGCGGATAAATCGGGTGTTAAGTCAAACGCAAAGAGACAATAACCATTAGCAAAATCACAACGTGTACTATCTATTCCCTGATCCCCAAAATGTATGCCTGTACCGCTGAAAAGTGTTTGATAACTTTCAGCCTCAGTATAAGAAGTGTCGTTAAAGTTCGGCTGTAATGGTCGGCCAGGAACTTGTATCCCATCCACATTGAGACTCAAAAAATTAATTCCCCAGTTTTGGAAGTCGAAAGGGTTTCTGGATTTATCACCATTGAACGCTACATCATCTACAAACCCTATAATAACGCGTTTGGGGAGTTGTCCGAGAACTGCATTATCGATGGTCTCACCAGTCGATCCGCGATGGAGAACAAAAGATTTGACTTCTACACGCGTTAGTGGATATTTAGCTGTCGTTATTGCTAGAGGCTTAGCATGGCCGAGTAAAACCGCAGGGCTCAATTTAGCTCTCCTCACTAACAATGCTGCATCAATTACCTTGATTTGATAATTTTTAGTCGTTTTATCGATAAGACAAAACGAATCTTTTGAATGCACAAGCCGTAAACACATATCGCCTCCATTCAATGGAAACTTATCCTGATTGCAAACATCACAATGGATACGTCCAATCATTTCAACGACTTTCCCTCCTTTTGTGAAGTTTGTCCTGTATCCGATACCATAATTGTACGTTTTATCCTGGCCGTCGACTACACTAGCAGGTCCATGATCCATCCGCCCACTCGTATCTTTAGCCCATAAACTATTTTGTAAATGTGACTGTTTACCATCCAGCCCATAGTTCAAAAGAGTTTCGATATATGCTCTGTAAGCATAGGAATTATTCGGTGGTGAAACTAATTTCTGATTAAAAGAAACATCGATTTGGCTAAACATCGAGTGTAATAAATTATTCACAGGTCCAACATTATCAGTCGCGAGCGTCTCATCTGCCACAATTTTCACATGAACTTTCAGCATAGTATGCGGCAAGTCGATGTATTCTTCACCATGGCCAGGTACTACAAACTCGATGGGTGATTGGTCTGTGAGTGATGCAACAGGATTGAATTGGGTCCAGTGAGAATGTTCAATACTTGTCTGTGTAGGTGGGACTGTGAACAGGTCAAGTTCTGATTTTGCGCATTCGCATGAATGAGAATGTAAGAAAGCCATTTCTAATTTTCAAATATGTCTCGGACAGTACGTTTCGATTTTTTCTTCGATTTTCTTCTCTTGGTGGTTTTCTTCTTCACTAATGTCTTCTTCTTCTTCTTCTTTCTAATTTTACATGGTTTCTTCTTCTTAATGCTCCTCCCACGACGACGTTTCACACGCATATGAGCGCGCAAACGCTTTCGACCTCGTTTATCCCCCGACCCTGTTATCAATTTCTCCAGCTTGTCACTTGCTTTTCTTTTTAGATTGAGACCTGATTCTGTGAATCTCTTCTCTAATGATTCTTTCAAGGGCATCCTGCGACTAGCTACGTCACCAACTACGTTTAAGCCCGCACTCAAAGCTTCTTTACAAACAGCTCGAGCTGCACCACCTAGAAATGGGAGAATTCGTCGGAATAACCCTCCAAGAAAGGCTCCAATACCGTGGCCACGCTGATAAGGAGTCCCCACGTAAACACGTACAAACCGGTTATATCTTTCTGAGGCACCACCACCAGCCTGATCGCTATAATAGCTAACATAATGCGTCATTTTCACGAGTCGATACGCTTAAAATGCAGTGTGCGGTTCAAAGGTCCATACTCAAATGGTATAGGCTGACCATACCCATCTCTTATATCTATTTCCACAGTTCGGAAGGCATTCTGCAGTAATGGGATATAATTTGGCAATGAAAAACTTGTAGTTCGTGTATGACCATACGAATAGTTGGTGACGTCAAAGGGGGCTATACGCAATAGCGATGTCTGAACATCACCTGTAACGTAAGGTCCGTACAACTCACAATATATCAACATACGGTCTGGAAAGGCTTTCGTAAGTCTGGCTGGACGAGTACCTGTGATTTTTTCGTCTTCCGGAAACCCAATTCCATTTCCACCACCGGCTTTTTGATCGATTCCTAGGATATTCTTCAATTTCCAAGATAAATTCAAAATGTGAACCTGGTCTTTACACGTTAGATTATCATGACAAATGCGAGCGATTTTCACAAATCCATGGTCACGCTTTTTCGATTCGAACCATAGATGATTTCCAACTACAGGTAGATGATTGAGAGCTCGCAGCAAATGATCCAGGTTTTCATAAAGCCCATTGGGTACGGCGCAAGCAAAAGCTAAACGCATCTCTTCAACTGGTTCATCACCTTTGATGAATGCTACGTACCATCATCTCTATTCTGGATATGTGAAAGACTACAGGGATATTGCATTTCTGTCAAACCAACCACCCACGAGCCGGTTAAGCGGATATCATGAGGCAGATATGTTCGGAACCTCGTTGCTGTATTCTCCGGGAAATATTCCATGCTACTATCGCTAAGCAGCACAATATAGAAACTGTCTTGACTCATTTTTTCTGTATGTTTTTTAGAGATGCTGCGGAGATGCAAGAATTGAATTCATCAGGATAGCCAACCCACTTGACCAACACCTGTTGGTTTTCACCTTTCCCTTTTTTCTGGAACACTTTTTCTATTTCATACTCTTCGGTTTCAATATTCTTATTTACAAAAGTTAATCCTTGTTCATAGAAAAATCCGTCAATTTTTTCACCAGCTAAATCTTCCACCTCGTAAGTATGCAATAGCTGTCGTTGTTGAGCGCGTATAATCTTGAATATTTCGTCACTCCAGTTTTTCTCATATCCTTCCTCGAATGTACCTTTCGTCTTACTGATACGAACATAGTCATTCACTTTATATTTAAACAGTCGCGGGCGTCGTGTTTTATCCAAACGTTTATGAACTTTGTCGATATTTTTTACAGCTAAATATGCATTCTCAAGAGTCACAGATGCTGGAGTCATTCTGATTGTGCTATGTCGTGTATTATCGTACGCATAAACAAATTTACTCAGCACATCAATATAACGATATGTTTTAGAATATGTAAAATAACGCCACATGCGTTCTTTCAGGGTTCTATTGAAACGCTCCACCACCGCAGCCTTAACATCGGGATTACGTACTACGCGATATGTGATATTTTTTCTTCGAATAAATTTTGCACAGATTGAGCGACGAATTCTTTCCCACGATCTGTTTGTAATACCCGCGGAACACGACCCTCACTGAATATACGTTTGAAAGCTTCATATTTACCGCGCTCTTATCAGTTAGAGGTTCCACCCACGCATATTTACTGACTACGTCAATTACCGACAATAAATAGGAAATTCCATCATTATATGATTTAAACTTTTTTAGATCGATTAAATCCGCTTCCCATACATCATCTATAGTATCGACGATATAATGTAACCGTGGAAATTCACGGCGTATAGGTTTATGGAGGGTATATGTATTTTGAGCATTTAACCAATCATGAATATCTTCAAGAGGAAATTTATTTTTATATTTTTCAATAATTCGCGTAGATCCCGAATAACCCGCAGAATCTTCGGGATCGTAATAAGTTCGTTCTAACCCAACTTTGCTCATAATTTGATCGGTGTGCTACTCGGAGTACTGTTTGAAAAATCAACTTTTTCCCTGCCGGTGTTTATTGTAGTTCGCGGATTGGAATGGGGTGTCGATACTGCTGGTGAGGTCCAAAAACTTTTGTTGCCAACAAACCCTCTCGGTGTATCAATTTCATGAAGAAATCGGGCAAATATCTCTCTTCCCGTAGCTTTTACTGTCTGTCTGTGTCTTAGCGCGTCATTTACCAAATCAACAATGTTTGAACCCTGAAGACGCGTGTTGTCTATTTCCACCGCACCCGTAGCGTCCCACTTCCGGCGGTTACTGAATTCTCCAAGATACTTGAGTAATGCATCAGCCTGCTTTTGATATTTTTTCGGGACACCTGTGAGTATCTGGTCGGTAGTGTAGGTTTTGACGGTTTTTTCTTCTGGTTTTTTCCTTCAGGCTCCTCTGCTTCACCCGTGAAGTATAAATAACGCCTCAAGACATCTTGATAGAGTTACCATTTCTCTGCTGCATTTTTATTCGTTACCGAGTTGAGGATGGCAGCCATTTCTGAATCCAGACGAGATGGCGCGTCCCCAGGGATCTGCACTGTTGGTGTAAAGCTGTCTTCTGGTACCAGCACCATTTTTCTTGCATGCTCCATTAGAAGATCTTCGATACCAAGCTGCTAAGTATAGGAGCCAGTATGAGAGGCAATAAACTGCCTCCTTTCTGGTTTATGATAATTCTCTTTTTCGATTTTAAGCTTTTACCAAATTTGGCGAGCTTCCGCAGGAATTTTTTATGCTTTGATAATTTCTTCTTCTCTGTACTTTTCAGGGGAACGTTCCCTTTCAGGATATTCAGAGCACACTTACAAATACAGCGAATGAGCTTCGAGTCTGCGGACGCTAATATTGCCTTTCGCTGAGCCTGCGATCCCTCGCAATTAGCTTGTAGCAAGGCGGCGTTTTTCTTGCCAAGCAGCTGCTGTACGGTCTTCGCCATCACATACGCATGACTGGTGCGTTGACACCAGAACTTAAGCTTTTTATATTGCGCAATGTCCGTGGCACATATACAAACTGTTGCGGGTCTGAAGGAAATATTGATGCGCGAAGCCGACAATTATCTGGAGTGGATTGTTCCAAATCGAGTAATAAATAACCGTATGGTTTTGATGTCGCGTCGAAATAAGCTTCTTGAAGGAATTTTGGGTTTTCTGGATAAACTTGACGTGCTAAAAATCCTATCTGTGCACGATCACGCGGATTTTTGAATAAAACGATGTAATTCGTGTTAAGGGAGATATCCCTCTGCCCTTATGGAATAAGTTTTGCGATATGAATATTACACTCAGATCTTTATGATGACTCCATTTCGTGAAAAGATCGACTACAGAACCGTTAGAAGACTCGCGCATAAGATCATTAAGAATTATGAGCTTTGGTGTATTGTCACTTGTGAAATCCGATGATAACGGGAAACCCTCACGAAACTCTACAAATTTCTTATCATATTCGTTGTAAGTCGGCTGCCATTCTGTATAATAGAAAATAGCTTTCGAAAATTTTGTATCACATATTTCATGAATTTCTTTCAAAAGCGTTTATCGAAAATAGTTTTCCCACAACCTGTCGGTCCACATACAACAGCTGTAAATGGGTGCTTCCAACGAGGATCCATGCTATCAACTGATGAGGATTTAAAAGGTCACATGAATAAATACCCCAATTCATGAAAACATTTCAATATTTATTATAACTCGGTCTTCCTTGGCCAACGGGACCGTATTTCCCGGGCCCTGCTTTTGCTTCCGAATGGAAGCATTGTGAACGCGATTTTTTTCGATTTCGAGATTTCATCAGAATATGACTCAGAATGATCCAAAACGTCGAGAAATGACATTTTTCAAAAATGTCTGTATGTGTGTGTGTGTGTGGGTGTGTGTGTGTATGTGTGACAGATATCAGCTCATTGCTCAGCAACGGTAATACTTAGTGAGCTGAAAATTTAACAGTACTTTCCCTCCCTATGCAAATTGTTGTCAGTGAAATTTGAGCAAAATCGGTTGAGTACTTTTCGAGAAAACTCAAATTTCTGAAAAATCGTTTTTTCGACTTTTCTCCACGAAAAATTGATTCACAGCCCCCACACTCAGCGATGAAATAAATCTCATTTGAACTCACAATTTTCACTCGGGGTAAATTTTGCTCAGATTTTTCGTTTGCCGATAATTTCAATTACAGTGTTTTTCATCCTGAATTTACTATACACGATAGCTCAAAAACTATCTGAGTTAGAGACTTCAAATTTCGCCAGTTTGTGCATCTAAGGAGCGAAAAGCTTGGTATTGAAATTGGGCGAAATCGCTCCAGTAGTTTCTGAGATATTGGCCAAAACCCATTTTATGAAAAGAGGTTATGTCTCGAAAACTATCCCAGCGATTACATCCAAGTTCAGCTCAAAAGATTCATCTCAATGAGCCCCACAAATGGTGATAATTTCAGATTTTTCAGAAGAAGTCTCTTGTAAGGATGTTCGATAAATTAGTTTTTTCGAAAATCACGGTTTTTCTTAGCTTTCTCCCTAAGAACACTACTATTTTTCATTTCACCATTCGAAAGTAGACAATTTTTCCTACAAAATGAGTACCTTTTCATCCTGACGACAATCAGAAAGAATAGAAATCCTATTTGGAACCCGAACGTCAATTTTTGTGTTCCATCATAGGATCTGAATTTTCATCTCCCTGACGGCTTTGCATCCACTCTGGAAACACTCTGGAAACACTCTGGAAACAGAGTGGAAACATGGTGTAAACATGCTGAAACCAGAATGTTTCCAGAGTGGGTTTGTGCCATTTGTCCATCGAGTTTCCAAAATGTTTCCAGAGTGTATCCATATTGTATCCAGAGTGGTAACACGCTGAATTCAGAGTGGTTACACGCTGTATCCAGAGTGGTTACACACTGTATCCAGAGTGGTAACACGCTGAGTCCAGAGTGGTTACACGCTTTATCCAGAGTGGTTACACGCTGTATCCAGAGTGGTTACACACTGTATCCAGAGTGGTAACACGCTGAATCCAGAGTGGTTACACGCTGTATCCAGAGTGGTTACACGCTGTATCCAGAGTGGTTACATGCCGTATCCAGAGTGAATCCATATTGAATTCACAATCGTTGCTCGGCATATTCACGGTAAAGTTGAGACGTTTTACTCATAAAATCAATTTGGAAATGGGATAAAGTGAAATTTTATTATTTATTTCTCAGGTACTTTCAGGTACAAAATGGTATCACATTCATCAATCTTCATTATATTCATTCCAGTTGAACCAGGAAGCCATGTCAACGTTCCCTTTCGTTGAAGATATTCCCAATGATCTGAACCGTAGAACATATCAATATATATCGAGGGTCTAAAAGCAGAAGATCGTATGGGCCAATAATCGGTTTCCGTTCTGCAAACGTCATAAGGTCGTATCTAGGACATACGACCTTCTGCCGCAGAAACATCCATTTTGGCCCATACGACCTTCTGCTTTTAAACCCTCGATATGTATAGAACAGGAGAGGGTTTTGGGATGAATGTATATGTGTTTTGTAGTACCTTTAATTTTTTCATACGTACTCGCCCAATGTTATTGGAATTAAATCTCCCTTAACATCAAATTTTCAAGTATTTCTTGTTTGGGTAATGTAGAATTTATTTTATTTGGCCAAAATAACCCACATAACCTCTAATCAAATCTCAAAAGAAAATTCTCAATAAGAAATAAATTTATCCAATTAAACTGGATTAATTACCTTCTCTTTGCCCCCTTGTTTTGCCTGCTATTTCGCCCTAATTCTTGTCGAAGAGTGTTTCAAAAGCTACGAAAAATGATGAGGGTAATCTCCACGTGCTCCCCTTCAAGATTGTACGTTTGTAAATATGACCGCTTCGATACAGTCGTCCCAGCTAAAGGAGTATCCTCCGGAGTCGACCCGAAGCTGAAATTCACATGTTGTGGCATAGGAGCCGAATATATCCGAGGATCCTTCTTTGGCTAGCCCGACTGTATATAGGCCGCGGGCCAAAATGTGCTCACAGTGCGCGCCGTATTCAGTCAAACCACAAAATATATTGTAAACGTCCTGAATATAACATGTAACCGCGGTGGGTTTTACATGCATTCAATCTAGATACACCTTGTATCCACCGTGGATTCCATATGTAACCACTGTAGATTCATTCTGTACTCACTCTGTATTCACTCTGGATTCATTCTGTATTCACTCTGTATTCACTCTGGATTCATTCTGGATTCACTCTAGATTCATTCTGTATTTACTCTGTATTCACTCTGGATTCATTCTGGATTCACTCTATATCCACTCGGGATTTATTCTGTATTCACTCTGAATTGATCCTGTATTCACTCTGGATCTACCATGTATCAATTGTGGGATCATTATGTATTCACTCTGCATACACTCTGGAAAAATTGTGGGAACTCTATGTACAAATGGCACAAACCCACTCTGGAAACACTCTGGTTTCAGCATGGTTACACCATGTTTCCATTCCCACTCTGTTTCCAGAGTGTTTCCAGAGTGGATGCGAAGCCGTCAGGGCTAATATTGAATTTTTATGTACCATGTGATATTATTGCAATTTAATCGATTATTCTGAGCTGAGATTTGTAGGGATCTATAAGTGCGTATTTCTTGTGAGAATAATGTTACTTTTTGAGCGATTCAAAAGATATTCATTTTTATAGAGATTCGATTGATTATGGGTAAAATCCCATTCGGAAGCATTTTGCCAATCGAATTGGCAAAATATTAAATGCCACACAAAGAGTGGGGTTTGCAAATAACGCACGAAGGGTGGAACTCCTGCTTGTTTTATTATAAGCTGCCGTCTAAGGTTTTAGATTTGGCGAAATCATCTCGTGACTTTTCACGAGATTCATCGTTCTGACCGCGATCCATGTCTGCACTGTTCGAAGGTTCCTGAGAGAATGTGGTGTGGAGGATTTTGGGATGGGTTAAATCAATGAAAAACCATTTGGATAAAATCGTTATATATTTTCACAAATCAACATAGCCATAAGGTACAGAAGTATTTCCTACTCTCCTACGTTTTGGGGCTGTTACTCTAACTATCTTTGTCCCTGTCCGTGTAACAACTTCATGTAAACCGGCCCTCGTAATGCCAATGTTATCAACTTCGAATGGTTTCTTAGAATATAGGACAAATTTTCGCATAATTTACCATTTCAGAAGTTTGGGAATCGATGCGTATACCTTTTATTTTACAACATTCAAATCCTTCCCCTCCAGGGACAACCCCTACGTAACTATAAAATTTAGGGCCTCCAGGAACAAAATTTGTTATGTACGCACCTTGCCCTTTCGGAGCTAATTCGTCTGTCATCTCTCCAAGAGCATTGCCCGAAGGAGGATTTGGTTCACCAGGCTTCGTAACTAAAATAACAGAATCTGTCTCATACTATAACACCCGCTCTCCCAACATTTCCAAATACTTATACAGTTCTAGACGTGCTCGAGCTGTCACATATGCAGCGATGACCACACTGGTATTTGATGAGATTTCATAGTCATCTTCACGGAATTTCCAGTTGAGATAAACAGTGTTATCATCTACAAATAAACAGCCTGTTACTTCTTTCTGAGGGTCGAAAAGGAACGAGTGCAATACTTCATATGATTTTATTATATCTGTCTTTTCTAAATTTGGTCTTTGAGCGAATTTTCCCCATAAAGAATTCAGCATCAGTTTTGCCACAGCTCTTTCACCCGCCTTAAACTCGATTAGGGCGGTGACACGTCAATTCATCATTGGACATTTCATCCCCAATATTCATCCCGAAATATTTCATCCCTTCGACTTTTCATCCCGAAATATTTCATCCCTTCGACTTTTCATCCCGAAATATTTCATCCTTTTGACTTTTCATCCCGAAATATTTATATTCATATCCATTTCTATTCCATATTTTTAAAAAATATTTTCCATATTAATTTGAATTTTCCGCTCTTATTGAAGATATCATTCATACCGATAATGGATAGAGATAAGTTCTGTTGATAAATTGTCGGCTGTTCATGAGTAATTATAATGATAATAATGACCATTCAAATTTCCAAACAAAAGGAAATTGAAGAATTATTTGCTGGGCCTATGTTATTATTTGAGCCTCAGCGTATTTACTCATGAGCCATCGTTGTGATATGTGTTGTTTATCGTTTTAGAGATGGTTTTAAAATTATTGAAAAGTCAACGCAATAGTTTGCTGCTTATAAGGCAGGGTTATATTCATTCTATTCATCGAGAAAGTGAAGAAATATTTACGTGGAGGTGTATTGAATATCAAAAACATTCTTGTCGTGCACGAATTCAAACTGATTCCAAATTACGAACAGGTTAGTTCGTGATATTTAATACATTTTTCGAACATTCGCAACGAATACAAAATTTTATCTGATTTTATGTCCAGGTGTTATCCTTAGCGAAACTCAGCACAATCATCCTCCAGATATTCAAGAAGTTGAAAAACGAAAAATTATGAATAAATTGAAAAAGAAGGGGAACAAAACCAGAGAACCAACGAGTCAAATTGCTACCAACGGTTTGGCAGTAATACCGAAAAGCGTTGCAGGTGTTTTGCCAAGTGTTAGTTCTCTTACTCGCTGTGTTGAACGCGCGCGAGGGGAAAATAATCAGCTTCCTCCATTGCCTAAAACTGTTGATGATTTAATAAAATCTGATTGTTTCAAATTAACTGCGAAGGATGAGAATTTTTTATGTTATGATTCATTGGGATCTGCTTCTAAACGTTGCATTATATCTGCAACTGAGGCTAATTTAAATCGTCTACAAAATTGTGAAATATGGTTCGGAGATGGCACTTTCGGTACAGTTCCAAGTATTTTCCAGCAACTTTACACAATACATGGACTGGTTGATGAAATTATTATTCCACTTGTATACGTGTTGATGTGTGAAAAAACAAAGCGCGGATATGTCAACATGCTTCGGCAATTACTTGAATTGAAACCAAATCTGAAACCCAAACAATTTCACGTTGATTTCGAACTTGGTTTTATTAAAGCAATCAAGCAAGTGTTTCCTGATTCTATAATTAGAGGGTGTTTTTTCCATTTCCGACAATGTTTGTGGAGACATTTACAAACTTGTAGATTCCAAAATGAGTATGGAGATGATCTCGATTTTCAGATGCATATGAAAATGATTGCTGCTTTAGCTTTTGTGCTTATTGATGACGTAACAGCAGCTTTTGAGGCTCTAATTGCTATGCCTTTTTTTGGTGAGAATGAAGAGAAATTTAGGGTATATCTTGATTATGTTGAGAAGACTTGGATTGGAGCATTCAATCGACAGGGTATTCGTAAATCGCCTATGTTCGATCATGAATTTTGGAATGTGAACTCAGCAGTTCTTGATGGTGACCATCGTACAAATAATGCTTGTGAGGGCTGGCATACTGCTTTTAACACTCATGCTGGTGCGTCTTACTTGAGTATATGGAAATTCATCAATTTACTTCAAAGTGAACAAGGTCTGAGTGAAGTTAAAATAGAGCAGTATAACTCAGGTGTTCCTCCGAGGAAGAAAAGGGCTACATATGTACGCCTTGATGCTAGGATTCTCCGGGTTGTTCAGAAATATAAGAAGAACGAAATTCAGAAATATCTTAAAGGAATTTCTGATAATTTGTAAATATTCTACGAATGCAAAATTTTTGGGAAATTTTAAATTGAAAAGGGGAATTAAATCTGGAATTGTAAAATAAAAATAATTTTAAAAAATATATAATATGTAAAATGGAGAATGTAATTGTAAAATGTAATATGTATTTGTTTTTCAAAACGGAAGTTTGAATACAGAATTGTAAAATATTTAAAAATAATTTTGAAATAAACACCGAATATCCATCGATATGAATTGCATCGGGATGAATTAAATAGGGATGTATTGTCTGGGGATGAAGTGGATTTGGGATGAATTGTCTGGGGATGAAGTTGATTTGGGATGAATTGTCTGGGGATGAAGTGGATTCGGGATGAATTGGTTGGGGTGAGTTGTCGGGCATTCTATTAGGGCTGGGTCTAAGTCAATGCCCATCTTATCTTTGATTTCTCTAATATAACTTTCTCTGCTTTCACATGAATTCGGCCAGCCACTCGCGTATGTTTTTATTTTCACAAATTCATTAATGAATCCTGCAAATATTCCCCCCTCGTCCGTCACCGGATTATACTGTGTTGTGTGATACAACCAAATTTCTGTGATCGCGACGATTCTATAACCTATTTGCACTGCCTTCTTCAACTCACAAGAAACCCACGCGCCTACGAGGGTTCTTTCCTCATCCGTATGCTCGCAACTGTCATGATACATTTCTCGACAGCATGTTCTACACAAACAAAACATTAATTTGTTATTTGCTTTCATAGGAAGAACAGGATGAAAAAGTCGCGCCGGTGGTAACACCTTGAAATTTAATGAGCCCTTTAATGTTCGAAATGTCATTGTGAGGTCCACAAAGTTGTTGAATCTTTGGCCCTATAATTATTTCCGGATGACCAATAGGAAAAACACCGGTTTTACAGATAAATGGATATAGCGAGCAGACATCGTAATAATTAATTTTTTCCCCTTGTCAACAATCATAATACGATACTCCGTTTCCTGTTCGTCCCCCGAAAAAAGCTTCTCGAGGCTCGAGAGGTGTATGCACCCAAACGTCCTCACTTTTAGCAAGCTCTTGTAATTAAAGGCTTTCACTTTTGATTTTCTTGAATTGACACTCCCAAATTTCTTCAAGAATATAACCTTTTCACGAATGAGAGCATTTGTAGCTGAAGTTTTCTCCTACCGCGAGTCTAAACTTTCATTTTTTCCTATTTTTCTACTACGCTCGGTCGTGAAACAACAGATACACCCATGCCAATAACACCCTTGAAATTGAAATGCATACTTCTGCCCATTTGGATCTTGATAGTATCCATCCAAATCAATGCTCGTCCCTGGAATACGGTGTTCTTGACCTTTTCCCGCATGACATATATCAATATCATTACACTTTTCTAACCACGTTAACCACACAATCGCTGCCTTCGATTGATTTCTACAGAAACGATATCCTCCGCGAGGGATAATACCGATCGTATTTTCTCTTAAAAACATCTTTTTGTAAGTTCGCATGAAAAGTGAAGCAAGAGTGGTGCATTCGGAAAACGGACAAATACCCGATATTCCTTTATTTAACGCCCTAAAGGACATGCAAGCTTCCCTCAAAATCTTCACATCATCGCGGCAATATTTAATTATTTCATCTTGAAAGGTGTATATTTCACCTGTTCTCTCACGCGCTTCATATCATTTTTCAAAGTTTTCTCTGTCTTTAGATTTCATCCTGTGAGGAGCCCAATTTTCTTTAGCAGGGAGTGGCCCATTATAATCCCAATTTTCTCTTCTATTGAAAAGATGCGGAAACATACCTTTTAATAAATCCGGTAAACCAAACGTTTTCGGTAAAGCAGAGAGAGGGCTTATCTCTACCCGTACTGGATTCGTTTGAGCAGGGTTCAGTTGTCAGGGATATAAACGATAGTTTCACATCCGATAGACTACGTCTGTAACCGATAGCTCAGATCTCTCGCAATAGTATGCGATGGATTCTATCGGATGTAACTTTTTTTTAATGTTGCATCGGACGAGAGATTTTTGATTTCTTTGAAGGTTACCACCGGTGGAATTCATCCAATTCTCTCGAATCCGATATTTTAATTGTTCGAATCATGCATTCACAACCGATAGGATATGCCGGATGACCGATGCAGCATATCTTTACCCGCACTGAATTCGTTTGAGCAGGGTTCAGTTGTCAGGGATATGGACGATGGGTTCACATCCGATAGCTCATATTGTTCGAGAACTCGTTGATTTGCTCTAGTGGACGGGAATCTTTGGATTTGGGATTGAGAATTTCTGGGAAAATAAGAAGGAAAACACAATTGCCGTTGATAGTCAATTTAATTCACTCCAAAAGGAGAGTCGTTCATACAATAAACTTGATGTTCACGCGATAAGAAATTGGCAAAAAATTAAGCCGTTGAATTGACCGTTAATAAATGAATGATAATTGTCCGTTAATTGTCTTTGGTAATTAATAATGAAAAAACCACTGTTGAATGCACTTATCACTGCACTGGCGGTGTAGCCCCGAAATTAACTCGTTGGTGTAGCCGCAATATACTCCGTTGAAAAAGCCCCAAAACGATGCGTAACCGATGAGGTTTCACTTAGAAGTGACGCTTGGCCAGTCAGAGTTGAAGAGTGGGGGTCAAGCCGAAAGTCTTGAGACCTTTTTGACCGACCCTGACTGACCTGTTCGACTGGGCCACAATTTTGGCGCGCAGTTCCGAACATACCGCCCGCCTCGTTGTCCCTGACGACGAATCTCCAACCCATCATCAACCAAGTCTGATTCTCTTGGCCTGATGCGCCACTTCGTCATCTGGAGTTGGATTTTCCGGTGCTGGTTCCTCGTTTGTTGGGTCACCTTGACCTGGTTCTACCTCGTCTTCTGGTGCTAACTCTAGCTCTTCTTCTTGTTGATTGTCTTCGTCGTTGATTGGCATGAGAGGTAGAACACAGAGTTTGTGAATGGACCTTCTGATGACCTTTTTGTTGCACCTCAAGTCCACCACTCTGACGTGACCGTCCTTTCCCACGTATCTCTTGATGACCAATGCTAATGGCCATCTCGAGGGTGTCTGTCCATCCTCACTGACGAGGACCAGTTGACCTTGTTGAATGTTCTGATTGGTCTCTCGCCACTTGCTGATGGATTGATGCCGTTGAATGCACTCTCGATACCACTGATTCCAGAAGTCCTGGGTCTTCTGAGTGATCCACTTCCATCTTGGTGGTTTAACCCGTGACTCTTGGAGTCGAGATGGTTCAGGAACTGTTGCAAGAGCGCCACCAATGAGAAAAGGCCCAGGAGTTCATGCCGTTGAGTCTGTTGGATCATCCGACAGTTGAGACATTGGTCTCGAATTGAGAATTGCCTCAATTTGAGCCAAGAGTGTAGTGAGCTCCTCGAAGGTTAAGTGAGAGTCCCCTATGACCCGCTTCAGATGATATTTCATGGATTTTACTCCGGCTTCCCACTTTCCGCCGAAATGTGCTGCACGAGGAGGGATGAATTTCCACTATGTTCCGTTGCTGACCACCTGTTTGATGATGTCCTGTTGTTCTTTTTCTAACTGTTCAGCAGAACGTTGAGGAACCCCTGCTGCTCCAACGAACGCAGCTCCTCGGTCACTGTACATGACTTCAGGAATTCCTCTACGCCCGGTGAACCTCTTGTATGCTGCGATGAAGGCCTCTGTCGATTGTAGTGAAACCAACTCCAGGTGTATTGCCGATGTGGCAAAGCAAACGAAGACTGCGATGTAGCCAGTTTGAGTTTGCGCTCCTTTGCCTGTCCATTTCAGTACTGGAATTGGGCCTGCGTAGTCTACGCCCGTGTGTTGAAATGGCCTTGATGGTGTAACTCTCGATGCTGGAAGTTGCCCCATCAATTGGTATGCACGTTGAGCTCGAAACCTTGTGCATCTAAGACACCGTTGAATAACTGCTTTTACAGTTGGCCTTCCTCCAATTATCCAGTACTTCTCTCGTACATAGGATAATGTTTGTTGAGTTCCTCCGTGAAGTGTCTTCAAGTGAGCGTTCCTAATGATGAGCTCTGCCATTCGTGAATCCTTAGGAAGAATTATTGGATGGATTTGATCAGGACTCAGTGGAGCGTTGGTAAGCCGCCCGCCAAGCCGGAGAATTCCAACCTCATCTATTATTGGTGTGAGCTTTATCAGATGATGATTCCGTGGTAGTTGATGACCTTCACTGAGGAGTTCAATTTCTCGTTGAAAGTGCTGTTCTTGAACGAGTTTCACCCATGTTATTCTCGCTTCTTCAAGTTCCACCGTTGTTAATATTGGAGAATCAGGCACTGGTTGACGTCTGAATCTGCAACGTACCCTGTTGAGTGTAGCCATTACTTGAAGAGCCTTGGAGAACTTGCTGTACCTGTCCAACAGAGACACGAGTTCGTTGACTGGACGTGCTGCTGTTGGAAAGGCCTTTGTGGGTTTCTCTTCCGTTGTTGTTTCCTCTACCGTTGATTTACAAGCCGGTTGAGGCCAATTTTCTTCTGGTTCCTGGAGCCGAACTGGTCCTGTCCACCAGAGTTGATGATCCACCAATTGACTAGTTGAAATCCCCCTTGATGCGCAATCTGCTGGATTGTCAGTCCCACTGACATGTCTCCATTGTCCACCAGGTAAAGTCTCTTGGATTTTAACTACCCGATTGTGAACGTATTCTTTCCAGCGAGAGGGATGACTGTTGATCCATGCCAAGGCAACCGATGAGTCAGTCCAGAGGATAGTCTTGATGTGATCAATCCCCAATGTCTTCTGAACGTGGCTGGTGAGTTCCGTGAGCATCAATGCCGCTGATAATTCCAATCGTGGAACCGTAAGCCTTTTGAGAGGTGCTACTCTAGTTTTAGCACAAACAAGAGTAATTGTTGGCTCCTCGTTGATTTTCTGAGTGCGAAGGTAGACAGCAGCACCCATTGCCGTTGTTGATGCATCCGAGAACCCATGAAGTTGAAATTCTACTTCACCCGTCGATGTTCCGAGCCATCGTGGAATGGCTAGTTGATTTAATTGTGCTAATTCCTCTCTGAAGGTGTTCCAACGTTGTGAGTATTCCGTTGGTAGTGGATCGTCCCAGTTGAGCTTCAGACACCAAAGCTCTTGAATTAGCACTTTGGCCTTGATGATGACTGGGGAGATGAATCCCAAGGGATCGAAAATTTGTGCAATTTCCGAAAGAAGTGTCCTCTTGGTAAGTTTCGTTGTGTCGAATTTCCGTGATTTGTACTGGAACGTGTCTGTTGCTGGATGCCAACAGACTCCCAATACCTTGATGATGGATTCTTCGAAAGAAATGGTCGATGATGTAGCCGTGGAGAGACCAAGTCGATCAAGAATCTCCGGTTTGTTGCTAGCCCATTTTGCTAACGGGAAGCCGCCCGCCATGCAAAGCTGTTGAAGCTCTTGGATGGTTTCTTCCAGTTCTGCTTCCGTTTCTGCTCCACCGTAAATGTCGTCGACGTAACGACCTTGAGTGAGTGCAGGAACAGCTCTTGGAAACCGATGTCCTTCATCAAGTGCCAATTGTTGGAGTACTCGAAGTGACAACCATGGTGAGCAATTAAGTCCATATGTCACAGTCGTCAGTTGATAAGGAATAATTTCCTTTTCCTCGTTGATCCACAAAATTCGTTGAAGATTCCAATCGTCTTCGTGCACACGAATTTGTCGGAACATCTGCTTGATGTCCGTGCCGAACACGTATCTATGACGTCTCATGTAGGTCAAGACATCCATAGCATCCACTTGTAATTTTTCTCCCGTGTAGAGAATATCATTTAATGAAATTCCCGTGGAGGTTTTACTGGAACCGTTGAAGACCACTCGTAATTTCGTTGATAGACTCTCAGCTCTCAAAACCCCGTGATGTGGAAGATAATAGGTTGTTGATGGTTCTGGAGTTGCTGGAGCCCGTTTCATGTGTTGAAGAGACACATACTCGTTGATGAAGTCCGTGTATAATTTATTATAATTGGAATCGGACTGCAGTCGTCGATTAACTGAATAAAGTTGACGCAGTGCCGTTGGTCTTGATTCTCCGAGTGTTCTTGGTGAATCTCGGAGCGGAAGTCGAATTATATATCGACCCGTTGAATCTCTTCCATGCGTAGACACAAAATGTTGCTCGCACGCCTGCTCTTCTGGTGATGATTCCTCGGTGGTGCTTCTGGTGGCTTTTGGCAGCTCTTCCTGGACCCAAAATTTTTGTAATAACTGCAGCAGCTGTTCATTGGAATCATCCCTTAGTGCGGTCAGGATTTTTCCTTTGAAACAGTCTGTGGAGTTTAATGGACCGCTTGACGTCCATCCGAATATTGTTAGTTGGCCAACTAGTTGACTATTCTCTGGCGTAAGCGACCGATGTCTGGTGACTCTTCCGTAATTATCAGCTCCGATAAGCATGTCGATTGGTCCAGGTTTCATGAAGTGTTCGTCTGCCAGTTGAAGCTGCCGTACCGATTTTATGTTGAAAGACGAACTCGTGAATGATGGAAGTCTCGTTGTCAGTCTCCCTAAGACATGTGCTCTTAGTTCGACCCGTTGGTGTGGTTCATGTGTTGATTCCAGACCAACTGAGACTACTCCTCTGGTGTGACCCGAACTGGTATTGCCAATACCCGTTAAATGAATCGTTGACGCCGTCCGATGAAGTTTTAGTTGATTGACCAAGTGTTCAGCGATGAAAGTTAATTCTGAACCTTGATCTATTAGCAGCCTAGCGATGGTGTAGGTGCCTGTTGATGAATATGCCCTGGCCTTGGCCGTGGCCAATAGCACACTCTGTTGATTCTCATTGGATGCTTGGTGGTGTACTACCACGTTGTCTGGGCCGTTGATGCTGTGATGCGTTGAATTTTCCGTTGCTGGCTTCCGTATATTATCGATCACAGTTCCTGTTGATTGAACGAGTCTTTTAGGCAGTACACGCGTGTGAGTAAATTTATAAGAATATTGAAAATTTACTCACGTGGTGCCTGCTCTTTTGTTGATTGACCCGAGTCCTTTGACGTTGCTGCATCTTTGAGCCCCTTCTCGCAGATGGATGTGTGATGCTTCCCATCACACCTCAGGCAAAGCTTCTTTGATTTGCATTTGTTTGCATTGTGGCTCCCCAGGCAGTTGTAACAAATGCGTTTGTTGACGATGATTTCCCTTTTCTTCAGGATCGATAGAGCCCTGAATTTACTGCATTTGCCCACAAAATGCTCGCCTCCACAACACGCACAGTCCGTTGCTGGGTTGTTCTTAGGGGGTGGAGGTGGAGGGTCATCCCCCTGAGACACCTGGTGGCAAGCTCCCCTTTGTTGTGTTGATGGTCCGCCTGATGCACCCTTCCCTCCAGCTCCACTGACACTCAGTCCTCTTGCTGTTGAGTCCAGGAAGTCGACCAATTCACTGAGTGTTGTGAACTCCGTCGATTTCCCAGCCTTGACCTCCAGGTCCTTACGGGTGTCTGCATCCAGTGAGTTGAGTAGCAGATGAACAATGAATTGTTCACCCAACTTTTCACATGGAATGCCCGCTGATGTTACCAGTTGGTCGAAGGTTTCCTTCGCGGTATTCCGATTTGCGGTTATCTGTTGTGCTGATGCCTTCTTGATTTTTGGCAGATCCAGCACCCGGTTGAAAAGCGTCTGCGCTATGAGTCTTGGGTTCTCATAGGCATTCCTCAGCTTTTCCCATGCTTGTGCGTAACTGTCTCCAGTGACGGGAAACGTCTTCAGTAACTCTGCAGCTGGTCCGGTCAGTGCGTTCGTTAAACGAATCAATTTCTCCACATTCGGCATATTGGTGCGACCGACCATGTTCTGGAAGAGCTCCGAAAACTCCTTCCATGCAGCCAAGTCTCCAGAGAATTTTTTGAGTGTAATTCTCTCAAGATGGTGTGTAAGCGATGGCCTTGTTGATGGATCGTTGGGGTTCCGACGTGCGTCAAGCTTGACCTTCAATCGTGAGATCGCCAAAAGACCAGACTTGCGCATCCTTGCTGCCTGTTCATCGCCCTGCATGCGATGATAATCGTGTGGAATGTTGATGTCGACCAGCACGGAAGCCTGCAGCTCGTTGAATTCCTTCCATTCTTCAGACAGCATTTTCTCGTAGCATTCCACCTCGTGGAGGGTGGTTGTACGATCGTCCAGCATGTTGATGTCCTCATGTAGGTCCTCCATTGCTCGAACCTTGAGCAATAGACTGTCCAACAGTCTCCGTGCGATGGCTTCTTCGCTAGGACGGAACTCTGTTGGGACTGATTGTGTTGCAGAATGCTGTACTTGAGTTTCCGTTGCATCTGCCCAATTTTCCGTGATCGTTGAGATTGGTGAAATGGACAGATTCAATTGCTGAATCTCCCCTGAGATGCCAGCTGTTGGTGACAATGGCCTACTTGGAAGCCCAGGTGGTGTTGGATTGCCGTTGAGTAACGTCGATGTAGCCGTGACCTGGCCTGTTCCATTTAAATCCCCAGTTTCATCCACCTTTTCCTCCAATTTTTCATTGTCCACTGCTTGCTGTTTATCCTCCCCTCCTGTCTGGACTTTTTCCGTCAGGTCTGACATAACTGTAAGATATCGAAAGATAATGAGTAATGGGAAACAGATAATTGCTACGTTATCGACTGTTGAGAGGACCGATGGTAATTGTAGGTAAATACAAATTAATCGATAAAGTGGCTCACGTTCCTTTTCTTTTATCTTGTGGCGATAATCCCAGGTTGAATGGAGGGGGAGTGAGTCCGCTTTGTCTGTTGACTGGAGGGGGATCAGCCCGCTCGTGCCGTTGAGTTCCGAGAATTCGTTCGTTGTTTTCGAATGTCTGCTATCTCACTCGCGCACACGTTGATGCCTGTCCGAAATGTAAACACTCTACACAAAGGATTACTTCAGACGCTAATCCGTATCGATTTGTTTACGCGAATTCGACACTGTCTCGAAAACACCTCACTTTTGTCCGTTAATGTTCCCAATATAATTTTATCTCACAGAAAATTCCCGAATATTCTCAATTTTCCAAAAATTCTGTCACCGATTCTATCCGCCTTCGAAGGACCAAATGTTCGAGAACTCGTTGATTTGCTCTAGTGGACGGGAATCTTTGGATTTGGGATTGAGAATTTCTGGGAAAATAAGAAGGAAAACACAATTGCCGTTGATAGTCAATTTAATTCACTCCAAAAGGAGAGTCGTTCATACAATAAACTTGATGTTCACGCGATAAGAAATTGGCAAAAAATTAAGCCGTTGAATTGACCGTTAATAAATGAATGATAATTGTCCGTTAATTGTCTTTGGTAATTAATAATGAAAAAACCACTGTTGAATGCACTTATCACTGCACTGGCGGTGTAGCCCCGAAATTAACTCGTTGGTGTAGCCGCAATATACTCCGTTGAAGAAGCCCCAAAACGATGCGTAACCGATGAGGTTTCACTTAGAAGTGACGCTTGGCCAGTCAGAGTTGAAGAGTGGGGGTCAAGCCGAAAGTCTTGAGACCTTTTTGACCGACCCTGACTGACCTGTTCGACTGGGCCACAATTTTGGCG
Source organism: Aleiodes alternator (assembly GCA_963921955.1). Classification (NCBI taxonomy): domain Eukaryota; kingdom Metazoa; phylum Arthropoda; class Insecta; order Hymenoptera; family Braconidae; genus Aleiodes; species Aleiodes alternator. The sequence continues at coordinate 3,020,899 of OY998111.1, forward strand.
CGCAGTTTCGAACACATATCGCTTGCAATAGTATGCGATGGATTCTATCGGATGTAACTTTTTTTCAATGTTGCATCGGACGAGAGATTTTTGGTTTCTTTGAACGTTACCACCGGTGGGATTCATCCAATTCTCTCGAATCCGATATTTTAATTGTTCGTATCATTCATTCACAACCGATAGAATATGCCGGATGACCGATGCAGCATATCTTTACCCGCACTGAATTCGTTTGAGCAGGGTTCAGTTGTCAGGGATATGGACGATGGGTTCACATCCGATAGCTCATATCGCTTGCAATAGTATGCGATGGATTCTATCGGATGTAACTTTTTTTCAATGTTGCATCGGACGAGAGATTTTTGGTTTCTTTGAACGTTACCACCGGTGGGATTCATCCAATTCTCTCGAATCCGATATTTTAATTGTTCGTATCATTCATTCACAACCGATAGGATATGCCGGATGAACGATACAAAGTGAATATATCTGTTGCACCGATTTTTTGACTCAATACCGATAAGGTAGAGAGTACTCTACCTTATCTATACAGTGTCATTCATTCCCGCTCCGCTAGATGGCATTATCAACAAATCACAAACAAGACTAGAGGAGAAGAGAAAGAAGACGTTGGATTAGCCTCTTAATTTTATTGTTCGTCAGACTGAAAAATATTTATTGTGGTTAACTGAACGTTGCAAGAGTATCAACATATTTGTCTCGACTGGCTCGTTGCGATGTACGATAGAAAATTGAATGGAATTCTGGCCGATAAAATGGGTCTTGGTAAAACAATTCACACAATCGCACTTCTCGCTCATTTGGCTTGTGACGAACAATAAAATTAAGAGGCTAATCCAACGTCTTCTTTCTCTTCTCCTCTAGTCTTGTTTGTGATTTGTTGATAATGCCATCTAGCGGAGCGGGAATGAATGACACTGTATGGATAAGGTAGAGTACTCTCTACCTTATCGGTATTAAGTCAAAAAATCGGTGCAACCGATATATTCACTTTGTATCGTTCATCCGGCATATCCTATCGGTTGTGAATGAATGATACGAACAATTAAAAAATCGGATTCGAGAGAATTGGATGAATCCCACCGGTGGTAACGTTCAAAGAAACCAAAAATCTCTCGTCCGATGCAACATTGAAAAAAAGTTACATCCGATAGAATCCATCGCATACTATTGCAAGCGATATGAGCTATCGGATGTGAACCCATCGTCCATATCCCTGACAACTGAACCCTGCTCAAACGAATTCAGTGCGGGTAAAGATATGCTGCATCGGTCATCCGGCATATCCTATCGGTTGTGAATGAATGATACGAACAATTAAAATATCGGATTCGAGAGAATTGGATGAATCCCACCGGTGGTAACGTTCAAAGAAACCAAAAATCTCTCGTCCGATGCAACATGGAAAAAAAGTTACATCCGATAGAATCCATCGCATACTATTGCAAGCGATATGAGCTATTGGATGTGAACCCATCGTCCATATCCCTGACAACTGAACCCTGCTCAAACGAATTCAGTGCGGGTAAAGATATGCTGCATCGGTAATCCGGCATATCCTATCGGTTGTGAATGCATGATTCGAACAATTAAAATATCGGATTCGAGAGAATTGGATGAATTCCACCGGTGGTAACCTTCAAAGAAATCAAAAATCTCTCGTCCGATGCAACATTGAAAAAAAGTTACATCCGATAGAATCCATCGCATACTATTGCGAGAGATCTGAGCTATCGGTTACGGACGTAGTCTATCGGACGTGAAACTATCGTTTATATCCCTGACAACTGAACCCTGCTCAAACGAATCCAGTACGGGTAGAGATAAGCCAGAGAGAGCCATATGAAAGAAATTTAAGCTATCTATGAATGTAATTTTTTCCCCAATTTCTAGTAATATAATTTTTGTGCCATTTATTATTGGTGATATAGGACGCGAGAAATCGTACGTTAGAGCACGTCTCAAGATGAATTGTGCGTCATAACCTTGTGAGTTATGAGCAATACAAATGAGAGAAGCGAGATTTTTCTCGTACGATGAAGTATTTATGAAATGAAGGAGCTTATCAACGACTCTGTCTCCCATGGGTATTTTTTCCTCGCTTTTACAAAAATTACAATTTTGATTCGGAGTATCACAGCAGTTTTCGCAAACTAGTCGAAGAACACAGAGAGTCAGCACATGTTTCTTCAATTTCGTTAGTTCCTCCCCGTCTTTTATCATTGGTTCGTCTTGACGAGCCTCAAAATCGTAAAATAAAAAATAATTATTTCGCTCTTTGGACAGAGGCTTCGTTTTGGTTGGAGCCATAAAACAATAATGCCCATATGGTCTGAATTCATCACAAACAGAACAGAGAAATTCGTTACAATTATGAATCTGATTGTGTACGACCCGCCTATTACATTCCTTACAAAAGCGTATTTTTTTGCATATGGAAAGACCGTTCTGAGATCCATTAGCTAAATGGTTAGAATAACACTGCTCGCCGTAAAAATGCCGATTACATTCTTCACACCGTCTAAACATTTGAAATCGATCACACGCTGGAGTCTTATAACATTTTTGACAGATGAAACTACAATTATGTTCGCCATCTCTCTTATATGCAACATTACACTCGCGACAAAATTTATCAGCCCAGTCGAATAAAGTTTTAATGTTTTTTATAGGTTGATAATGACGTTTCAAGGGAAAATATCCGATATTCACAATTAAGCGAGGCTTTGGACTTCCCTGAAAAGCTACACGTCCGTCATACATGATAATTGGATCCCTGTTACTCTCAACACGCCAGACAATGAGAGCTATATTCTCTTTTTTAACAAGCTGTTGATAGGCTGCTATTTCCTCAATACCCGCTCGGCCTGGTTTCACGCCTGAAGCTCGCTGTAATTTCCTGGTAAGATATGTCTGCTGGTGACCGTTTCTTTGTCGTATGTCCGTCCATGATACAGTCGTTGGTAAATTGTTTTTCTTGCATTGATATGCCTTTCCAACTAGAATCGATCGCGCTAAACACATATTGTCTTTGTTTGATATAGTTATTACCCCATTGAATCTGTTTTCACCGCACATCCTATTCCGGGCACCACCACTCATTTTTTCAGTAAAATGCAGTTCGAGAAAAAATTTACTATCCCGCGGTATCTCGCTTTCACTTTGAGTGAGACGCGTGAGCAGTTTTATAACATCTTCAAGGGTGATCATTGAAATTGGTCTTGGTGTTAAATAGCTCGGATTACGTATTAGTTGAGCCTCGGTAGTATATCCAAATTGTGCACCACAGACGTCATCATTATTTGGCCGCTGGCGAATTATACCGAGAATTTCTTCCGCGAGAAAATCCACTCATTCGATATCGGACATATCTTTAAGAGGCTTCGAAATATTGAACACGAGCTCGCGTTTAAGCGACTTAACTCTTCTAAACTCTCTTTCAATATCTTTCGCTTTGTCTAGCCTTGATGCACCGCTGCCTTGTTGTTCAGCCGCACCTTTAAACGGTTCATCAATTAATAATTTTCGCTATTTTAACTCCAATGATTTCTATCCTTACCAAAAATTTCAGCTAGCAACTCCTCTGCCGCTTGAGGAGAAACACCTACGCTTGTGGACGGAAGATTTTCCTCAGCTAACGCTGTATTCACTTCTTCACTTGCGTTATTCACTTCTTCACATGCATTATTCGCTTCCTCACTCACGTTATCCACTTCTCTATCTTCTAAGATTGAGAGTAATTCATCCAATTCTTGACTTTCCCCGGCCATGGTTTTTCTTCGACTGTGTCATTGCCCCGGGCAATTGCCCCGGGCGCTTTCCATATCTATCCGTAACTTTGATATTGACACCAACATCTTTCATATACTCATTTACATCTTCATCGGTGTCTTCGAAGTGCATTGTTACATAAAACCCGTCTAGTCCCATTCTTTCGATTTTTCTTGTTTGACAAAGCTGGCCGGTTAGTATTTCTCCTACACGGTAGATTTCTTCTTAGTCCCATAACACACACCCAAGTAAACAGCATCGTACTAGCAATGGAGGAATACATTTTAACTCCTCTTCCTCTAGACGATAGACGCATTCTTTAGATTTTATTATGACGTCACACAGATCAATTAATAGTATTTCCAATTTACTCCCAGAATTTTTGACGATACCGCGAGCCCCACCCACCCCCGGGACATCTACAACGCACATTTCTTTTGAGTTTGCGAGATCTGCGCCCAATTTATTAATGAAATACTGTGTGATAAATATTCAGCCATCTCAAAGAATGTGTTAGACCATTGTTCGGGCCGTACACATATGTGGGACGGAGATCTCACCTGTATTATTTCAGCCACACATTCTGACTCTGGAATGATGGAGGGAACGGAAATGATAAGACCACCTTTATCCATTCTTTATATCAGACTGAGTTTTATTTGAAACATTTATAGACAATATATGCAAACATGAGTGCCAGTAGGAAAAATTGAAGCCCCAACCTATCGTTGTGACGAGCTCAGAAGGTTTTTCGTTTTGCTCCTCCTCCACTAGTGATCAATAATCCCAAACGTAACTCAGAATCAACAAAAATAACTTCACTTTCTCTTGGGTGAATACACCCCAAACAGACGCTTACTGGACGTTTTCTTGAACTGTAATTTTTACTCGAAATTTTTGACTTTAACTCAACATATTAATTGTGCGGGGACTCGCGTAACTTACTTTATTTGTGCTTTCTTTCCTCCGTGTTGACCTCTTTTTTATTTCCTTTACTTTACTTGAATTTCCGTTCCTTTCTTTACTTTAATTAATTTTGTCTGATTTTTCCTGACACGATGTGATCGCCACCGCGTCCCGGGAGAAAAATAATGAGTTTTCTCTCCCACGAGTTAGCGTTGGGTGCACTCGGCTATTTCCGCTCAGTCCCGGTGGAGCCGAGGTGCAACTCATCCAATTATCCCGCGAGTCTCCCAATACTTTACTCAATGTCACTGAGTTTATAGCCCAAGCGTCAGAGATTTCTTCGCTGAAAAAATTCCTAGAGAAGATTTTTTGCTTGCTATGACTTCTGTGATGTGTAAGTAGAAGGATCCTGAAAATATTCCCAAAAATTCGGTCGGGAACATTTGTTTAAATAACAAAAAAGGAAAATTTTCCTGTTTTTTCAACTTTTTTCCCAAATATCTCTGAAAATACGGACTGAATCGAAAAAAGTATAGAATCTGATGAGTTCCCTTATGAAATTCTCCATAAAAAAGGTCCAATCACTTATTTCGAATTATATGATAGTTTTGAAGATAAGGCCGGGTGAAGCTGACCCCACGATGTTAGAGCTCGTGCGTGACGTCAAGACCGTTGCATAACGTTTCAACCAGCTGAAGTAAAAGGGTTTGGAATGATTACTCAGCGATATTTATTGAAAAAATTATTTATTTTACTGAAAAACAAATCGAAGTTTGAAAATAGAACAACGAACAATTTTTTTTCTTTTTTGAAAGTCAATTGCTATAATATAATCAAGTTATTTTGAGAAGGGATTTCTGATTGGAGAATGAGAGGTAATAATTGAACAATTTTTTCGTTAAGCAAGATTCTGTTGCGTGAGCTTTCTTTTTTATTCGTTCATTCTCCGTCTTTTCCGTTGGGGTTGGTTTCGGAGTTCCAGCTGCATGGGTATTTCTGACTCTTCACTTTCCGGAATGTTACCAATTCCTTCAAAGTCTTCAGCTTCTCCCGATTCTTCACCCTCCTCATGAGACATCAGAACGTTCAGGAACTTTTCCAAATCAATGTCAACGTCTTCGTCTCCGTCTTCTTCGATCTCTATTTCCACCACTTTGGCATTGGAACAAGTTTGGCCCTCACAATGTGTGCATTAGGGTGTCCCAAAAAAAAACAAAATGTAGTTTTCCATCTGCATACCACCTGAATCAGTCAGATTACATGTCAATATGAAGTTCTCACAACCTGCATGTAATTGGACCAGTCTGAGTAGTGCCTCAACAATAATTAAGATTGTTCATTGAAAGCGCATAAGAAAACAATTTCTTCTCAACAAATACTTCATTTTAATGCATATTATTTGAATTGCTCACGAATTGTTTACGAATTTATAGGAAAACATTGATTCATCGCACAAAACAATTGATTGTGCAGAGAGGTAATGAACGAAGGTACTTGAAGTTATTCTGCAATCAGGTCCTTGTGAATATCTGGGGAGCTGAATGGAATAGAGGGATTTGTACTTGAATATTTTTACTCTGAGATATTTTCACCCTGAGATATTTTTGCCCTGAGATATTATCGTTGAGATATTTTGGTGTGAGATATTTTTACCGTGAGATATTATTGTCGAGATTTTCTTGCCGAGATGTAATTGCCCGAGAAATAAAAAGGCGTCACTGTACCTGAATATCTTCCATAAACCAGCTTCATATTCACAGGATCCTCTATGCTGTACAAATTTAGTAATATTTTATGGAGAATAATGATTGAAATGTCCTGATTAGTCATAGAAATATTGGAAAGAACATTAGCAGCATTGAAATATTGCTTTGTCAATGTATTAATGTTGTTAATGTTTTTCTCTCAATATCCCCATGCACGATCAGTACTTTAACTCAGGAAATGAAATTGAATCCAGTAGTTGCATGATAGAAATGATGACAAAAAAAAAGAAACTGATATTCCTGTAAAAATCGTGGCCAAGTACATGTTTCTGAGAATCCCTCTCTTTGAAAAGGAATGAGATAATTTGGAAGAGCCAAGAAATCGAATTATTTCACGGAAGTTGATGAGGAAGTCAAGGAATTAATACGATTAGATGGGAGATTATTCGGTAGGAAAAATCAGAAACTTGATTTTCTCGATTTCCATCAATGATTTTAATTCAAATTCAGATGTGAAAAGGCCAAGTTTCTGATCTTTCCTACCGAATGATCTCTCATCTAATTGTATCAATTTCTTGTCTTTCTCATCAACCTTCGCGGAATAATCCAAATTCTTAACTCTTCCAAATTATCTCATTTTTTTTAGGGACAAGGATTCCCTGAAACATGTACTTGGCCAGATTTCATGGGCGCTTTCAATCAAATATTGCTTATGAAAAAAAATAAAAATCACCATTCGACCACTCGATAGCATAGAGGATCCTGTGAGTATGAAGCTGGTTTATGGAAGATATTCAGGTACAGTGACGCCTTTTTATTTCTCAGGCAATTACATCTCGGCAAGAAAATCTCGACAATAATATCTTACGGTAAAAATATCTCACACCAAAATATCTCGACGATAATATCTCAGGGCAAAAATATCTCAGAGTGGAAATATCTCAGGGTAAAAATATTCCGGTACAAATCCCTCTATTCCATTCAGCTCCCCAGATATTCACAAGAAACTGATTGCAGAATAACTTCAAGTACCTTCGTTCATTACCTCTCTGCACAATTAATTGTTTTGTGCGATGAATCAATGTTTTCCTATAAATTTGTAAACAATTCGTAAGCAATTCAAATAATGTGCATTAAAATGAAGTATTTGTTAGAAAGAAATTGTTTTCTTATGTGATCTCTATGGAAAATCTTAACTATTGTTGAGGCACTACTCAGACGGGTCCAATTACATGCAGGTTGTGAGAACTTCATATTGACATGTAATCTGACTGATTCAGGTGGCATGCAGATGGAAAACTACATTTCGTTTTTTTTTGGGACACCCTAGTGTGCATATGATTGAACAGTTCAGACCATGTCTACGACAGCCGCAGTTTCCCTTGCAGCCAGCTCTGCAACTGCACTGATCATTCTGAGCAGTGCTGCTGGTGCAGCTTCCTCAGTAGTTACTGGCAGTAAACCGTTGAGAGTGCGTTTCCAACCCCATTCCGTCGGTTCCAAATGCACTCCTTCCGAGCTCTGTACTTGGTGGTAGACTCTATATGCATGCTGTCGGGCTGCTGCACGAGTAGGTGGTAGGGAAGCAAGATTAAATGAATTCTTTGACAGATTTTTTGAAGCACAAGAACCTCCATTCATCCAGATAATACTTGTCTGTTGTCTGAGCTCCATACAAGGCAATAATTAATTTTTCAGCAGCGGTCTCTAGGAAGTCAGGATGAGAATCCTGACTCAGAAATGGTCCAAGTATTTTCTGTAGATCTACATCCTTCTCCAGTAATTTGATTACTTTCATTTTCCCCATACCGAAGAATGCAGAGGTGGTGTCACAACCACCGAATGCATGAATAAAGGAAATGAAGTGGCGGATCGATGGGTACTTGAAGCTTTGGGTACTGTACAATCTTTGTTCGATTTTTCCCCTGCCAGGCTTCAAGAAATAAATATTCGAATCAGGAGAGCTTCGAGCTGTCAAAATGACCAAAACATCAATATCCTCGCTGACCAATATGACTTCATTGTAATTAGGAGAAAGTTCCATTGCTGTAGTAACTATCAACGTGTCAGCATCTTCATAGGCCTGCTTGCATTGGAAACCAGCATCCTCAAGTTTTCCAATTAGTAATTCGATCAGTCTACTTTTATTGTTGTCATTAGAAAGGAATTTCTCTTGAGAAATTGTTGCTGCCATATTCAAATCAAACAACGTGTCAGGAGATGTTTGTTTCTGTTGCCGGCGTAGTCTTTCAGCATATTTTGTACTTTTCATTGCTGCATCAATTGGGTAACCATCAAATACTATAAAGCTCTGTGGTTGATAATGTTTTTGGACGTACTCGATGTATTTGTTGGTAATCTGATCGAAAGTTTCTTTCTGTTGCCACAATACTCGATGCAATAAATAACCACCATCAACAACATGAATGAAATTACTGCATGACAAGTCCACGTTGATTGCTTCAAAACTATCGTAAAGAGAAGATTTCGTATTCTTCCGCATGCCCAATTCATTAAACAATGAGAGAGGATAGGGCGATAATTCATAATCCAAATAGGTGTACAGTTCTTCAAGGGTTTTATTAGCTAGCGGAATTCTTTGAAACAATAGCAAGGGGTCTATTGAAACAGTTTCTTCTTGGATTTTGATCGACGTGTGGGCATTCTTCAGTGGTTTCACTCTTGCTTTCCTGGAGAGCTTGATTTCAGCAAAGTTTTGTCCGGCTGCCTCTCGCATTAATTCCATTCCCACTTCATTAGCATTGTGGCAATTAATAATTTCAGTACCCTTTACTCCGGTGCTCAATGACATGATTTCAGAAGTTTCAGGGAAAGGAGGATGAATCGAAAACCAGTCGGTGAATTTCTGGAGATCCCGGCTATCTCTCTCTATTCTTGCTGGTCTGGCATCCGTATGTTGCTCTGTAGTACCAAAATCAATTCGGCAAAATTCACTGATTTTATCTGTCACTTCAATGATGGTAGGCATTCCAAGTATCCACTTCGCCAAAACACTGTCAGTTGTCCCTCGACCATGGGTCAATCCTCCTTTACTTTTTGAATCTTTCATTAATGTCTGCTCAATAGTCATGTCAGACCAAATGCAATCGTGGGGGAAAAGAGAGCATTACGTATGATATTGCGGAGAATTGGGAGAATGACAGGAAAACTTGGGGGAAGAGAGAGAATTGTGACGGATAGTGGGGAAAATGGGAGAATCACGTGTGATATTAGGGAGACTTGGGAGAATTCGTGTAATTGTGGGGAGAATTGGGAGAATTACGTTAAATGTTGGGGAAAAAGAGAGAATTATGAGAGATAGTCGGGAGAATTGGGAGAATTCGTGTGGTCGTGGGGGAAAAGAGAGAATTACGCGTGATATTGCGGAAAATTGAAAGAATTACAGGAAAACGTGGGGGAAGAGCTTTCTCTTCCCCCACGTTTTCCTTGCCGTTTGCCATTAAACAATTAAATTTATTAATAAATTAATTTTTATTAATAAATTTTATTTAGAAAATCAAATTTCGGAAAAAATATGTAATGCGCAAGCAGGATTTGAACCCACGACCCTCTGATTACATGTCAGGTGCTCTACCGCTGAGCTATTGCGAGTTACTATATTTACCATCGAATTTTTGATTCTCACATCTTTTCTCCACCTCCCATCCACGAGGCAATGTCACCATTAATCAATTGTGACGGATAGTGGGGAAAATGGGAAAATCACGTGTGATATTAGGGAGAATTGGGAGAATTCGTGTAATTGTGGGGAGAATTGGGAGAATCACGTGAAATCGTGAGGGAACAGAGACAGTTACGTGTGATATTAGAGAGAATTGGGAGAAGTCGTGTAATCGTGGGGAAGAGAGAGAATTACGTGTGGTCGTGGGGAGAATTGAGAGAATTACGTGAAAACGTGGGGGAAAAGAGAGACTTATGAGAATTCGCCGGGAAAAGAGAGCGAATTACGTGTGATATCGAGGAGAATTGCGAGAAATATGTGTAATCGTGGGGGAAAAAAGAGAATTGTGATGGATAGTGGGGAGAATGAGAGAATCACGTGTGATATTAGGGAGAACTGGGAGAATTCGTGTAATTGTGGGGAGATTTGGGAGAATTACATGAAATAGTGGGGAAATGAGAGAATTATGAGAGGTAGTGGGGAGAATTGGGAGAATTCCGTGCAGGGTGAGGGAAAAGAGAGAATTATGAGAAATGGTGGAGGAAGAGAGAATTATCACGGATAGTGGGGGGAATGAGAGAATCACGTGCGATATTAAGGAAAATTGGGAGAAACTACGTAGAATCATGGAGGAAAAGAGAGAATTATGGGAGGAAGTGGGGGAAATGAGAGAATTACGTGTGAAATGCGGAAAATTAGGGAATTATAAATGATGTGGAGGAAATTAGACAATGAGGGGAATCAGAGAATTACCTGAGATTCTTAGAGAAACTGAGAGAGGATTAGATACTGATACTTTTCACATTGAATTCTGTGAATGAATATTGGTATTCTGATGCTGAAATTTTACTTTAAGATGACTATGCAAATGACTTGACCATTATACCATCCCGTGTCTAGAAAATATTCAAATTCTCATCTGATATATCTTCAGATGGTTCATATCTAAATTAAGATAATTTGTTGAATTTTTCATTTTTCAATCACTATCATAAATATTGAGTTCTCCTGCAAATGCATAAGATCTCTTATATCATGTTATTTCTATCAATTGACTTATCTAGAATTGGTAGGAGTGCCATTCATCATGAAATATTGCCTTGTTCTTTTGCGAAGTGGAGAGAGCGCAGTTGTTCCAGCATCTTCGTTGAGAACTGCTGGAAAGTTTTTGAAGGTGAAATGGGAAAATGGCCGTCTATATCTGGCACGCATTCTAGCAAAATCAAGTAAAATGAATATCTTGCTCCTTGCAATTTTTCTAGTGTAGATATTCTTCAAGTCTCTTCAAATTTTCCAGATGATTCTGTATTCTTGCAATCATTATCGGTTGAAAGGAATGGGGTCATTGTTTTTGGCTCGGAAACGTCCACAGACGCCGGAGGAATTGAAAATCCCTCCGTTCCATCTTATCAAGCCTCACAAGAAGAAGACTTGAGTGAAGCGAATGCAGCATTCAATGATGACCCTGAGAAGCCATGTTGTTCTCGCGTTTTATCACCAGTGATAAATCATTCAGTCATCTCAGAGTGTTAAGTGCATAAAAAAATTAGGAATTTCCTACATTTACGCACTTTGCACAGTTGAGTCTCGATTTGTAATTCAAATAGAATTCTTCCTGATAACGCTTTCCATTTTCTCTAAAAGTTGGAGTCTTCTCCACAAGAAAACACTGCTCCCCGCGAAGCACTACTAGGAAAATCTACTGTGGGAAGTCAGACAGACGATGAAAATGTGGGAAATTGCCAGGCTTGCAATGTCACTCTGAAATCGTTAATCACTGAGCACTGGGTCCAAACGGACAGCGTATCAACTGAATCTAGAAGTTCTCAATGTCAACTAGAGATGATCAGCATTGGTACTAACACAAAAGCTAAAGATCCATCCACCTCAGACCAACACGATTTCTCTCATGAACGCATTCATGATAATGATATGGCCGCAAGTGTGAGCAGCGATCATGATATCATTGTGAGTACCGGAAATGGCACCACTGACGATGATATTGGCAATAGTGATCATGGTCTGAGTGATAGTTCGGATGACAATGATGGTGACCTCGTTGATAGGAAAATCAACATGATTAGACGAAATACTTTCCCGTGGTCACAAAGTGGAAATGGTAAAGCTGAATTAGTGCCAGGTGCTAATGTTTTCATTGCTTCGGACCCATTGTTCACAACAATTGCAGACTGTTATCAGAATCCAAGGGAGCTCATTCGTCGCCTCCTAAGATTGATAATTCCCCGAGATCAACTGTTGAAAATGACAGTCACAGGACGCGGGTGGAATCGACGTCCTATTCCTCCAGATGTCTTGAACGCAGTCGAAAGTAATTTTCATTTCAAAATGCCGATTGTGGGTCCCAGTTGAGATTCTGATTAATTGTACGAATGAAAATTTCAGATTGCATGAAAGCGAATATTGAAGAACAGCTCTGGTTATCAGAGACTGAGTTCCGCTCCGTGGTGGTAAAGATGATGGACAAGATGCGTCAGGCTTCTAATCGTTGATGGATTCGTATGCAACGCGTATAAAATAAAATTATTTAATTCAAGTCGCCTTCACTAAATATTGAATACTTAAACTTAATGTTATTGATCTAAATCTCATTCCACAAATCGATGTTCAATTTGCTAGTTAAATAAATATGTTTGTGTGGACGTTTCATTGAAAAATTTTAGATTTTTCTCAATCACTCAGGCAATAAATTCACTCTCTCTCTCTAAGGAGAATTCTCATTCTGAGGTGATTATCAGACATAGTACAGATGAGTTTGAATCGGAGAATATATGAGTCCATTGATGCGGTAACGGGTAGTGCTTATCTCAATGTACCTTTCTTTAGGTTTGTGGTCGAGAATTTCTCTCCGATCGATTGTATCTGTGCTGTATGCAATACTTGTAATCGTATTCACAGCCCCTAGTTTTTCTATATTTCGTATAGAAGTACGAGTAGTGAAGCGATTTAACAACCAGTAATACTGGTATTTCCATATCGAAAGTCTAAAAGCAGAAAGTCGTATTTCTTACACATATGACCTCTTGCCTTGAGTAACGTATGAAATGAATCAAATGTATCCTTCACTGTGAGATACACATTTATATTTCACAATTGAAATTACAGCCGTCTGCTTCTAGTGCAAAATCAGATTATTTGAAATTTCTGGACCATCATTTCAGAATTTTAACTTTACCTCAGACATCAAAATTCTGTCGTGTTTTCCTCGAAACATGATTTTTCAAACTGACACACAGTATAACTCTGATAATTTCCTTTATTTTTCTTTGAAATATCCATGGTATTTTGAGTAGAATATTTTGAATGGAAATACGTAGGAAATTTGCAGAAACTTAAGATGCACAGTTTCTATCAATAAGAGATTGCGGGTTGTAGTTGTCAAAAATTCTACATTCCCATTCTAATGTTCATTAATCACATAACGAGCAATATCACGCCCACACACACAAAAGTGGAATATTCATTTACATCTTCAAACTTATATTTCATTGATTGAATTATATACCTTGGATTGAAAGAAAATGAATCAATGAATAATATATTTGTAATGATGATGAGAATGAATATGAAAGATAATTAAAAGAGATGATATTGATTAACATGAATGAATAAATGGTTTAGTCACATTGAGCTCTGAATCCTGTAGGTATCAAAAACAAGCAACAATAACATGTGCTCGAAGATTTTCAAATTTAAAACTACGACGATTGTCTCTAAAGATACTCTTGTAACGTGAAAAGGATCTCTCAACATCCACAGATGTGAGAGATGCAAAACGTGTTGCATTAGCATCGTCAATTGTCCATTCTTGGGGTAGTGCCTCGAAATATTCTCTCTGGACGCAGTCATTTACGTCGATCATGATATGAAGTCCTGCATTACGTTCAATTATCCTGACTAGTTTGGCATGAATTGCTCTTGGGATTTCTGGGTCATTCATCAGATCTGAACAGAGATTACTGAATCTGTCCAATTTTTCACTGAGAGGAACACCTGTAGTTTCTAGACATCGAATGGTTTCTGCAATGCATGAAAACTTTTCAGTTATGAAATTCAAATGTTCTTCAATTGCAGGCTGCTCATATAGCTCCATAGCCCTCCTGACACATACTGCATCAATCGGCAGTTCATCGAAGACCGCAAATAATTGTTCAAAATACAGATCATAATATTCACACGCATTAATCCACGTTCCCCATCGCGTCACAATTGGTGCTGGTGGCAAAGGTATATCACCTGCGATATGATGGAATATTTCTACACCATTGGGTGCTTTGCAGAAAACTTTCTTTGTTGAAGCAATCAAATCATTAACATCCTCGTATTGCTCACGAATTTTTTCGGCTACTAGATGCAATCCATGGCACAAACATCGGATATGGACCAATTTTATATAATGAAAATCGGTTCTCAACAGTTGAGCTGATAGGACCATGTATGGTGCAGAATCGGTGGCATACATAAGAACTCGATCCCGGTGGATACCATCCGGCCATAACTTGATCAATGATGATTCCACAAATTCGCATATAGTCCTGGCATTCGCTCTTCCAATTTCTGCGATATGTATAAGTCGTGGAGTGCCTGCATGACCATTTGTTAAGGGATTAACAATCGCATTAACGCTGGTACGTCCACTGGAATCAGTTGTTTCATCTACAGTAAGATGGATTCGTTCTTCTCCGATTTCTTCGCGAATTTTGTGGATAATCTCTTCGTAATATTTTTTCACGTAAGTTTTCCTAACTGTAGAGGCTTCTGGTACAGATTGTCTAGTCCATTTTTTTAAGAATTCTTGATAACTTTTATTCCTCAGTTCATTCAAAGCAATGTCGGAACGCAAATGCATTTCTGTGAGTTCCATATAATAGGCATTCATCCGGGAGGAGCATGCCTGCCTCAATTCGATTCTGGGCCGAGGGATTTGCATCCAGAGTTCCAGTGATTCTTGGTGTTTTCTAGATTCATCGTGCTTTCTGATATCTCGTAATGTTATCGATCGCAAGCGTATGTTGCAACAAGCGCAGTCGATAAGATCATTCACTAATGAATATATGTCTTGAGGCAAATGTAATTCTTCACGGATTCTCGCCCAGCTTGCATCTAATCCATTATTTTCAAGATTTTCCAATGCGATTTGATGGCGTTGGCTCTGATTGTGACGCGTGACACTTCGCCGATTCAAAGTTTTGAAACGTCCTCCGCAAGTGTTACAGAGCACCTCATCGTTGTCCCATTCGTAGAGATCGTCAGGTAACTCTAAATGTACACGAAGTCGATTCCTACGTTCTTCCCTGTTCATTTCCTATTACACTCGATTGTTAAGGAGATTGATGCAGGAGTAAAAAGGATAAACATGCAGTGACAGGGATAGAGATCGATTTTGGCTGACTGTAACGGAAAAAGAACAATATGAACATTAGCTACCATGATGAGCACGGAAGACAGGCTAGTTGGACAACGAATGGAATTATTGCAGTGTTATAGATAGAAGGTTTTGGAATTTGAATGATTTTGAAGAATGGCGGGGAACTCCAGAATTGATATCTGATATTGTATACGTGCAAAATTCGTGCATTTTCACACATAATTCTCCCATTTCCCACTATCTCTCATAATTCTCTCTTTTCCCCCACGATTACACGAATCCTTCCCAATATCACACGTAATTCTCTCTTTTTCCCCATGATTCCACGTAATTCTCCCAATTCTCCCTCATATCACTGATAATCCTCCCATTCCCCCCACCCCACTATCTCTCATGATTCTCACTTTTTCCCTATAATTACACGTGATTCTCCCATTTCTCTCATTATCTCTCATAATTCTCTTCTTCCCCCACGATTTCACGTGATTCTCCCAATTCTCTCCAATATCACATGCAATTCTTTCCCCCCCCCCCCCACGATCACAAGAATTCTCCCAATTCTCCCTAATATTACACGTAATGTTCTCTTTTCACCCACAATTTCACGTAATTCTCCCAATTCTTCCTACCATTACACGTCGTTCTCTCTTTTCCCCCACGATTACACGTAATTCTCCCAATTCTCCCCAAATCACACGTAATTCTCCCATTTTCCCCATGATTCTACGTAATTCTCCCAATTCTCCCCACTATCTCTCATGATTCTCTCTTTTCCCCCACGTTTTCACGTAATTCTCCTAATTCTCCCCAATATCACACGTAATTCTCTCAATTCTCCTCAATATCACACGTAATTCTCCCAATTCTCCCCACTATCTCTCATAATTCTCTCTTTTCCCCCACGATTCCACGTAATTCTGCCAATTCTCCCCAACATTACACGAATTCTCCCAATTCTCCCTAATATCACACGTGATTCTCTCATTTTCTCCACTATCCGTCACAATTCTCTCTTTTCCCCCACGTTTTTACGTAATTCTCCCAATTCTCCCCAATATCACACGTAATTCTCTCTTATCCCCCACGATTACACGAATTCTCCCAATTCTCCCTTATATCACACGTGATTCTCTCATTTTCCCCACTATCCCTCACAATTCTCTTTTTTCCCCCACAATTACAAATAATTCTCTCAATTCTCCCTAACATTACACGTAATTCTTTCTTTCCCCCATGATTCCACGTAATTCTCTCAATTCTCCTCAATATCACACGTAATTCTCCCATTTCCCCTGCTATCTCTCATAATTCTCTCTTTTCCCTACGTTTTCACGTAATTCTCCCCACTATCTCTCATAATTCTCTCTTTTCCCCCACGATTCCACGTAATTCTGCCAATTCCCCCCAACATTACACGAATTCTCCCAATTCTCCCTAATATCACACGTGATTCTCTCATTTTCCCCACTATCTGTCACAATTCTCTCTTTTCCCCCACATTTTCACGTAATTCTCTTAATTCTCCCCAATATCACACGTAATTCTCTCTTATCTCCCACGATTACACGAATTCTCCCAATTCTCCCTAATATCACACGTGATTCTCTCATTTTCCCCACTATCCCTCACAATTCTCTTTTTTCCCCTACAATTACAAATAATTCTCTCAATTCTCCCTAACATTACACGTAATTCTTTCTTTTCCCCCATGATTCCACGTAATTCTCTCAATTCTCCTCAATATCACACGTAATTCTCCCAATTCTCCCCAATATCACACGTAATCCTCTCTCTTCACCCACAATTTCACGTAATTCTCCCAATTCTCTCTAATATCACACGTAATTCTCTCTTTTCCCCCACAATTTCACGTAATTCTCCCAATTCTCCCTAACATTACACGGAATTCTCTCTTTTCCCCCACGATTACACGTAATTCTCCCATTTCCCCGAATATTGCCCACAGTTCTCTCTTTTCCCTCATGATTACGCGGAATCCTCTCATTTCCCTCACTCTTCACACGTAATTCTCTCATCCCCCCTCCTTCCCTTTCCCACTCTCTCACTCAAAACCTATTGCAATTGCCAAATTCCACCATGTGGGATTGGCTATCCAAGATATTTCTTTCGCGAACAGTATCCAAGAATGTATAAAATCAAATTAATATTGAGAAAAAAATATTATGTCAATTAAAATTAACCTTTCATTTTACTTACCTCGTTTCCTCAAAAAATCACTGTCTTTATATAATGTTTATGAACTCGTACAGCCACACTTGAATGAATAGGTTTTGACGTAATATTCTTTTTGTTTTTTTATTCATTCAAATATGACATGTGCGATTTTTTTTGTCGATCAGTGACCGCCTTCATGTTGGTCAAAACTGAAGGGGAACTTTCCGGCCCTATTTATTAGCAAGTCGCTTCCGAATGCATTTATTTTTCTCCTCTTTACAATCGTTTCAGATACATTTCCATTTTTGTTTATTTCAAAGGAGAAAAGTATTGAGTAATAAGCTAATCTGAATTATTGGATGATTTTATTTTAATTGCTATTCCATTGCACATTCCATTATTATGTTATGTGGATATCGATTCATTCCGTTTCTTACGTTTCCTTGGTGACCAATTTTCAATAAACTTTATTATATCTGATATAACGTCTCATGTCTGAAGGTTATTTTTATTCTTCAATTATCGAATTGTTGTTATAATTTTTTTTTTCTACTAATAATTTACAAGGAAAAAGAACTAATTCGTGCGATATGTCTGACATCAAAAGTGAAAGTGGAACGAGTGTAAATCGGAAATTTTGAATATAACTAATTCTACAATTTTATGAAGATGAAGAACTCATGTAAAGATTATAATCAAGATTGTAATTAGTTCCTATCCTTTTCCATTTTTCCGTCCGAGTTTTTGAAAAGAATATGGGTTGAGAGCCCCAGATAATCAAGATGAATATTAGTTTCTATAAAAATTAATACTTATCTTTATTGCTCTTGACAGTTACACTAAAAATACTGATTCATAACAACTTTGCATGAAAGACAATATTTTCGATTGAGAGCTAAATATCAGTAAAATTCGAAGCTCATATCTTGACTACTTCATTTCTAATAGGGTTTTTTTATCGAACAAACAAAATTTTTCATGTAATATTAATGAAATCAAAATAACTCAAAAACTAATGACGAGAAAAATCTGAAAAAATTCACACAATTATATAATATAGTGTCTAATATTATTCCTCAGTCTGGATGAAATCACTCGGAAACTTATTGCAAATTTTGAAAAAATGAAAAAATTGAAATTTTGAAAAATCTCTCATATCTAAGAAAATATTCCTCCAATGCTGTCCAATAACGATCCCAAGCTGCAGGTTTAGAAGACCAATATGTGAGCCAAATTTGGAATTCCTATCTCAATTGTTCCGATTGTTATTGAAACAACAAAATTTTGCAAGAAAAATGATAAAAATCAACATAACTTAAAAACGAAGCATTAGAAAAATCTGAAGAAATTCACGCAGTGACAGAATATGATGTCAAATAATATGCATCAATCTGGATGAAATCGATTGAGAACTTTTTGAAAAATCAATTTTTTTCAAAAAATCGAAAATTTGTCATATCTCAAAAAATATTGAATGAATTCCAAGTAACGAGGTCTCGAAAAGAAACATTTATCACAACCAATATATAGTAGAAATATGAGATTGTTCGGTTGAAATTTTACCGTTTATAAGTAAAAAAAAATCCACACAGACACACATACATACTGTGACGTAATTCCTGAGCCTAACGGTAAGCTCAGCAATTAAGCACGCTTGAAAAGCACCCAATAGCCAAAAACAAAATTCAAAACAAAACTAAAATCCAAATGGGCGCCAGGATGTATCTCAACATCCGATCAATCTTAAATTGATCTGAACAATAACAACAAAATCAAAATTTCAAATAAATTAAACACAAACTCGAATACTCCCTTATTTAGCACGAACTAGGTCAGTCTCCCTCTCAGCGTCGCTGTTGTGGGTTTAAATAAGGAGTATAAATAATTCCAAACAAAACAATTTAGGGGATAAAATAAAAGTTTTATATAAAAAAAAATTAATTATAAATTATTAAACCCCTGCGTTACATCGGCGAGTGCGCAGCACAATAAATGAAAAAAATTATAAATTTCAAACAAATAAAACAATTCAAAATAAATAAACAATTAATTACAAACAAATTCTTTGAAACCAAATTTAAAATAAAGTTAATCAAATAAAAGAATTTAATTAATTAACAAATTGATTAATTTATTGATTAATCGTCAACGCATAATAAAGTTATCAAATAAAAGGAATATTCAAAGAATAACATTCAAATTCAAATTCATAAGAAATCAATGTTGCTGCCACCTACAGTTATCTTTCGCAACGAAACGAAAGTAACTATTGTTCCCTAGCGCTAAGTTACTAGAAATTCCCTAGCGATATTCCCTAGGTGTCAAGGCCGACTCAACTATACTCAATGCATGAAATTAATTGAATTAATTTCATAAAAATGAAAAAAATAATTCATCAAACAAAATTTCTCAAAATATTGAATAATAAAAAAAAATGAAAAAAACAGAATTCAATATATTTCACAAAGTCGCGAGACTAAAATTCCAAACTAAATTCCAATTAATTATCTTTGGCCATGACGCCAAAATATTTCCGTTAATTGAAAATTTTAAATTCGCGACATTTTATCCAAACAAAAAAAAATAATTTTCTAAAAAAATATTTTTTTTTCCGAGAAACGAGCACGAGAGTTCCAAAAATTATTTATAAAAAAAATAATATGTTTCCAAAATTATCAAAATTAATTCGCCGATAAATGGTATTCGATTTCGTGGCGTCTTTTTATATGGCGTCATTACGCTAACAGAAAAAATACAATTTTCACGACCACGAAATCAATTACCGTACAAAATTTAATTAAACAAAAATTTGCTCACCAGATTATGAAAAATTGATTTCAACGTGAACAATATTTTTTTTTATTCAAATTAATTAAACGACAATTAATACAATTAATTCCAATGAATTAGTTGTCCAAATGTGAAAATGGCGACTAGGCAAAATTGTGTAGAGAGACACGACACAACATGTGTTTACTCTACGGCACACCAAACGAGAATCCTGCCGACAGCAAACGCTGTACTCGGCTAAGGCTTCTTTTCCGGGAAGGACTCTTCTCATTGGTCAATCCCAGACTACGTCAGTTAACACAGCTTAACCTGACGACAATAATTTCTTCTGTTCAATGACAATAAATTCCAACGAAGACAATTGAGAAACTCCAAGTCGATGACATTAGAGTTGGGACAATTTTATCAAGTCCAAGGATGCAACCAAAGTTCATCTAAACGTCTCAATTAATTCTTCCGATGAATCTTGTCATTGGCGCCAAAACTTTAGTCCAATTAACCGACTCCTTCGGTAATGTCGATTCCCTTCATCATCGTCCATCTGGTGTCTCCCTCTTCCAGTCGTGAGACATCAACTCAATTGACGACAATCCAATGAGCGTTAACAAAAGAAATTAACCAATCGGCATTAGTTTTACATAATTTATACAAAAATTGAACTCTCGTGATTCGTTTGTTTTGATTCTCCCTTGGTGGTGCCAAAACTATTCAGAATTTAAAATTAATTACGCGCCCAGACGACAAAAAGTAACGTAATCCAAATATTACGTTACAATACATACACACACACACACACACACACACACAGACTTTTTCTCTAAATATCATTTTCGGACTCTCCACATCATTTTAAGTGATTTGCAACAAAAAAATCGAAATCGAAAATCCTTACGATTGTTAAGCTTCCATTCGGAAGCAAAAACGTTGAAATTCGCCATTTCATTCATTTAAACGAATGTTCCCGACTGATTTTCGGGGAACATTTTTGGAATTTGGTTTATTACACATCAAATTAAACATAGAAACAATAAAACCTTCTCTAGGAATTTTTTCATCCATTCATCAATTTCAACTCCCTGACGCTTGGGCTATGTGTTGAGGACTAATATGTGAACTCTCGTTCCCCTTCGTGGTCTGGAACCTGCCTGGTTCTCGCTCAGCAAGTTTTCTGATTCTACCCACTTGGATAGTCCATTAGCCATTATTCCGGTTGAAATTTTGTAACAGACCTCCAGTGGGACGTCTATGCCCCTGTCATAGCTCACCTGGGTTTCATCACTAGCCTCGAAAATTGGGAAAATCCTCGCCCTGTTCCAACCCTCTACTACGGTGTTTGATCTCCACCCTTTCGCCAAGACCTGGAACACCTGTTCTCGTCTTTTAGGGGGCATCTCCGTCAGACAGTCTTTCAGAATGCAAAGGGAGGAATCATAAAGATAGAAATTCCCTGTATTCACTGTGATCTCAGGTCTCTATCAGTGCTCTAATTGCCCCCCCCCCCCATAATAGTTTGAAATGCAGAGTCCGATCTTCCTCGGCAATTTTCGCCATCTTCTGCTCCTTTCCTGGCCTAAACTTAGTACGGTTAGCCCATGATCTGCTGTCATTATCTCGGCTCGCCCATACTCTTTTTTTTCTGATCATTAAGCTTCTTCAGAGATTTTCTTGTGTACATGCCTGTCTGCTAGTTCCTGGTTGTGCAGATGATCGAGACAAGCCTTCAAGCACTTAAATACTTCAAGTATCACATTCCCCTGTACTCTTCATCGACGCATGCTGGATCTCTCTCTGCACCAAACGGCTCTCTAGATTTTTCTATGATGCCTGCGGCTTTTGCTGCCGCCCAGATTGCTTCTTTGATGATTCTCCGGTGATCAAAGAACTCATATTCTCAAACATTCAAAAGAAACAATTTGAAATAATGATTGCTCTGGAAATACCAATCCTGTTTTCCTTATCCTTTATAATTCTATCATTTCCTTTTCCCCTCTTTTCGCAGACCTTCCCTACCACATCAATCCTATGCATCTACGATGAGCAATAATCATCGAAAAGAATGGGAGAATGACCCACAATTATCGAAATGGCTGAGTAGTGACCTCGCCGATCCCAAGAGATCTTACTGTAATTATTGCACAAGAAGTCTTTTAGGAAAATTATTTGTGATTAAGCGACATGGAGAAACTGCAGAGCATCTTCGTAATGAAGCCAGAGCGATCGCTAGAGAGCCCAATGAAGATTCACAACATGAAAATGTTTCTTCAGAAGCTGTTAATGGTCCTTCTACCTCGATTCCACCAAATCTAATTGTCCCCAACGCTGATCCTCCCGTACCAGATGAACCGTCTGAAGTGGAAAACGAAGATATTTATCAAGACGATAACCACATCCATGGTAATGATGTCGCTCAAGAGAAAAACTGTCCATCAGATGACGCATCTATACCAATAATTGAAGGGAACAACCAGGAAGAGGATACTAATTCAATTCCCTCAACTGGAAACTATGTACATAAGTATTGTTCAAGCTGGAGAAACATTTTCGACTGGGTTGCACCAATTCCTGGTACCCAGCTCATGGTTAAGTGTATTATATGTAAAACTAATATCACTGCTCAGAAATCTGCTTTGAATTGTCATCAGGCAACGAAAAAACATCAGCTTAATAGTACAGACGGAATGATTGAACGTTTTGATTGTGAAAAAGCTACAGCTGAGATTAGACTAGCTGCTCTGGTGGCAATGAAGGCTCATCCATTCTCATCAATAGATGATCTGCTATGGGTGATAAAAGCTCTGGACCATAATTCGGAACCCCTGCAGAAAATCCGTCGGGAACGCAATTCACTACGGCAAATACTTGTCAATGTAATTGCTCCCGTGTACAAGCTAGCTGTAACAGATATGTTAAAAAATACTATGTTTTCCATAAGTATTGATGAAACGACAGATATTTCTACACAATCATTTCTGGGTATTATTGTTCGATTCTTCCATGAAGAATCCAATCAAGTTCGAGATTTTTTATGGGAACTGGTTCCAGTGTATGACCATGGCGAGAATTGTACGGCTGATGCTGAAACATTATGTGATAAAGTTTTGGCAACTTTTGAAGAGGCTGGTGTACCAATAAGTAACATCATTGGATTCAGTGCTGATACATGTAACGTTATGCATGGTCAGTTCAATTCCGTTGCGGAAAAATTGAGCAAATTAATTCCAGGAATAAAAATTATCAAGTGTGACTGTCAAATTCACCACTTGTGTGCTCAAAGTACAATCAAACAGCTTCCATCAATATATGAAGAGATACCAAATGCATTACATCGCTACATGTCGAGTTCGAAAAGACAAGCCGCTTTCGAATCACTTCAAATGAAATCCCTTCAAAATCCAGTACATGTATTGAGACCATGTTCAACGAGATGGCTATCATTTTTTTCATGCATGGTACGTATTGTCAGATTGTTCACCATGCTGACACTTTTTTTTGAAGGTGAGATAATAGAGAATGAAATGAAAAGTGGAAAAGTTTCTCAAGATCTAAAAACTTGCCTCGAGTATTTTCAAAATCCAGAACATTCATTGTATCACCTTTTCATTGTTTCAATTTATGCTAAATTATATGAAGTTAATAAAAAATTACAGTCATCGGAACCATTGATCATGGAACAAGAAAATATTGTTGTCAAATTGTTCGTCGACTTGGTTTTGATGTTTATGGATGAAAAATACGTTCGTGAGACGGCCGTGCAAGATATTAATGTTTTTGATGTGACCCACTGGAAACCCCCAGGTAAGATTGCGTTCTCCGAGGACGTAATATCCAAGTTGAGAAGTATTGACGATACTGAAGAAAAACAGCGATTCTATGAGCATGCTCGCAATTTTTTGGTAGACTTATGCATGAACTTGAAGGAGAAACATAATTTTGATGACGTTTTAAAGTTGAAGCTCCAATTCATTCATCCACGAAATGCGCTCAGTGTCCAATTTCATCAGAGGCATTTGGACTTGGAAGCAGTGATGCGTGATTTCGAAAAAATTAGCGATTCCCATCATCAAGAGAGCTCAAAAAACATCAATGAAGAGTGGTGTGAACTCACAAAGCACGTTTTTCCAGAAGACATCCTTCAAGAACGCAAGGTAGATGTTTTTTGGTTCAAAGTTGGGAAATATGTTGATGAATCTGGAAATTATCCATTTCAAAATATTTCCAAATTTGTTTTGCGTATTTTATCTTTACCCAACTCCAATAGTTCACCCGAACGACTGTGGAGCGAATTGAACGAGCAAAAGGATAAGTGTAGAGCCAGACTAGAATTACCGTCAATTCGTGGGATTCTTTTCACTCGGGGTTATGTTAAACTTGTCGGTGGTATCAAGCGATTTGAACCAAATCAAGAAATGCTCGTGCGAATGTTACGTCACCTGCATGATAAAATCCCGAGTGGAAAAGGCATTGATGATTTCAAACACTATAAGACTATAGAAATTACTGAAGATTATCTGAAGAAGTGTGAAGAAGATAGGAAGAAAAGCGAGGAAATTGTGAACCGGGTAAATGCTGTGTTTGAAGAGATGGTTGAAGCAGAAGAATTGGTACAATCACCGAACGTGCATTCACAAAATGTATCCCATGATGACGATATTGTCAAAGAGAGAGTTCCTGAGAATAAATCCTCGGAATCTGCGACTGTTGATTCACAATGTGCACCAGATAACTCAAATCTCGTAATACAGTATTCATTACGCAGGAAATTGAGTAAACGAGAACTCAATCGAATTCATATTTTGAGTAATGGGCTTATCTCAGATGAGTATTACTATATGAAAAGAATTGTCATTCGAGAGAAGACGAAACAGTTCAACCGTCCGTACGGAGTTGGGCAGTACCTGCGGAGCAATTTTATGGAGCAGCGCGTTCTGTCTATGTACTCAGAGGAATTTCAAACATTAGCACACGGAGAGTATTTATCGGGAGAAGTTATAGATGCATGTGCGATTGTTTTCGAAAAACAATGGCAAGACACTCTCTTCATTTCTACTACTCAGACTCAAGTTCTCTTCAAAGATGATTGGCTTCGCAGCCCGGATGATGAATGGGACATGTTCACGATGCCATTCCCTGACAATGGTAAGCTGCTTTTACCTTATCTTCATAAACAGCATTGGCGTTTATTCATTATTGATATTGATAAGAAACAGTTTTCGCTGATGGACCCTTATGTATATCCCGGGATCCGTGACACATTGGTGCCCGAAATGCGAAGATTAACGAACCTTTTCAACAGATACATCGATCTTTGCATTTCGAAGAAGATCAAGAACATTTTTACCAAACCTGCAAATTGGAAATTCAAATGGTGTGAAAGCCCGCGTTCGTACCAAAAAGATGGCTACAACTGTGGAATTTACGTTCTACATTATATGGATGCTATTGGAAACCGTAAACCATTTGATATGAATTTCAATCCGGATGAAGAGAGGCGCATCATTTCCAGAATGCTTGTGAGAGAATCACTTGATATAGCTGAAAAATGCCTATATTGTTTCCAACATAGGACAGAAAATGTATACACATGCGGACGCTGCAAGAGATTCACTCATTATAATTGTTTAAGATCCATTATTTATAAGAACATAAATATGTGTGACTTATGTTCTGCTAATTCGAAAAATTGAATTAACGCAGAATCGTTCCTCAAATGATCATTCCTCACAAATCGATGCAGCTTCAATCTGTTATGAGCAGATCCAGTTTCAGCTCAACCAGCTCTTCAAGGATAACTCGGAAGAGTGCCTCTCTACATAAAAAGGGACAAGAACAATGACGTCGACCTCCTCATATCCACTCCTGAGATCGACAATTTCATGCAAAAATACATCATGTCATTCACGAAAAACTTGTCCATAACCGCATATGTAAACAGAGGAAGAGAGACTCATAATCCCGGTGGAAGGGCCCTGCTAAGTGTCATCCGGGACTGCAACGCGAACAGCCGCTCCGTGAGGATATTGAACAACTTCTAGTTGACACCAAATAGAAGTCGGGGATTCGCGCCTTATTATAATGACGTAGAGGCGTTCATCGATATTATTCTCCGAGGAGAGCAGTTCATCAGGGAGAGGCTCTAAATGACGCGCACAGACTTCATGTGATTCTGAGCGTTTACCAGAAGAATTCTTGGGGTAATTTTCTGGAGAAGCAATTGCTAGAAGCGTTGGAGACTGCGATTGACCAGGATTTCAAGCTCAGAGAGGGGGTGCCGATCAATTATTCAAGAGATATTGGATTATTCATGAGGGTAGGGAGGAGAGTTCAACAAGAGGTTAATAGAGAAGACGAAAGAGCTGATGCTTGGAATTATTGAAAGAATTGATTTTCATATAGCCGCGGATCAGATGTCAAAGAAGCATATCCACGATTTTTTGCTACCGACGCTGGCATCGATGAAGAAGAAGTCCCCGGCTCTCAAGGATGGAGAGAGGATGGCGGGGAATGGAGGGGTTGAGGGAGGGTGGGAATCGATCCACACAAGGATCAGGCTGGCACGAGGACATGCTGTTGGGTGACTGCATATTGAATCTTAATTAACTCTTCAGGACTCTCGCTACGAGAATTTCTGTTCTGAATCATTCGTGAAAACTTGGAAGATCATGGAAAAATTATTTTTTTTTTCTATCTTATGAATCGTATTCGAGATAGTATTTTCAATTTTTTAAGATGAAAACATGTCTTTCAAAAAATTTCCTCATTATTTTGGTATTTCCGTTTTTTTCAACATTTTTTTTAAGAATCATATCCGAGATTTTGTTCGTACAGAAAGTATTTCTTTTTGGCTTCTGTCAGATTGCTGTAGGATCGAGAGACTTGAGAGATTTATTATTTCGCGGACAAGTGGAAGGAGTATCACGAGCATAAGGTGCAGTACTTGCCGGTGAATGAGTAGCATGTGCCCACTGTTAAGGAAATCACTGTGAAGTATCTTCGATTTTCTTAGGGTTGATGATGTGCAGGCTGGAACATACGCCTTTTTGATTTTCATTCATCATTAGTCATCTTTTTATGCAATAATGACAAGGAATTTCTAAGAAAAACAAACAATTATCACAAAAAAATAATATGAACTTGGAGTTCCGTTTGAGACGCGTGGGTGTGCGGACGTGTGGCGGGAGACCGGTGCGAACAAAAATGGAAAAAAGCGATAATAGTCAAGTAACAAAAGAAAAAAGTAGAGAAAAGTGAAGATGAGAGGACAGGGAAGAAGCTGAATAATAAATTCGAGTGGCGGAGTGGGAAAAAAAGACGGAAAAACGGTGTGAAAATTGGAAGAGGCATTGAGGTTAGAGAGGCAGTGAACAAGACGGCGGCAAGGGGAGGCGGTGAGGCCAGAAAATCGGCCGGGAGCCATGACTCAAGCGACACAGAGTGGCCGATTGGCGCGCCACCGGTGACACATAAACGAAGAAGAGGGAGGCCGGTAAAAGAAAAAGAGACACAGCTGACCGACAAGATGAGTGGAAGCTTAGATCGACTGTGGGGAAGGCAGACTAAAAGAGAGACAGAGACTCGCGCAGGACGTGTGAGACGTAGAGAAGACAGAGAAAAAAGGCTGAAGAAAGAAGCGAGGGAGGGAAAGGAAATGACACATGAATCGGAGGAAGAAGACGACCCCCCGGCATAAACAGCGGAGAACTCGAAACTCCAAAAAAAGTAATGAATAAGAAAAATGAAGCGAGTGAAAACGAAGGGGCAAACGAAGAGGGGGAAAGCGAGGTGGAGAAAAATGAGGCAAACAGTGCAGGAGAGCAACAGTATGAGCAATGCAGCGAAAAGGCACTAGTTACAATGAGCACCAAAAATAAAGAAGTGATAGAAGACAAACAAAAAGAGGATGGGCAAGAGACTGTGGCAGAAATATTTAGGTCAAAGAGCAAGGTCTCGAGGACCCCAGAAAAAAAGAGAGACGAAGGAGGGAGAGCATCGAAGGAAAATACGGCGATGCAGCAAACATTTGGACAGGCTGATGGCGGTGGCGGACACGAGGATATGGTAGAAAGACAGCAACTAAATGGCGACTTGAATAACAATGTTGATAAGGCAGCACAAGCAAAAGGGGCGATACCGCGCACAACGCAGGTAAAATCAAAAGGTAAACCAGTGAAGGAAGTAAAAAAAGTAAGCAGTCGCACAGAAAAAGACGATGAGAGCAGCACAGATGAAAATGAGGAGGTGGAAAAAAGAGTGACAGATGTGCTGAAGGAATGGCAGTGGAGGCAAGACAACAGTTGGATATATAAAATGGGAGACCTGGAGGTCATGCTGATAAGACTCCTCGATGAAAGGCTGGTGGAGTGTAGAAAATGCAGTGCAAGAAAACTACTAGAGAGAGACTTGCAGGAGGCGGAGAGAAAGGTAGAAAGACTGAGTAGAGATAATGAAATCATGGAGGCCAACCTAAGAAGAGTAGAGAAAGAGATGGCAAGAGTAAAAGGGTTATACCAAGAAAGAATAGAGACGATGAGAGAAATGGAAGAAGAGCTAGAGAGGCTGAAGGCGAACAACAGGAGAGAAAAAGGGGATGATGATCCAACTGGGCAGAAGCCCCTGCCGGATAGGATGATCCCGGCACATGAGGCGCATGTCTCAGGAGGGTTGGGAGTCCTTGACAGAGGTGGTAAAAGCCCGGGGACCAGCAATCCACCCGATGACATGGCAGAGGCTGAAGTGCAAGACAATGTGGTAAACACAAATCAAAGCAATCACCTGAGAGGTGAAAATGAGATCAACATGGAACAGGGGGCGGTAGACTTAGAGCAAAATGATGAAGCTGAAGAGGAGGAAAGGGACCCTCCCCCAGAGAAATTGTGTGAAGAAGATTGGGCAAAAGAGCTGGCAGAACGAAGGGAGAAAAGGAAAAACATAATCATGGAGGGCCTGACACTACTTTCAAAGAACAGGAAGATGGAAGAACTAGAAGAATGGGTTCAGAAGGTAATGAGAGTGAAAGTCAGAGTAGGAAAACTAGAAAGGCTAGGCCCCTCCGAATGGCGGGTAAGGCTCAATGAGAAGGATGAAAAGGTCGCCATGATGCTGCGGAAAGACATGCCCAAAGAACAAGAGAGGTTGCAAGATGGGTGAAAAGAGGTTGGGAGGCAAGTACAGAACACGGTGGCATGATGGTTGATGGGACTGTGGTCGTCTGGAAAGAAGAACTAGGCGAGATGGTCCAGAAGCGCCGCCATGGAGGATCCGGAGGAGGCATAGAGGAGCCCTTTTGAGAAGAAGGCTGGTGAGACGGGGGAGGCAAGTAGGGAACTGGATATAATACACTGGAACACAAGAAGCGTGGGGAACATCCACAAAAACAGGAGCCTTTGGAAGGGGGCTGATATTGTAATGTTTCAAGAGATACATGTGGCTGAAGAAAGGTTAGAACAGACGATGAGGAGGCTAGACAAACAGTTTGAGTGGTTTGGCAAGGCAGGCAAAAAAAGCACAAAAAAGAAAGAGCTAGCGGAGGCCACCTCTTGGGGGTCAGAAAGGAGCTGAAGGCGAGCTGGGCAGTAGAAGAGTGGAAATATGGGCTGACGCTGAAAATAAAGAAGGAAAAAGAGGCAGAGGGCTATCACGTCATAAGCGTATACAACAGCCACAGAAACAAGCTGAAAGAGGTACTGAGAGAAATAAAAGAATCACTAGAGGAAACAGAAGAAACAGACTCGAGGCTGGTCATCGCAGGGGACCTAAACGCAAGAATTGGCGAGAAACAGGGCATAGCAAGATGTGGCATGGTTGAGAGAGAGAGCCTGAAAGACAGGAACTCAGAAGACAAAACGGAGAGAGAAGAGGGTCGATACCTGCTAGACTGGTGCGGAGAACAGGCAATCATGGTGATAAATGGGAGAGCGACTGGCGACGAGCAAGGCAGCATTACCTACTGTAACGTAATATTTGGATTACGCTACTTTTTGTCGTCTGGGCGCGTAATTAATTTTAAATTCTGAATAGTTTTGGCACCACCAAGGGAGAATCAAAACAAACGAATCACGAGAGTTCAATTTTTGTATAAAGTCTGTAAAACTAATGCCGATTGGTTAATTTTGTATGTTAACGCTCATTGGATTGTCGTCAATTGAGTTGATGTCTCACGACTGGAGGAGGGAGACACCAGATGGACGATGATGAAGGGAATCGACATTACCGAAGGAGTCGGTTAATTGGACTAAAGTTTTGGCGCCAATGACAAGATTCACCGGAAGAATTAATTGAGACGTTTAGATGAACTTTGGTTGCATCCTTGGACTTGATAAAATTGTCCCAACTCTAATGTCATCGACTTGGAGTTTCTCAATTGTCTTCGTTGGAATTTATTGTCATTGAACAGAAGAAATTATTGTCGTCAGGTTAAGCTGTGTTAACTGACGTAATCTGGGATTGACCAATGAGAAGAGTCCTTCCCGGAAAAGACGCCTTAGCCGAGTACAGCGTTTGCTGTCGGCAGGATTCTCGTTTGGTGTGCCGTAGAGTAAACACATGTTTTGTCGTGTCTCTCTGTACAATTTTGCATAGTCGCCATTTTCACGTTTGGACAATTAATTCATTGGAATTAATTGTATTAATTGTCGTTTAATTAATTTGAATAACAAAAAAAATATTGTTCACGTTGAAATCAATTTCGCATAATCTGGTGAGCAAATTTTTGTTTAATTAAATTTTGTACGGTAATTGATTTCGTGGTCGTGAAAATTGTATTTTTTCTGTTAGCGTAATGACGCCATATAAAAAGACGCCACGAAATCGAATACCATTTATCGGCGAATTAATTTGATAATTTTTTTATTGGAAACATTAATTTTGTTAAAAATAATTTTTGGAACTCTCGTGCTCGTTTCTCGGGAAAAAAAATATTTTTTTTTTTTTTGGAAAAATATTTTTTTTTTTGTTTGGATAAAATGTCGCGAATTGAGAAAATTCAATTAACGGATATATTTTGGCGTCATGGCCAAAGATAATTAAGTGGAATTTAGTTTGGAATTTTAGTCTCGCGAGTTTGTGAAATATATTGAATTCTGTTTTAATTTTTTTTTATTATTCAATATTTTGAGAAATTTTGTTTGATGAATGATGTTTTTTTTTTTTTTATTTTTATTTTCATGAAATTAATTCAATTAATTTCATGCATTGAGTATAGTTGAGTCGGCCTTGACACCTAGGGAATATCGCTAGGGAATTTCTAGTAACTTAGCGCTAGGGAACAATAGTTACTTTCGTTTCGTTGCGAAAGATGACTGTAGGTGGCAGCAACATTAATTTCTTATGAATTTGAATTTGAATGTTATTCTTTGAATATTTCTTTTATTTGATAACTTTATTATGCGTTGACGATTAATTAATGAATTAATCAATTTGTTAATTAATTAAATTCTTTTATTTGATTAACTTTATTTTAAATTTGGTTTCAAAGAATTTGTTTGTAATTAATTGTTTATTTATTTTGAATTGTTTTATTTGTTTGAAATTTATAATATTTGATTTATTGTGCTGCGCACTCGCCGATGTAACGCAGGGGTTTAATAATTCATAATTAATTTTTTTTATATAAAAATTTTTATTTTATCCCCTAAATTGTTTTGTTTGGAATTATTTACACTCCTTATTCAAACCCACAACAGCGACCCTGAGGGGGAGACTGAACTAGTTCGTGCTGAATAAGGGAGTATTTGAGTTTGTGGTTATTTTATTTGAATTTTTGATTTTGTTGTTATTGTTCAGATCAATTTAAGATTGATCGGATGTTGAAATACATCCTGGCGCCCATTTGGATTTTGGTTTTGTTTTGAATTTTGTTTTTGGCTATTGGGTGCTTTTCAAGCGTGCTTAATTGCTGAGCTTACCGTTAGGCTCAGGAATTACGTCACAGCTTTTGGCGCCCAACGTGGGGCTGTTGAAAAGTAACGGGAGAAAAGAAAATGTTTTTTTAATTATTTTTTTTTGGGCTATCAGAGATTAACAGTAGGAGTTAATTTTTTTTGTTGTTTGTTAGAACGATTCGAATAGCGGTACAGTAAGGATTTAATGGCATATCGGTCCATGTTAATCGCGATACAATTTGAGTCAAATTAATTGAAGTTATTGGTTATTGTTTGGTAATGACTCGAAATTGTTCGGTATCGTATTTGAACGTTTGGTAATCAGTTATCGTGATGCAAAACGATTGGTAGTTATTTGTGGATGACGTTCAGGATAAATTGATAAAGATTATTGAGTTATTTTTAATTTTTTTTGGTAACGTCTGACTACAATTCTGTCGTGTTGCACACGTTTCGATAATGATTACAAGAGTTTTGATAATGTAGAGAAATTGAGATAACGAGAGTTTCCAAATTATCATATTGTGTTTTGTGTTTGATTATTGAATTAAGATTAATCGAGTGATTCTCATAATCAACGATTTCAGGTATCTTAGTTCAATGGAAATGGCGGGAACGAGGAATCTTTTGTGATTATTCAGGGATGTCGATAATTCTGCTTCAGTTTGATGAATTAATGATTTCTGAAGAATATAGTAGGAATATCATTATGTTTTGTTTGTTATTTTGGGAATTTGTTGTAGTTTCGAATTTTAAATTCATTGGTTGTCGTGTGGTACACGATGGTCTTTTTGAGGACATTAGGTGATCGATGATTTGATTTTAAATTTTGACGAAAAAATTTTCAAGTATTATATCGAGACATTCACCTGATGCTATTTTATGGAGAAGCAGAATGAGATATCGCATCTATGAATTTATGGAACGAGAATATGTTTTGTGGATGATTTTTTTTGTTGTGATTTTCTTTCACTTTCGTTTGATTTAATGCGTTTCGATTAATGACGAAAGTAAGAAGAGTGATTATTCACAGTTTAATGGCTATTGTGTTTAGTCAGTGCATAATATTTTGGTTTGTGTTGAGAGATATTCGAATTCGCGGACAATTTCGTAATAGTTTCGTTGAATTTGATTCAATTGAGTCGAACCTGACTTATGAAATTCTCTCAAATTTGGTTTCGTTTCGTTCTGCAGTGATCGCGTGAATATTGTATATAACGTTACAGCGAATTGAGATATAGGTCGTGGGTCTGATCAATTCACACTTGTGTTGAAGTTTGTTGTTGAGACAGTGTTAATTTTGTTGATCCTGATCAGATTGACAGGTTTTCATTGGTTTCTGTATTGTTGAATTATTTCTAATGTTTACGTTGATTTTGAAACTGAGACGAAATGAATCAATGATTTTACGGAGATTCACTCTGTTAGTAGTGAAGTGAGATCATTTTGATTGAGTTGAGACTGAGTGCACCAGTGTATCTTGACTCAGGTTTGGTGTTGTCTTGTGGACATTTCGAATTAGTCTAGTAAATGTCGCGAGGAACAACTCCTTGTTTTCTTTGCTTGGTTTGGAGTTGCTGAGAATGAAAACAAAATTGTTTTCCGTCCTGACGCACGTGTTGCAGGAGGAAATTATGATTTGGATTGTTGGTTGTTTCGTGGACGTTTCAGACTGGCCTAGTGAATGTCGCAAGGAACAACTCCTTGTTTTCGTTGCTCGGCTCAGAGTATGCTGAGAATGGAAACAAAAAGGGTTTCCGTCCTGACGCACGTGTTGCAGGAGGAAATTGGATTTGTGATCATTGTTGAAATTCAACTGAGTATGTTGAGACCACAATATAAGGAAAGTTCTCGAGATAATTCCGTCGTGCTCAAAAGTTGAATAATGATCAAAGAAGAAAAGACAATTTGATAGTGGTCATAAAGCGATAGTCACGCGTTAAATCGTTGACACTTTCAATGTCATTGATGTATCAGTCTTGTGTTAGCTGGTACAGTTAGTTTCAGATCTGTTATTCCATTTGGACTAAGAGATGTTCGATTCTTTAGTTCCGTTGTGAATGGAAATTTCGTTGTCGTTTCGACCTGGCTGGTCATTCTATGAAGGAGCAACTGATAACTCTGAAATTCTATTGGACGGGTTATTGGGTTAAGTAAAATTGACGTTCTTTTATTGTAATGATTAATTATGGTAGTCTCGGTCGATACCCAACGATTATGGTTACAATGATTAACAGATCAGAAATTTTGTGTATCGTGATGCTGAGAGTGGTGGGTTTGAAGTATTTCGTAATTTTTTGTTGACGTTTGTCATAATTCTGGTGTTAGAAGTTACGTTCTGGATACCGGAGAAATTGCGAGATGTTGAAAAATTCATTCATTCAGTATTATGAATTTTTGTGTTTGAATTCATTGTTGATGAAGTTGAATCGTTCTTCAAGAATGAAGTGGTTGGGGGATCCAACGTTCACGAGTAGCGTTGTCAACCGGGTTCAATTTTATCGTTTGGACAATTCGTTTGATGAGTTCAATACGTTTCGTATTTGTGCAGAGACGTTTGTCTCAATTGAGGAATTAGAAATTATTTTCTGGATTCTGAAGACATGGCGAGACGTAAGAAATTCATCTATTCGATATTATGATGGTTGAGGAGAATGAATCAGTTCCAGTTATGGAATGGTTGAGGGATCCAACGTTCTTAGTATCGTTGTCAACCAGATTCATTTGATTGAATTTTGTTATATTTTTTTTTTTTTTCTTTCTTGTCTGACGTTCCGTCAGGATGGATTAATCTTTCGATAGTGAAGTAGTTGGGGGATCCAACGTATCTAAGTATCGTTGTCAACTGGCTTCATTTAGATTGATTTTTCGGAAAAATTTGAAATTTTATATTGTTGTTGATTTTGACGAATCTTAGAGATATTTCATTGATGAAATAACTAAAAATCAGTTTTGTTATTTCGTTGGTTTATTGTCTGATGACGTCGTCCAGTCACGCAGATGATTTTGGTTTGAATTTGTATTTTTGGTCATATTTGTTTAATTTATTTTGTGGTCGTTTTGGACTGATCTGAAAATGGTTTCAGATCGATTGAGTTTGTCATCTGGTCATGAGAACTGATCTGATAATCGTTTCGTGACTGATCAAGTTGGCATCTGGTTTTGTGATCAATAAGTCATAATTCTGATGATGTAATGATGGTTTCGCAACCAGGTGAATGACAGTTCCGTGATAGAATAATTCATTGAGATGATAGGTTGAATTATTATGATGTTGAGATGATTTTGTTCTAGTTTTGTTGAGTAATTCTAGTATTTCGAGATTATGATGATATCGGTTATATGATGATCGAGAAAATGACAAGAAATGGTTAATTACAAGTTGATTATGAGATTCACTTGTTATTGATTGATTATGTTTGATTTTGTTTTTATGACATGTGATTGATTGAAATCTCGTCGATCAATGGTTTGTGATTTCGTTGGTGGTATAATTTTGTATCGTTCGAAATAATTTGTGAATTGAACTGTACAAAAATTAATTACGGCTTCCAGTCTGGGGGGAGTAAGTTGTAACGTAATATTTGGATTACGTTACTTTTTGTCGTCTGGGCGCGTAATTAATTTTAAATTCTGAATAGTTTTGGCACCACCAAGGGAGAATCAAAACAAACGAATCACGAGAGTTCAATTTTTGTATAAAGTCTGT
Organism: Aleiodes alternator; assembly: GCA_963921955.1. Taxonomy (NCBI): domain Eukaryota; kingdom Metazoa; phylum Arthropoda; class Insecta; order Hymenoptera; family Braconidae; genus Aleiodes; species Aleiodes alternator. The sequence goes on from OY998111.1 coordinate 3,056,921, forward strand.
AAAACTAATGCCGATTGGTTAATTTTGTATGTTAACGCTCATTGGATTGTCGTCAATTGAGTTGATGTCTCACGACTGGAGGAGGGAGACACCAGATGGACGATGATGAAGGGAATCGACATTACCGAAGGAGTCGGTTAATTGGACTAAAGTTTTGGCGCCAATGACAAGATTCATCGGAAGAATTAATTGAGACGTTTAGATGAACTTTGGTTGCATCCTTGGACTTGATAAAATTGTCCCAACTCTAATGTCATCGACTTGGAGTTTCTCAATTGTCTTCGTTGGAATTTATTGTCATTGAACAGAAGAAATTATTGTCGTCAGGTTAAGCTGTGTTAACTGACGTAATCTGGGATTGACCAATGAGAAGAGTCCTTCCCGGAAAAGACGCCTTAGCCGAGTACAGCGTTTGCTGTCGGCAGGATTCTCGTTTGGTGTGCCGTAGAGTAAACACATGTTTTGTCGTGTCTCTCTGTACAATTTTGCATAGTCGCCATTTTCACGTTTGGACAATTAATTCATTGGAATTAATTGTATTAATTGTCGTTTAATTAATTTGAATAACAAAAAAAATATTGTTCACGTTGAAATCAATTTCGCATAATCTGGTGAGCAAATTTTTGTTTAATTAAATTTTGTACGGTAATTGATTTCGTGGTCGTGAAAATTGTATTTTTTCTGTTAGCGTAATGACGCCATATAAAAAGACGCCACGAAATCGAATACCATTTATCGGCGAATTAATTTGATAATTTTTTTATTGGAAACATTAATTTTGTTAAAAATAATTTTTGGAACTCTCGTGCTCGTTTCTCGGGAAAAAAAATATTTTTTTTTTTTTTGGAAAAATATTTTTTTTTTTGTTTGGATAAAATGTCGCGAATTGAGAAAATTCAATTAACGGATATATTTTGGCGTCATGGCCAAAGATAATTAAGTGGAATTTAGTTGGGAATTTTAGTCTCGCGAGTTTGTGAAATATATTGAATTCTGTTTTAATTTTTTTTTATTATTCAATATTTTGAGAAATTTTGTTTGATGAATGATGTTTTTTTTTTTTTTTATTTTTATTTTCATGAAATTAATTCAATTAATTTCATGCATTGAGTATAGTTGAGTCGGCCTTGACACCTAGGGAATATCGCTAGGGAATTTCTAGTAACTTAGCGCTAGGGAACAATAGTTACTTTCGTTTCGTTGCGATAGATGACTGTAGGTGGCAGCAACATTAATTTCTTATGAATTTGAATTTGAATGTTATTCTTTGAATATTTCTTTTATTTGATAACTTTATTATGCGTTGACGATTAATTAATGAATTAATCAATTTGTTAATTAATTAAATTCTTTTATTTGATTAACTTTATTTTAAATTTGGTTTCAAAGAATTTGTTTGTAATTAATTGTTTATTTATTTTGAATTGTTTTATTTGTTTGAAATTTATAATATTTGATTTATTGTGCTGCGCACTCGCCGATGTAACGCAGGGGTTTAATAATTCATAATTAATTTTTTTTATATAAAAATTTTTATTTTATCCCCTAAATTGTTTTGTTTGGAATTATTTACACTCCTTATTCAAACCCACAACAGCGACCCTGAGGGGGAGACTGAACTAGTTCGTGCTGAATAAGGGAGTATTTGAGTTTGTGGTTATTTTATTTGAATTTTTGATTTTGTTGTTATTGTTCAGATCAATTTAAGATTGATCGGATGTTGAAATACATCCTGGCGCCCATTTGGATTTTGGTTTTGTTTTGAATTTTGTTTTTGGCTATTGGGTGCTTTTCAAGCGTGCTTAATTGCTGAGCTTACCGTTAGGCTCAGGAATTACGTCACACTACATAGACGACAGCTCTGGTCTGGGGAGCGTACTAGATTATTTTTTGGTCAGAAGAGACGAAGAAGAGGTGCCAGACTGGTTCAAAGGTATGAGAACCACAACACAAGAGGGCTGGATCACCTCCCAATCATCTTCAGACTAGAATGGGAAGACAGAGAAAGGAGGATGCCGGGAAAAGACAAAACATCAAAGAGATGGAAATGGAAGGAAGCGAAGGCAGAAAGATCCAGAGAAAAATGGGTGAAACGATGGGAGGAGGAAGAAGAGAGCAGAGGGCAAGACCAAACACCGGCGAAGAGATGGGAGCACCTCGCGAGAACCATCAAAGAAACAGCGGAAGAGACCGGAATGCAGTCAGGTAGCGGACCGAGACAGAGGCAAGAGACATGGGACAATGGAGAATACAAGCAGGCAAGAAGGAGGATGTTCAAATATCTAAACAGATTCAGGCGGAGAAGGAACTGGAGAAATAAACAAAAATACGTGGTGGCCAGGAACGAGCTGAAAGACCTTCGAGCAGTGCTCATTAAAAACTGGCTAGATGAGAAGAAGAATGAGGTGAAAAGAAGTAGAACAATGGCGGAATGGTGGAAAGCGATGAACTGGTTCAGAGGGGGAAAGAGGAGAGAGGGGAATACAATCCCAAAGGCAGAATGGCTATGCCACTTCAGGAAATTACTCCTAGCAGAAGAAGAGGCTGTAGTACGCGAGGGAGGATGTACGGCACATAACGAAAACAGGGAGGACTCCCGTAGACCGACAGAAGACCAGACGAGGGAGACGGCAGCGGAGAGAGAATGTAACAACACAGACGAAAGGGAGAAAGAAGAGGCAGAGATAGAAATGAGAGAAGAAGAGATAGAAGGCCTAGACAGCGACATCACCAAAATAGAAGTGCTGGAGGCGATGAGAGGGCTGAAGATGGGAAAAGCGGTGGGTGAAGACGGAATCACGCCGGAATTCTTTAAAGGATTACCCGCGGGAAGGAAGAAAGAGCTGATTGAGATAGTCAAAGGCCTATGGAGGCGAGAGGAATTCGTAGAAAGCTAGAAAACAGCGATCATCTACCCAATCCACAAGAGAGGTGACACGGACAAGGCCAGTAATTACAGAGGGATATCGCTACTAGACATCGGCTACAAAATATTGACAACTGTGATGGCGAGGAGGCTGGGCAGATGGCTGGAAACGGAGAATAAACTATCAGAGGCGTAGGCGGGTTTCCGGAGCAACAGAGAAACGATGGAACAAGTGTTTGTTCTCAACACCTTAATCGGAAACAGACTGAAGAATAAGAAAGGAAGATTACAGACAGCATTTATAGATTTTAAAGCGGCATTCGACAAAGTGAATCCAGAGAAATTGTGGCAAAAGATGAGGAAGCTGGGGATAAAGGGCAGATTTCTAAGAGTTACAATGAAAATCTACGAAGACACACGGAACAGAGTAATAGCAGGTGAAGAACTAACAGAAGAGTTCAGGACCGGTAAAGGAGTGAGGCAGGGCTGTCCGCTAAGTCCCATTCTCTTCAACATCTTCATTGACGATCTAGAGGCGGACCTCAGAAGAAGAGAAGACGGAGGAACAAGAATTGGGCAAGGGGCGGGCGTGAAGGTCTTCGCGCTGCTATATGTAGATGACGCAGCAATAATAGCTGAGAGACCGGAAGACCTCGGGAAGATGTTGAGGACGCTTGAAGAATGGGCAGATAAGAACGAGATGGGGGTAAGCGTGGAAAAGACGAAGGTGATGGTCTTCAGGAGAGGCGGTAGGCTGAAGAAAGAAGAATCTTGGGAATACAAGGGAGAAAAGCTGGAGGTAGTGAATGAGTTTAAATACCTGGGCTACTGGTTCACCACAAGGAACCTATACAGCACGCACGCGAGAAAGCTGGGGGCAAAGGCACAGATCCTAGTAAATAAGGCCAGAAACGAAACAAGAAGAGCAGGAATTGAAGAACTGGAGAAGAGGCTATACTTCATGGGCGTGGCAGTGAAAGCAGCGGCCCTTTACGGCGTGGAAGTTTGGGGCTGGAGCAGGAAGGAGGAAATTGAAAGGGCGCAGAAAAAGTATACAAAGGCGAGCATGGGGCTGGCAAGAAATACGCCGGACTATATCTGGAGGACAGAGACGGGCAAAAGCAGCATCGAGGTGGAGGCAATAAGAAGCGCAAGTGCATTTCTAATCAAACTGGCAAGCATGGAGGAACACAGGTGGCCGAGGAAATGTCTCAGGGAGGAACTCAGAGGCATCAAAAACAAAAACCCCTCGAAACGGGGTAAAGAAGTAATAAAAACATTGGAGAAAGTGGAGGCGGAACAGCTGATAGAAGAACGGTGGGCAGGAAACATAGAAGAGGCAACAATTACAGCAACCACAAAAAAAGAAGAGAAAGAGAGACAAAAAGACGCGGAAGGAATACGCAACTCAAAATACTGCAGCTACTACAAAGAGCTAGAAGAAAAAGCGGCCATGGAGGCATATTGGCGCATGAAGAATCTCAAACTAGCAGATAAGTACGCATGGGCAAGATGGAGATGCGGGAACGCAATAAAAGAAGGGAAAAAAGGATTCGGAGATGAGAGATGCAGGGCTTGCAATAGAGAAGAAGAGACCCTAGAACACGTAATAAGCTGTGGCAAGTTGATGAAGAAGATTGGCAAGGCAGAAGCGCGCAGCTGGAAAGAATGGAGAGGCAATGATGGGCCAATAGAGTGGAGGAAGAGGCTGGTCAAAGAGCTAAGAGAGGCGCCCAAAAAATTACGCCGCCGATCCCTGGGCAAAATAGAAATGATGCTGAAAAAAACAGGGGAGGCCAGAAAAGAGAGAAGGAAGAGAGTGGAAGAATGAACGAGATGAGGCAACAAGAAGGTGGCAGGCTGGGAGAAGAAGGAGAAGGCGCTACCAAATACTACAGGAACAGTTGAAGACTGATATTAGATTAGCGGACATAGTGCTAAAAAAATGAAGCTGTGGTATAAAAATAACGTCCTGTAAAACTGCACAGAAGTGATATGACACAAGTACAAATACTTTTATTTATACTGATATATGTGTGTATGGGTGTGCATATGTATATCTATATATGGGGCATTCCACGCCAAATCGGACACCATTTGGCTTTTGCATCTCGAATATTTTTCATAATTTTTCATATTATAGTATCAGTTGAAAGAGGTCTCCCTGAATTTTTTCATTTTTTTTTTGTAAAGCCGTTTCCGAGAAATCAATTTTTCAAAAAAAACGATACTTTTTCTAGAAATGCCCATAACTTTGCGAAAAATGGTCCGATTGGGACGTTTTTTTTTTAAATTTGTGTTTTTGAACACAGTTTGCAAATAAAAAGTCAGAAAAATTTTTGAGACCGTATTTTTATAAAATTTTGAAGTTTTTAGTACAAAAGGTCGATTTCTGGAAAACACGTACTGATCGATTTTCTTGCAAATTTTCCCTAAAAAACTGTCACTCATTCCGCAACTTTTGAGCCTAGTCTGATGATGGGATAATAATGGGATCTATTTTTATTCGAATGGTCCAATTTTTATGATCTAAATTACCATAATTATGACCGTTAATTTTCAGTTAAATATATTACAACATATGATTATGTATCAATTCTCATTCCATTCCTTCAAAATCGATTTCTGAAGGACATAACTAATTTTCAAAGTGTCCAGTTCATATGCGCGTTTAAGAGTTGGCGCTTTCCAAAATCAATTGCAGCCTTAGATTACGGGCGGTAATGAAAATTGCGTTGGATAACCTAGCGGCTGAGTATCGTTCGTGTCCCCGACCCCATATCAGGATAAGAATAGGAGTGTTGTTTTCATTCCCGTATTCACAGTGTCTCCTAACCTACAATAACTTCTTCCAAAGAAATATCTGTGGATTTCCACTATTCATTTGTGGAAAGAAAACAATTCATTGTGAAAATTTGTACGATGTTAAATTTCGGGATGTATAATTTGTGTTGTAATCCGTTACAATTGGAAAATCATAGAGTGAAGGAAAGTCCCCGACGTGCTTCTGTTACTCAACAAAATTGACATAATTTAAGTAATGATAACTTTCTGTGGACGTCGTGTAGAAAGGAATTGGACTCAATAAAGACTGCTCCTGTCGCTAATGATGATGAAGTTGGAAGTGAAGTCGAAGATGCTGTCACTCAGAGGACTTTTTCATGAATTTCAACAACGACGTCTGGTAAGATCAATTAAACATTGTTGAGAATTTTCAATTTTTTTTTTATTTCATCAAAACAATTTTTTAAATTGAAATAAATGATTGATCCCATTACTATTCACAATTAGGAGATGCAGATGAACAGCTAACCTCACAAACTAGTAGTCTGTCTCAGTTGAGCTTAGAAACTGTGTTGCCTGTAGTTAATGATGCAATGGCATTATTGAATCAATCTCCAATTGTTAGAAAACAAGTTGATAATCAATCTTATTTGCTAAACAGAGTGCAAAAAGTTATATCATGATTTGAGTACGACTTGAGGAATATCAAAAGACACTGACGATGCAAGTAATTCGAAGGACTTCTTGGAGATGATTGAAAAATTGAAAATTAAATTTATCGATAATAATACAACACGATCTGAAAAAATTCAGATCCTCACACTTCTTCCTGAAACGTGTGGTATATCCCGAATATGTGACCTAATGGGCTCTTCAAGATACATGGCATCTTTAGCTAGAAATCTCCGTGAGGAGAAAGGGATTCTTTCAACAACAATTGCAAAGTTAGGTTGTTAACGAACTTTCCCAGATGAAAACCACTTATTGATTTCTCATTCAGTGAAGATGAGTTGAATTTTTTAATTTCTAGGTTGCCCATTATCGAGTGATATCAAATCTCAAATTTTGGAATTCTATGTTGATGACGAAATCAGTACGATATGCCTGGGATGGAAGATTATCTTTCCATTCGAAATGATGAGGGAAAACGTGAACATACCCAGAAACGACTTATTCTCTCCAGCTTGCGCGAATTATATGAATTTTTTAAAGAACGACATCCTGGTTATCGCGTCGGTTTCTCTAAATTTGCGTCATTACGTCCTCAACACTGCGTACTTGCAGGTTCTAGCGGAAATCACACTATTTGCGTTTGTTGTATGCATGAAAACGTCAAGCTGATGATGTTAGGTGAGTGTTTATTATAAAATTTTTATCGAAGAATAATCATGATCTTTTATTGCAGGGTGTAATTTAGCAACTTTAACAAGCCAATTAGCAACACCAGTAAAGCTTTATAGTGATTGCTTTAGAATAATCATGTGTCAGCAACCAACTTCTGAATATTATTTTTCCAAATGTGATGAGTGCCCAGGAGTACAAACTTTGAAAGATTTACTGTTGGATGTACTTGATCAAAATGGAGTTGCTGAAATAACTTACAAATATTGGATTTCGAAGCCTCGTACAAGCTTGGAGACATTTGTGAAAAACTCAACAGATTTTGGTGACAATTTTCGTGAGAATAAAACTGATCTTTTATCACATCATCATATTGCTAAAGAAGAAGCAAACTATTTGAGATCGTTGAAAGAATCTTTAAAAGAAAATGAGTACATTGTGATCTGCGATTTTGCGGAAAATCATGCCTTCGTTATTCAGAATGGGGTGTCTGGATTTCATTGGAATAATAATCAGGCAACAGTTCATCCAGTCATGATTTGCTACAAAGAAAATAATCTACTCATTCACAAAAGTGTAGTTATAATATCAGATTGCTTATCTCACGACGCTGTTGCTGTTCATGAATTCACTAAGATTACCACTAACTTTATCAAAACACTATCCAAAGATGCTGCGAAAGTTTTTCACTTCCCCGATGGAGCGCCTCAACGATTTGAAAATTATAAAAATTTTGTGAATCTGAATTACCATAAAAAAGACTTTGGACTAGAAGCTGAATAGCATTATTTCGCCACAGCTCATGGCAAAGGGCCTTGTGATGGAGTAGGGGGCACTGTCAAATGGATGGCAGCACGAGCAAGCCTTCAACTTTCATATGATGCACAAATTTCAACTCCTCACCAATTATACGACTGGGCGGTAAAACCAAATTGTTTGCCGAATGTTCATGCTCGATTCTTCTCTAATGATGAATATCTCCAGGCTAAAGAATCATTAGAGAAACGATACACGAGAGCGAAAACAATAACAGGCACACAAAAATACCGTTGTGTAATTCCGGACGGAGAATATATATGGTTGTGCAATCTATATGAATGAAAATATGTAATATAGTCACATTCTTTATAAGTTGTTACTCCCCAAAAAGTGCCAAAAAATTCATCACATTTATCACGAAATTCTACATGATCGCCCCTCCAACCGTTCCATTCGTTCATTTTTCTGCGATCAACGAGAATTGCGGACAATCGCTCGGTAAACAAATTGATTCCGAAATGTATTTGATAAAACAGAATCGATGAAGATTTAGACGTTTCTAAATTGATCGCCTGATTTTCATTATCTGTATCATCTGTATTATGCTGCTGTATTGCTATAGCTAGTTGTTGGAGCAGTTCGGCATTCTCATCACCATCAAATTCAGCCTTCAAATTGTGACAGCATTTATAATAGAAAAAACAATTATCAGTATTGCCATTTTCTTCGCGAATTTGTTTTTCCTATTCTTCTCAAAAGTCTTTCCAGTCAGTTTTAACCATTTTGATTAAAGACGATGCTGCATACTGAGTATACTTAGGATTTAATACGTATGTTGGTGATGTCGATTTCATTTTCAACAGAGTCCTTCGAATTGCGGCCATGAAGAATCCTCGGAAACCCATTTTTTTATTTTGGGCAAGTAATTTATCGTTATGTGTCAAAACATAAATTTTATTGAATCCATCTCCTTCTAGCTTGAATTGTTTGGTATTATTTGTATTCCACTCTCTCAATAAAGGCTCTTTTTTTTCAATTCGTTGAGAATTTTTTTATCCACTATCTTCTCTGCATGGCTATGCTTGGGATATATATACCGGGATTTAAATCAAACAAATGTCATGCAACAACTGAGAATGAATCGATATCACGAGTGAGCTGGGAACAGATTTTTCCTGCTCCATTGGTGTGGTTCGCATCCATATAATGATGGAAAATGATTGATTACGAATTGATGAGTTGTATGATTTCTTATATTGTAGTTATTTGTTTTTTTTCCATCGAAAGCTCAATTAGTTTCGATTATTGAAATTTTCCATTTTCAATTTCTGTTAATGTAATGCTTGAAAAAGTTTAAGTTTCACCAAGTTGTTATACATTTTCGTTCATTCTGAACACGCTTTTGAGTGTTATGTCTGGAGGGACTATTCAGCCGAGAATCTGAATAATAACAAAGAAATTTAGAATTTGAAAGGAGGGAGTGAAGCTTACCTTTCTTCTAGGAAAACTAGTTATGATTTTCTTCGTGCTGGTGTTTCTTTTATTTCTAATATTTACAGGTTTTTATTGAATTTGTTCTTTATTTTATTTTAATGCGAGTTGAGTGAAACTATTTGCATGAAGGAATTAAGGATGTAGGAAATTTCAAAGGAATACTCTCTTTTTGACTATACCAAATTTCTCTATATTCTAACCCTTCTTTTGATAAGTGTTTCACAAATCTGATGAGTTTATGAGGACTCGGATCTATGTAATCTTTCACAGATTTTAAGATTACTTACAGTTTTCTGGATCCTGTCCTCTACAGTTGTTTTCTTGTTTGTTGGTTTGTTTTTCTCGTTAGTTGGTTCGAGAATTCTGAGATAATAATTCGCACAAAGAATTAGCACTTTTAGGCCTGAGGAGTCCGCGTGTGCCCTGGTTAATTTTCACAAGAATTATCCGGAATTTTGTACTTTACACAAAGAGTTTTTCGCTTGTCGAAAACCACCGCCGATTTTGCGTCTCAATTCATCAAAAATCAGAGTTATTGGGCCCACCAAAACTTGTCCCGAAATTATGATGAATCGGTGTTAACGGAAATCTGTTTAGTTATTTAAGACCGTACGAAAGTTAATTAGGAACCTTGCTCGTTCCCGGTAAAATCGCGACTGATTAACTTCCGAGTTTATTGGAAGATGTTTCGTTTTGTTGATGCATCATCATTTTTCATTTCATATTCTTGCGACATGTTCGTTAAATTGATTGCGAAAACGTTCCACTTTATTTAGACATTTTTGCAACGCATTATATTTCTTTTCTTTACTCTGACTCCTCTTTTGTTTTCTCCCTTATATATTATTTTAAATAAAAAAAAAACAATTTTTATTTCGTCTTGGGGTGGACATAACGTGACATTACTTTCAAAGTTCATAATAAGAGTTACAGCTTTCATTCTTAAGGAAAGTGGAAAGTTTATATATGAGAACCCCCAGAATGGTTTGGAAATGTAAAGAAGATAAAAACAAACTTACAGCTGATGATAATCCACACGAGCTTGTTTAATAAAAAAACCGGTTTTTCTTTCGTTGATACTGCCACCGTACGGCTTCACGCAGACGCTCGATGCTAACGTCTAGCGCCAAATCAGGTCACGTGACGCTATTTGGAATTTCCCGCCGTTGAAAAAAATGTAGTTGCAAGCCACTGTGGCAAAAAGTAGCTTGAACATTTAAGCTCATGAAATAATCTAATATAGAAAAAAAGTTTTGTTGGGACCTATATTTTTATCGTTAACTAGTTAATCAAGTCATCGGAGACATTTATCTGGTCTGAAGCTATTATTCGCACCAATCTATTACATGAATTGCACAACACGTATTTAGTATTGATGAATACTTTGACGCTGCGTTTCTAGCGAAAAAGCTCAAACTGTTCAGCTTTGTCGCTGAAATTTTTTCAGCGGCGGGAAATTGAAAATAGTCTCACGTGACTTGATTTGACGCTGTTAGGAGGTACAGTGGTACTAGCTAAAGGAGGATTCTTGGAAATATTCGGCACCTATGCAATAGCACGTGAATTTCAGCTTCGAGTCGACTACAGAGGATACTTCTTTTAATGAATTTTAAAAAGAGTAAATAAAATAATAATTACTTTGATAATTAAAATAGGTTGTACTATAAGAAAAGTTACAACATAATTACTGAATGAAAGTATTTATTATCTTCACTTAGAATTTCATTTATTCTTCCATAACATATAGAATAATGGCGAACATAGTGGAAATCTCTCCCCATTTGCTGAATTGATTATCATATTAATTAATTAAAAGAAAAGCTTTGTTGGAAGTATAAAAGAGATGAACATTTTCTTATTTCTTCACTATGAGACTATTTTCACCTTATTAACTAGATCATCAATTAAATGTGATTTTGACACTATGGGTGTCTATGGAGAACTCTGCGAACGTGTTTTGGTTAGATCGTAATGTCCAATTGGATCTGATGGGGAGTATTCATCATCATTGTCGCTTTCAAATGTTCGTTTGAATGCCTAAAAGTGAAAATTACGAAAAATAAAATGAAAGATTTACTTTTATCTGTTGCAAATTCGATGGTAAATATAGTAACTCGCAATAGCTCAGCGGTAGAGCACCTGACATGTAATCAGAGGGTCGTGGGTTCAAATCCTGCTTGCGCATTACATATTTTGTCCGGAATTTGATTCTCTTAAAAATTTATTAATAAAAATTAATTTATTCATAAATTTATTTGTTTAATGGCTCATAAAAATTCATTAAACAAATAAATTCATTAATAAATTAATTTTTATTAATAAATTTTTTAGAAAAATCAAATTCCGGAAAAAATATGTAATGCGCAAGCAGGATTTGAACCCACGACCCTCTGATTACATGTCAGGTGCTCTACCGCTGAGCTATTGCGAGTTACTATAGTTACCTTCGAATTTTGATTCTCACATCTTTTCTCCACCTCCTATCCACGAGGCAATGTCGCCATTAAACAAATAAATTTATTAATAAATTAATTTTCATTAATAAATTTTTTAGAAGAATCAAATTCCGGAAAAAATATGTATCAGAAATATATATCGATGGTAATTCATCTCAATGTATGACTATTTCATTTCAAATTTTGAAATTCTTGAGAAATCTTGATTTTTCCTATGCGATATATCGTATTATATGCACATTAACTCATATTCATCAAGAAACATCTTTATTTCACAATTCCGTTAAAGATGTCTCTTAGTCTCTCTTTCTCTCTCACCGCTACACCTTCACAGTAGCAAATTTCTAAAATGACTATGCAAAAATATATATCTGTTTTGGCTATTTACTCTAGTAATAAAATGATAAAACAGGTCAAGTGAAGTCGTATTCGTAATGATTGACAATAGAATACTTCGAAAATTTTTAAAGAATTATCCTTTTTTAGCCTTAAGTGTTTTTTTCATAGATAATGTCATGATTCACAAAGAAAAGAGATGATAAAAAAGGTTTGCGAGGAGAAAAGATTCATTTGAACTATTATAAAATTAAAAAAAAAAAACTATTATACCACTGCACGAGTCATTTACTTTTTCGTTTTTTTTGTAAATCGTAGAAATTTCTCCTGTTATATCATCATCTTGGAATCAAAGAGGCGTAACTGCTATGTTTATACATAAAACTTACGCCCCTTTGTTTCTAAGGGCAACAATATGAACGATTTCATACTAGTCTTTTCATATGCTTTTTTGTTTTTGTTCCATTCTCTTAATTATGATTTTGTTTCAATTTCTTCTGTAATTTTTTACTTTCATCGTCGACAATTTCAGGTAATTCTTCAATGAATCTGGAACATATATCATCAGTTCAATATTAAACGGCCACATGATCGAATAATTGTAGACATAATAAAGAAGAAGAATCAGATTCAATAATAGAGAGCTAAAAGAGGATAAATCGATTTTTTTGCACAATCTTTCTTCTAGAAAATCTTAAATAATGACGCCACATCCTTTCTACTTCAAAAGAATTCTATACAAAATTTGAAAAATTACACAATCATCTTGAAGTAGAATTACTCAATCTCATTTCATTTCCTTGATATTTTCAAAAAAAAAGAATTGAAAAATCGAATCAACTTTTCATATCTCTTTACTAATCAATTCGTAATTCGATTAGGAAATTGTTTAACAATTCATACTAAAGTTATTGTGGATTTTTATCTTTGAGATTTCAATTTTGTTCCAAGAGTCTCTTTCAGTGTTTCCAATTTCTTTATTTGAGCGATTTGAATCTCACATTTTTCTCTCAATTGCTTAACTTGTTGACATTCAATCTCCAAACTGCTGTGATAATATGAAAGTTAATTATGAATATTACAATAATAATTTATATATGTGAATTTTATAGGAAAGAAATTAAATGGAAAAAAATATCGACTTCATTTATATTATTTCTTCCAATATATTTGAAGGAAATAATTGAAGAAATGAATTTACGTCTATTTTTTGTAATTCGTGTTAAACATCATCTTCGAAATCGAAAAAATTGGAGAAATTTGTCCTGCTCCTTCATTTGTAAGAGATTTCACAAGTTACGGAGGAAGAAAAGAATAAAAGAGGTAGGAACAAAAATAAAGATTATTCTTATTTCTTTGGCGCTGAATTAGTGATTAATCTTCCATTGAAAAATATTAAATTTCATAATAAGTCCAATAAGCTATTTTTCAACAAGTTTAGAATTTAATCACACGAGTCTAAGAAATTTTTACTACATTCGTGATATACGGTTTTTTTCATGCACAACGTATGAAAAAAACTGCCTATTCTACCATTAACGTGCAGGAAATAGCTAATTTCCCCATAGCAAGCGGGAAAATTCTTTATACATCTTATTTTGCAATTACTCTTACTTTTTTAATGATGCTGAATAAGCTGCTAGCTGGCGACAATCCGGCGTCTTGGCAAGAATTTTCAGAGTTTCTCGTTTGGATGCATGAATTATTTTATCAATTCTGAAATTCAATAGTTGAAACATTAATTAATTTCTTATATATTGGAAAATATAGTAAGATGTCTAATTAATTATTTCAAAACAAAATCATTCTTACGCTTTATATTCATTTATTTTTCCCTTCAAAATTTCAATCTTTTGTTCTCAATACTTCATTCTCCTCCAAAATTCTTTTGAAGTACATAGACTGATCATTTAATTTAGAAATGTGTGAAATTTTTTGGGCAATATCAACTTCATATTCAGCAACTTTTTTCTTTAACTGAGTTCGCTCCTTCTTCATATTCTCATACACGGAGAGAATTAGAATAGTAATGGTTACTATGTTATAGCAATGGTTACTATATCACATAGTACTGAGTGCTATGTCACCATAGTACACACTACATAGCAATGACTCCTATGGACATAGTACTGATTACTATGTTAACATAGTAATCATTGCTATGTTAACATAGTAATGATCACTATGTTAACATAGTAATCATTACTATGTGAAAATAATTCAAATGACTATGTTCATAGTACATACACACAGTTAATACCGGATCAGAAGGGAATTTTTTCATTTTTTTGCTATTATCTCAGTAAATGAGCGAGATAAAGCGAAATGGACATATGTGATCATCAGGGAGTTTCCCCAGTTTTTTGTCAGTATTACGGTAAATAAGCGAGATAGAGCGAAATGGGCGTTAATTTGGGATCAGCAGGGAGTTTCTGCACACAGAAAACACTGAGTGTAGAACACGCACAGAAGTGCGTAATCTCTGCACATGTGTGCGTAATTAACATGTGTGCGTACTTCACGTTCTCACAATCGAACGTGATTTACGCACACTCGGTGCGTGATGCACGCACACGTGTGCGTGATGTCCACACACGGTAAATAAGCGACACAGACGTTAATATGGGATCAAGAAGGAGTTTTTCCAGTTTTCCGTTATTATCTCGGTGAATGAACGAGATAGAGCGGAATGGACGTTACTATGGGATCCAGAGGGATTTTTTCTAGCTCTTCGTGATTATTTCGGTGAATAAGCGAGATAGAGCGAAATGGACGTTCATATGGAATCAGGAGGGAGTTTCTCCAGCTTATCACGATTATCTTGGTGAATAAGCGAGATAGAGCGAAATGGACGTTAATTCTGGAGAAAGAGAGAGTTTTTCAATTTTTCGCTAATATCCCGGTGAATAAGTGAGATAGAACGAAATGGACATCAAATACCTATTAATATGGAATCACCGGGGAGTTTTTTTAGTTTTTCGCTATTATCTTGGTAAATAAGCGAGATAGAGCGAAATGGGCGTTAATTTGGGATCAGGACGGAGTTTCTCCAGCTTATCACAATTTTCTCGGTGAATAAGCGAGATGCGGTGAAATAGACGATAATATGAGATGACCAAAGAGTTTCTCCAGTTTTTCGTGATTATCTTAGCGAATAAGCGAGCTAGAGTGGAATGGACATTAATATGGGATCACTGGAGAGTCTTGCCAGTTTTTTGTGATTATCTCAGTGAATAAGTGAGATGTAGCGAAATTGATGTTAAAATGGGATCAGGAGATAGTCTCCTCAACTTTCACAATCATCTCTGTAATCAAGCGAGAGAAGGTGAAATGGACGTTAATTTAGTATCAAGAGTGAGTTTTTTCAGTTTTTCGCCACTATATCGGTGAATAAACGAGATAAAGCAAAGTACACATATGGAATTATGAGGAAGTTTTCGGATGAAAAAATATCCTCTTGATCCCAAATTACCGTCCATTCCACTCTATCTCGCTTATTCACCAAGATAATCGCGAAGAAGTGGAGTAACTCCCTGGTGATCTCATATTGACGTTCATTTCGCTGCATCTCGCTTATTCACCGAGATAATCACAAAGAACTGAAAAAACTCCCCGGTGATCCCATATTAATGTCCATTTCGCTCTATCTCACTGATTCACCGAGATGTTAGTGAAAAACTGAAAAACCTCTCTCCTGATTCAATATTGATATCTATTTCGCTCTATCTCGCTTATTCACCAAGATAATCGTAAACTGAAGAAACTCCCTCCTGCTCCCAAATTAACGTCCATTCCGCTCTATCTCGTTCATTCATCGAGATAATCACGAAAAACTGGAGAAACTCCCCGATGATTCCATATAAACGTCCATTCCACTCTATCTCGCTTATTCACCAAGATAATCGCGAAGAATTGGAGTAACTCCCTGGTGATCTCATATTAACGTTCATTTCGCTGCGTCTCGCTTATTCACTGAGATAATCACAAAGAACTGAAAAAACTCCCCGATAATCCCATATTAATGTGCATTTCGCTCTATCTCACTTATTCACCGAGATGTTAGCGAGAAACTGAAAAATCTCTCTCCTGATTCAATATTGATACATATTTCGCCCTATCTCGCTTATTTACCGAGATGTTACCGAAAAACTGAACAAACTCTCTCCTGATTCAATATTGATATCTATTTCGCTCTATCTCGCTTATTCACCGAAATAATCGTAATAAACTGAAGAAACTCCCTCCTGCTCCCATATTAACGTCCATTTCGCTCTATCTCGCTTATTCACCGAGATCATCACGAAAAGCTGGAAAAACTCCCTCTTGATCCCATATGAACGTCCATTTCGCTCTATCTCGCTTATTCACAGAGATAATCACGATAACCTGGAGAAATTTCCTCCTGATCCCATATTAATATCCATTTCGCTCTATCTCGCTTAGTTACCGAGATATTGACAAAAAACTGGAGAAACTCTCTCCTGATCCGGTATTAACTGTGTGAATGTTCCTATAAACATAGTAATTTGAATTATTTCAACATAATACTGATTACTATGTTAACATGGTAATGATTGCTATGTTAACATAGTAATGATTACTATGTTAACATAGTAATGGTTGCTATATTAACATAGTAATTATTACTATGTTAACATAGTAATCATTGCTATGTTGGCCATAGCAATGATTACCATGTTGGACATAGCAATCATTACTATGTGCAACATAGCAATGCTTACCGTGTTGAACATAGCAACCATTACTATGTACAACATAGCAATGATTACTATGTTAACATAGCAAGTATCGCTATGTGGCCCGATGCGAAAAAACCATTACTATGTTGAACATAGTGATGGTTACTATGTTATTTCTCTCCGTGTATTCTGTATTGTATACTTCATTGATCTCCGTGATATCTTTAAGATGTTCGACCTGCTTTGTTAATTCAGAAATAAGTGAATTTTTGGAAGCAATATTATTGATATCTATTTCGCTCTATCTCGCTTATTCACCGAAATAATCGTAATAAACTGAAGAAACTCTTCACATTTTAAGAATTTCTCTCTCAACTCATTTCTTTCCTTCTCAATATCGAAATACTTTGATCGTTCTGCTGCTATTGTCGTCTCGAGCAAGGTTAATTGTAACTGCTGATCATCCAGGCGTTTCTGAAGAGCTACTGATTCCTCTTGGATCGAGTCTTTGTTAAAATTGAAATATAAACGAAAAAGCTGTGAATTCGTCAGTTGTTTACGACACTGAGGACAATTTTTACATCTGCAATAAAATTTATTTTCCATAATTTTGTAATGAAGAGGTTGAAAAGAAAAAAGAGAAAAATTTCAAGTTTTCTTACTTTCAAATATTTTAAAAACTAAAAAAGATGGGTGAATTTTTTCCATATAATTTTTGGTAGTTATTGAACTTTTTCACAATCACAAATTTTGACAAGATTATCCCATCTGACTTCAATTCTGGGATTTTTATGGAAAATCAAAAATTTTTCATAACGTGAATTGTGAATGAATAGAAAAAATTTAATGTAATAAAAATAATTAACAGAAATGAAAATTATGGAATATACCTCATAAACCATCGTGTCAAACAAGACATGTGAAAAACATGCCCACAAACAGTCGAGAAAATATTATTATTTGTATCAAAAAGCGGAAGGCAAATTGTACAAGATGAATTCTGCATTTTATACAATGAAATCCACACAATTCTTCTAGTGTAAACACTCCAATCGATGAAATAATTCTACGTGTTATTTGCACTATAAATCAAAGCTGCACACACTGTATAGCCCTACTGTATAATAATGAATAGCCTTAATTTATTTTTTTAATGGATTGAACGCTGCATAAAAACATGGCATGTACATCTCAAACTGAATATTGCCATCTTGAAAATTTAAATTCGACCACGCTGAACATAGTATGTGAAGAAATAATGTATGCAATTCCGACCGCTACATAAAAACGCGCCAAAGGTCTCTCCTGAAAATCCTTTGCTACTGGTGTTACATAATGTACATAATGTGACTTAATGTACAACATAATGTAAGTTACCTTGTGATCACACCGTGTATTGCTATATTGTTCAGCATTATTCGAAGAGAAATATGCATGTTATTAATTTCGTTCATGAGGAAGTTGTTTTGAAGAAATACATGGAAAGGAGCGGCCAGCAATCAAGCTACGGGGTTTGTCATATGCCATTTGTGTTAGTATACTCATCACTGGAGGCAAATTTTTTTTTTAGTAATCCTTTTCATTTTTTGCCAATCTCTCATGAATTTTTTGGTTATTAATCTTCCCTGTGTATTCTAATTAGCATTCAATTAAATTGAATGTTCAATCGGTTTTTGTGCCAACTAATTAAAAATGTCCGATTTATAGATTTTCTCGCACTCCGATTGTTTCTAAGATTTACTTTAAAATGAATGTATGAAAAGAAAAACTCTTTTTGTATCATCTCTTCAAAACTCAAAACAATTTAATTCATTTTTCAGATTATCAACGATATTATAGTCCAAACGTGGGAGTCAAATTGAAGAGAATTCATCGCTGAACGAAATTAGTTGACTTTCGAATTGGAAAAATGGATTGGTTAAATGATGGATCACATATTCCACACATATCAAAGGGACAGCACGACATTGATTCATACACAGTAGTATCAGAAAAATTGGAATCTTTGAAACTTGGTTTACAATTTAAAATCATTACAGGTGATCATGATGCTAATACATTCAGCCAAAAGAGAATGATACGTCACATAATACACAATTTTCCTGCAATACTTAGAGGGCAAGAAGCATTCCCTCCTCCGGAATTGTATGAGGTGAGAATTGGTGGTAGTGATAAATTTGGGAACATCTATGCAGTTTTATATCGTGAAAGTATACCAAAAAATCTATGTACTGTTATGTCCGAAGATGTCCTTCGCGTCTGAGGACAATTTAATTTATTTCCGAACACAAAACTTCGAATTATGATTTTATTTAAAAAGAACGCGACTATGTTTTGTGCCTTTTATTAATGTTGTGATGAGAGTATATCTTTTTGGGAACTTTGAGGACAAGATATTTGGATTTGTTTTATAAAAGAGAGATAAATGTTAACTGTTTGAATTTTTGTAATATTTTAAGCAAAAGAATAATTTGACAAAAAGTTGACAATTTTGGTTTCTCAAATTGTGTTTGATGATGAAAACTATAATTTTTTTAAAGTTGTTTAAGACGGACGGTACTCACTCTTATTTAGTTTATTTATTTATTGAATCAGTGAATTAATCTACTAGGGCAATTTCCTCGACCTTCTTCCGTAAAGGGTTTTTAATGCCAGGGAAGTTGTCTTCTATTGCCCGAAAACTATCAATTTTAATATAATGATTTTTAAGATTTGGAGTTATTTTGAATTTAAATGAGTTCGTTCACAAATAGAGATATCTATCATACTTTAACTTGAACACGAGAGACTACTTTCGATTAAAGATACTTGTGACCCATTAATTAGCTAATAAGTCCCCCTTCACGGTTAATAAAGACTTCGATTAGTAATTAAAGACCGATTTGGCGTCTCTTGCCTAGTGCTTCGAGCCTCTCTCTACTTTGGCAGCTCCTACTCGGGATCTGGTGGACGACTGCCGAAAAACGCGAAAATAATTGATTTTATTGATTAACGAATTTCCCAATTATTGCTTTCGAAAGAAACAATAATCAGCAGTTTGTCAAAAAGTAAGGAAAGACTGTGCAACATAACCCAGATTATGAAACTGGGCCATGTGCATCAGCTCTTTCTTCATGGCGAATTTTTCTGGACATAACAGTACAAAATATAATATAGAGTTCAATCCGAAATCGTCATGTAGCAAGAGAGCAAGATACTTGATTTTAGATTTAATATCCCAAGCTCTTGGTCAAATGTCTCGTCAAAACTACACGTACGTAACGAGTAAATCTTGTGTCAATCTCAATGGCCAACAAGATATACATATCCCTGTAAGTGATTGGAAAGAGCTATGCAATACTTTTAATCATATGTGCAATTTGAATAATATTAAGATTTGTTTCTTTTATAAATTCTGTCATGGTATGAAAATGCCTATAGTGGAAGGTAGTTTGAAGCAACTCAAATTGTTGATGCATAATGAAATGGAAAAATGTTTATTCTATCAATTACATGTTTCTTTTACACTTAGAGGGGAAAAATCTAATGGAATATTTGTTGACCTTAAAAAACTTAGTCCAATTCTCTTGACTCGTTCGGTGGTTTGTGGTCGAGTCAGAAAGTTCCAAATAATCGATGAAAACATTGGTACATTTAGTGCTGTAACATCGATGCACAGTTGCCCAAAATATGTTACAAATATAAATGCATATACACCCAACTACCATCGATTTCAAGGATTTTTAAATCCGTATGCTATCGTTACAAGTGATTTCATGAATAAAACCATTTTCAATAAAATCAGAGAATTCTATCACGAAAATTTCAAATCCATTGTTATGGAGTATTCCAATTCTATTAAAGAAGGCATGCCATCAAGAATCGAATTTGTCATTTCACTAGATGATATTGATAAATTACTTGATGAAAATTTTATCTCCGATAGTTGTTCAGGATTATTGAATCTTTTTTGGAAATATAAATTATTGATAAAAGTTGATAATGTTGAATCTCATGTGGAGAAAATCAAAAAAGCTTTTGAGGATTTGGTAGTATATTTTGAAAATAATGACAGTTTTCTTACAAGAGCAAAATTAACAGAATTATATGAAAGAGAAAACAAATTTTGGTTGTTATTGCAATCTTCGAGTTTTGACCTCATTAAATATAGAAACGATCAATTTCAAATACTTGAAGACGATGATGCACGGAAAAAATATTATGTTTTTTTTACCAATTCCACATAGTAATTTCTACTGAAAAACATTGTACCAGTGGACCATACTGGTCATCTATTAATATTTGCAATACAACATAGTAAATTTAATAAAAGTCGTCAATGCATGACTAAAAATTCTTATGCTCACATAGTAAAATTTGTTCAGTCAGCCCTCTAAAAAAATATTTGGTAGATCTCAATTTTTATATTTTTTAAACTTGAAAATTCGTACGTACCTCAGCAGTTTTTATTACTTCCACTCTGATTTATAATTAACTCAAATTAGTTATTTTTATTTCTTTCTATTACAATTATTCAATTGGATAAAACAATTTTTACTCAGAGTTTCGAAAAAAAATTTCTTCCCCCCCCCCCCCCACACCCCCTCCCACGATCGGGTTCGGATGGTGGCGGGAGAGGGGGGAGAGGAGAAGGGATGAGAATAAATAAATCAATGAGTCACAGTTTTTCTGGATGAAATAATTAAGATTTATTTATTTTCGTTCATATTTATAAAAACAGATTTTATTACACAGATATCTTTGGAATATAAAAAAAACCATCACTTAAACGTAACTTATATGTAATATCAGTCATACCCCATGTGATCTCAGATAATTCCAAAATTACCCAATCAAAAGAATTCTCCATGAATATTTTGAATGCATCGTATTTTGCATCATAGTAAATGTCATGCAATTTTTTTGTTACAAATAAAACTTTATCCTCACATTGTAAACAAGTATCCACTTCGTAGAAAATATACTCTCCTTCAATTGATTTTATGATAATGGTCTCCCGTTTGATCATTAATTCTCCACGTTTGAGCCATTTTAATTGTACAATATTTTCTTTGCAAACGTTATCTGGGAGGATACAGAGAGGGAAGTTAGGAACATTTTGGAAACCCACTGGGCCTAAATTAAATTCCTTGTATGAATTTTTTTTTCAATAACCGATAATTTAACCGTAATTGGTGTCTTATAGCTACAGTACGATTAATATTTTTGCGTGTAATGGCCGAACGAGCAGCTTTTTCACCTTCTTAATGCTTATTCTCATATCTAATTGATGAAACGTTCCAGAGTGAACCGAGATGTTTCATGGTGCTTGGATAGTGAATAAGAAAATGATGTTTAAGCTCCAATTTACCAGGGAACAAAGACGAATGCAAAGCTAAATATTCATGTATTTGTGACGGTTTTTACCGTCACAGAATCAATAAAAATAAGAATAATTAATTATTTTGATAAAAATCACGGTTTTGGTCGCGATTCGCGGTACCCGGTGAGGAAAGGGCTCATCTAGAGTCAGAACAGCAAATGTCCAGAGTGAGGTCAACATATTTTGTGACCTCACTAATTGTTTTTGTTTCTTTTTGTTCAATTTAACTCCAAAAATTGGAGATAAGTTCGTCAGTCAGGACTGGGGAGGAACTTCCCCAGTCCCAAAGATAAAATTAGCAGCACCAAGGGCACCCGAGAGGAACTTGGGAAGACGCAGCATCCATTTACTTGGTCCAGCATCAGCAGCCGAGAGAATGTTGGCCAACAGTGAACGAAGTTAGAGATCACCAGGATCAACATTGGAGTCAGTGAAAATAAAGACTAAAATTATGTGTGTGGAAAGAAAAGACTAAAGTTTTCCAATTATAATTGTCAGGAAAATATTGTCCGAGTTATTATGATTATTTTTGTACATTATTTGGAATTAGTTAGTTTAAGAGAAATTCAAGTAAAGCCAGTGACGTTAGGGTAAAGTAGTGGGGGACTCGCGGGACAATTGGTTGGGTTGGGCCTCGGCTCTACCGAAATTGAGCGGAAACAGCCGAGGGAACCCAATGCCAAGTCGTGGGAGAGAAGACTCGTTCTTCTTCTCCCGGGACACCGTGGCGATCACATGGTATAGAGAAACGTAAAGAAAATTGTCAAGAATTACGTAAGGAAAATTGGAGTAAAGAAAATAAAGAGAGGTTGACACGGAGGAAAGACAGCACAAATAACGTAAGGTACGCGAGTCCCCGTACAATTAATATTTTTAGTTTAAAGTAAAGAATTTTGAGTAAAGACTAAAAGTAAAGAATTTTGAGTAAAGAATTGAAAGTAAAGAAAACGTCGAGTTAGCGTCTGTTCCGGGTGAGTCCACCCGGCTAATATTAAAATTATTGTCATTCATTCTGAGTTGAATTTAGAGTTAATAATTAGTGTGAAATAATTATAAAATTAATCACGAAAAGTTACTTTGAATATTTCATGTTTTTTTTGCAATTTACGTGTATATAATTAATTCTTCTGAATATATCGAATTTATATTATTTGAGTTAAAATTTGTCAAGAGTTTTGTGTATAGTCTTTTGTCGTCACGAATACCCAAATAGAGGGTATCGTCCCCTCTCCCCCTCGGGATAACTTGAGAGTTTCATATAAAAAAGCGGGTAAAATTAGAGTCTTTTTGGGGTTTTGTAATTTCACTGAATTAGAGTAAAACTTGGGGATTTGTCGTTTTCCCCCAAGTTCTTAGAATTTCATGAAAACGACTGGCGCCCAGTTTAAATAAAGGGAAATTAATCGGGAGTAATTTGGAGAAAAATTTGGAGCATAAATTTGGGTCAGTTTGAGGAATTTCAGTGCATTTAACGCGTTGGCTCAAGGTCAGCCAAGCCAACCATTACATATTTCTACTTTAAGAGCTTCAGGCATATTCACGTGAAATCTCGTGGTGACACATATTTTGGTTATTGCCCTAGCAGAAAGAAGCAATTCCCAAACATCATCTTCAGATGGGATTAAATGACCAATCATGAGAGGAAGATTTTTTATAAGACATAACATTTCAGCAGCACTCATAAGGATACAGTTATTGTTTAATTGTGAGAGCTGAATTTCTACCGGTTCATTGGTTTCATTTGGGTCATAATGGAATGCTCGAATAATAGTGTTCAGCTGATTGAGAGAAACATTTTGAAGTGAAACTTCTTTTGGGAGGGTACCAACTTTTTTCTCGCGTCACGAAACGAGTGTAAGGCTTTGAGGGGAACGTGGTAGTAGAGTAGTGGGGGGAAGGGGAAATTTTTGCTGCTGCCGTCGGGTCGCTCTCCGGGTAGTGGGGGAAGCCTGTGTTTTTTTTTATTTTTTATTTTCAATACACAGAGAAAAAAATGGGAATTTATCTAAATGATTTTTTAAAAAATTACGGAAAATTGTCGTTCAAAGGAGGAGTTGTCATGGAACACGACCGAAAAATATCTATGCTCCACCTCATAATTTTTGCTCTTTATTTATTGAAAAATTGCCATTTTACACTCTGCTCTGGATTGAAATATCTCGAAAACTATTCAAAAGTTATCGAGACATGCTGTGAATGAAATTTAGAGGGAAGATTAACGAATAAATAAGCAAACCTCCGTTTTTTCACGACTCGTAGTTATCAAGATATCGATTTTTGAATGAAAAATTCAGAAAGGATGTCCAAACGCTCATTTATTTGCTATCGGGCCTCATCCATTGTTTCTGAACTACTCATTCAAAAAATGATATCTCGGAAACTACTGGTGGTAGAAAAACAGCGTTCTTCTTATTTTTTTCGTCAATCTTCCCTCTAAATTTCATTCACAGCATGTCTCGATAAATTTTGCATAGAGATATTTTAATCCAAAGCCAAGTGTAAAATGACCAATGGCTCATGTATAAGAAGTTTCACTTCTGTGACGTGGGTTCCACGGACCCTCTTTTTTTTAATAATAAAATAATTTATCATCAACGCAATATCGTATCTTAAAATTCTTTCCAATATATCATGGGGGACATCAACAATTCGATTCTTTACCACATGATATCCTGGAATTTTATGAAAAGTACATTCCTCTCGGATACCCGTCAAATTAGGAGACGCTTCTTTCACACCACACGCATAATTACTTTCATCCCTCATTTCACAATTATCCTCATCGAAAATTTTGTTGATGTCTTTATAGTTTGTTAAACAGAAACGACAGAAGTAGTTACACGTAGGAAAATTCTGGCGGTGGCCATGACGGTCGCCATGGCGCCGGCCATGGCGGCGGCCATCACAAATTTGCCGCTTTTCATGGAGGTCTTCGCCATGGCATTTTTTTCCATGGCGATTCTCTCCATGGTGTTTCTTTCGATAGTTTTCCTTTCTATGGCGTTCTTTTCCCATGGCGTTTTCTGCCATGGCGTTTTTCTCCATGTCGATGTTTTCCATTGCGATTCTTTCCATGGCGATTCTTCCCATGGGGTTGTTTGCCATGGCGATTCTCTCCATGGTGTTTCTTTCGATAGCTTTCTTTTCTGTGGCGTTCTTTTCCCATGGCGTTTTCTGCCATGGCCATCCTTTCCATGCCGATTTTTTCCATTGCGATTCTTTCCATGGCGATTCATTCCATGGCGATTTCTTCCAAGGCGATTCTTTCCATGGCGTTTTTCGCCATGGCTATTCTTTTCATGACGTTTCTTTCCATGGCATTTCTTTTTATGGTGATTCTTTTCATGACTTTTCTTTCCATGGCATTCGTTTTCATGACTTTTCTTTCCATTTTTTTAATAGCTTTCCTTTCTATGGCGTTTTTTTCCCATGGCGTTTCTTTTCCATGGTGATTCTTTCCATGGTGATTCTTTCCATGGCGATTCTTTCCATGGTGATTTTTTCCATAGCGATCTTTTTCATCGCATTCTTTTCCATTGCATTTTCTCCATCGCGGAATTTGTCAATGCGAAATTTGCCATGGACAAATTTGCTATAACCATAAATTTAATGGTGGATATTTGTGTGATGTTTGAATTTCACAATCATAGAATTTTCATGATTATCAAAAAATCCTTAAATTATAATGTCATTAATACTCAGAGTATTAGTGCAGATTTTTCCATACAGATACTTCTGTGAAAAAATGTCTTCATGAAATCGAATTTGATAAAGAGGTTCTTCATAAAATGATTTCTTATAAAGATTTTTTTTTCATATGAAGGCATTTTATTAAGATATTTTCTATGAAATATATACGTATCGTTACCCTAATGACAGAGTAACACCTTCTATAAGGATTTTATAGCACTGACATGACTCTGTTATTAAGGGGACGATAGAATATTTACCATCATATCATTTCTTTACATTTTCAATTGTTTTTGCTAATGAATCTTTGATGATTCGAATTGAATCATTCCGAAATACTTTGAAATTCAATTTCGGAGACTTAAAGTCCGCTAGACTGTCTTCGTTACTTGGTAATGCTAATCTGTAGTTTCTAGCAGTTTTTTATCATCATCATCTCCACTTTTTTCTTTTGTTATTCTCAAGTGCAGTCTACTCGCACTCCTCGTCGATTTATCCAACTCTAATAACATCTTTTCATATCAATCAATAATAGTTTGTTCGATTCAATTGGTCGAGTGAACTTCAGGATTTTGAATCTCTTCATCCTCTTGCTTCTTCTTGTAATCAAGAATAGCCGAACTTCAAAATGTATCTTGCATCATTAATTTTTTGAATTTCTCCTCTTCACTTAGTAAAATCGACTCGGTCCAATGCTCTCTTTTTTCCCTATTTTATTCAGCTTTACTGGACAGCTGGCAAAGAATACCAAAAATATTGACGACCCCAACAACAAAATGAATTTAAAATCCCTCTATCTCGCTTAGTTTCTGAGATATTTTCAACCACAATGAAAAGAAAAAATCAATTTATCCAATTTCACTTTTTAACTTCATTTATTTCTTCTAATCAATATCTCGGAAACTAAGTGAGATAGAGCACTTTCGTCCCTATCCTGTCTTGTAGAGAATTCTAAGGGCTAAAAAAAAATATGGAAGCCAAATCACTCTATCTCGCTTCGTTTTCGAGATATTCTCAAAAAAAAAAATGATTGAAAAAATCAATTCGGTCAATTTCACTTTTTTACTGGATTTTTTTTTCAATTCCTCGGAAACTAAGCGAGATAAAGCAATGTTGGCTGAATCCTTCTTTATAGAAAATTTCAAGAGCTATAAAACAACATGAGCATGACATAACTCTATATGGCTTTGTTTTCAAGATATTCTTACAAACAATTGAGAGAAAAATCGATTCATTCAATTTTACTTCTTCACTTCATTCATATTTTTATGAATATTTTGGCAATGAAGCGCGATAGAGCAATTCTGCCCCGATCCTGTTTTGTAGAGAATTTCAAGAGCTATGAAACAAGATGGGAGTAAAATGACTCTATCTCGTTTCGTTTCCGAGATATTTTTGAAAACAATTAAAAGAAAGAATGGATTCATCCAATTTTACGTTTCCACTGGATTCATTTAATTATGAATATCTTGGAAACTAAGTGAGATAGGATAATTTTGCTTGAATCCTTCTCTATTTATAGAGAATTTCGAGAGCTGAAAAAAAGTTATGAGTAAAATCACTCTATCTTGCTGGGTCTTCGAAATATTTCCAAAAACAACTAAAAGAAGAAATGAATCTATCCAATTTCACTTTATCACTGGATTGATGTGTCTTAGAATATCTTGGAAACTAAGCGAGATATAGTGATTTTGCCTGGAGCTTTTCTTATGGAGAATTTCAAGAGCTTCAAAACAAAAAGAGAGTAAAATCGCTTAGTTTTCGAGATATTTTCGAAAGCAATTGAAAGAAAAAATCGATTCATCCAATTTTACTGTTTCACTGGATTGATTCTTTCATGAATATCTTGGGAACTAAGGGAGATAGAGCCATTTTACTCCGGACCTTCTTCATGGAGAATGTCACGAGCTGCAAAACGAGTTCAGAGTGAAATTACTCTATTTCGCTTAGTTTTCGAGATATTTTCGAAATTAATGGATGAACAAGTCGATTTGTTCAATTTGACTGTTTCACTGGATTTTTCCTTTTGAATATCTTGAAAAATAAGCGAGATACAGCAATTCCGCTTGGATCCTTTTTTTAGTAAATTTTAAGAGCTAAAAAAAAGAATTCGGACAAAATCGCTCTATCTCGCTTAGTTTCCGAAATTCTCTCAATAATGATTAATAGAAAAAATTGATTTATCCAATTTTACTTTTTCACTGAATTCACTTATTCATGGATATCTTGGAAAATAAGTGAGATAGAGGTATTTCGCTTGGATCCTTTGTTATTTATAGAAAAATTTCAAGAGCTACAAAACGATTCGGAAGTAGAATCGCTCCATCTTCCTTAGTTTTCGAAATATTCCCAAAAACAATTGAAAGAAAAAGTAGATTTATTCAATTTGATTTTATCACTGGATTTATGTTTCTTTGAATATCTTGGAAACTGAGCAAGATAGAGCAATTTCGCCTTCGCACTGTTTTGTGGAGAATTTTGAAGGCTACAAAAGAGTATAGATGTAAAATCACTCTATCTCGCTTAATTCCCGAGATATTCGCTCATTCTCGGAAATAATTGATTGGAAAAATCGATTCGTTCCATTTGACTTCTTCACTGGATTTTT
The DNA here is from genome assembly GCA_963921955.1 of Aleiodes alternator. Classification (NCBI taxonomy): domain Eukaryota; kingdom Metazoa; phylum Arthropoda; class Insecta; order Hymenoptera; family Braconidae; genus Aleiodes; species Aleiodes alternator. Next base: position 3,085,317 of record OY998111.1, read on the forward strand.
TTTTAAATATCTCGAAAACTGAGTGAGATAGAGTGATTTTGCCGTGATACTTCTGTGTGGAAAATTCCAAGATTTACAGAAAAATGCCTTATCTCACTTAGTTTCCGGAATATTCTCGAAAAACAATTAATAAAAATTAAAACAAACCCGACACGATTTTTCTCCGGCTATACACACGAAAACAAAACAGTCGGCGAGGTTAAGCAGTTGACGCATGCGTGAAGTCGTACTGGCCAATGGAGTAACCTCAGAAATATTCGGCTCCTATGCTACAACATGTATATTTCAGCTTCGGATGGACTTCGGAGGTGACCTCTTTGGCTAGTTCGACAATACTGCGTACTCGAGCACAGTGCGCATGCGGCAACTGCTTAACCTCGCCAACTGCATTATTCTCGTGTGCGGCCGGAGGAAAATCGCGTCGGGGTTTGTTTTAATTTTTATTAATTGCTTTTGGAGAATATTCAGGCAACTAAGTGAGATATGGCATTTTTCTGTAAATCTTGGAATTTTCCACACAGAAGTATCACGGCAAAATCACTCTATCTCACTCAGCTTTCGAGATATTTAAAAAAAAAATCCAGTGAAGAAGTCAAATGAAACGAATCGATTTTTTCAATCAATTATTTCCGAGAATATCTCGGGAATTAAGCGAGATAGAGTGATTTTACGTCTATACTCTTTTGTAGCCTACAAAATTCTCCACAAAACAGCGCATAGGCAAAATTGCTCTATCTTGCTCATTTTCCAAGATATTCAAAGAAAAATAAATCCAGTGATAAAATGAAATTGAATAAATCTACTTTTTCTTTCAATTGTTTTTGGGAATATTTCGAAAAATAAGGAAGATGGAGCGATTCTACTTCCGAATCGTTTTGTAGCTCTTGAAATCAATATATATAATAAAAATATTCGTGTTACTGGGTGCGCGTACATAAAACTCAGAAACCATCCCCCATAGTCCCATGGGGTTTATATGGTGTAGTAGCCCTTCACCCCCCATCCATGAAGAAGTTTTCCGTTTTCGGCTACAGGTGTTTGTTTCAGAGATATGGAGGTGAAAGTGGATAAGAAGATGCCAAATAGTTCTAGAATACTCTAGAATGTTCCAAATCCTTCGAAAATGTTCTAGATTTTTCAAGAAAGTTTTAAATTAATCTAGGAAGTTTTAAATTGCTCTAGACTGTTCTAGAATATTCTAGATTGCTCTGAAATGTTCCAAATCGTTCTAGAATGTTCTAGATTTTTCTAGAATGTTCTAAATTAATCTAAAAAAATTTAAATTGTTCTAGAATGTTCTAGACTGTTCTAGAATGTTGTAGACTGTTCTAGAATATTCTAAAATGTTCTAGATTGTTCTAGAATGTTCCAAACTGTTCTAGAATGTTCTAGATTTTTCTAGAAAGTTTTAAATTGATCTAGGAAGTTGTAAATTGATCTAGGAAGTTTTAAATTGCTCTAGAATGTTCTAGACTGTTCTAGAATATTCTAGAATGTTCTAAAATGTTCTAGATTGTTCTAGAATGTTCCAAACTGTTCTAGAATGTTCTAGATTTTTCTAGAAAGTTTTAAATTGCTCTAGAATGTTCTAGACTGTTCTAGAATATTCTAGAATGTTCTAAAATGTTCTAGATTGTTCTAGAATGTTCCAAACTGTTCTAGAATACTCCAGGAGGGTCGATAATTCTCTAGAATGTTCCACAAGATTCAGAAAAAATATTTTGGAATGTTTCAAAGAGTTTGATAACATTTTGAGGCGTTCCACAAGGTTTGTGAATTTCCTAAAATATTCCAAAAAATTTGGAAATATTTTAGATTGTTCCAGAAGCTTCGAGAGCATTGAGGAAGTTCCAGAAGCTTTTTTAATTAAGTCCGAAATAAAGTAAAGACAGAACAAAATTCAAAAATCTTCTGTTCCTGAAATTTCCTCAGCTTTCCAAGGAATTTTCAAAAAAATCTCTATCTCAATTTTCTCAATTAGAGTGTCCATTTTAGTAAACTTTCCTCGATGAATTATATATAATTATAAGTCAATATAGGAGCTGCTGGAAAGTCTGACCCGAGCGAAGCGAGGGTAGGACCGCTCGTTTTTCTATAAACAAAAAAGGATCCGAGCGAAATACCTCTATCTCACTTATTTTCCAAGAAATCCATGAATAAGTGAATGAATTCAGTGAAAAAGTAAAATTGGATAAATCAATTTTTTCTATTAATCATTATTGAGAATATTTCGGAAACTAAGCGAGATAGAGCGATTATGTCTTAATTCTTTTTTTCAACTCTTAAAATTTACTACAAAAAAGATCCGAACCAAATTTCTGTATCTCGCTTATTTTTCAAGATATTCTAAGACACATCAATCCATTGATAAAGTGAAATTAGATAAATTTATTTCTTCTTTTAGTTGTTTTTGGAAATATTTCGAAAACCCAGCAAGATAGAGTGATTTTACTCATAACTTCTTTTCAGCTCTCGAAATTCTCTATAAATAGAGAAGGATTCAAGCAAAATTATCCTATCTCACTTAGTTTCCAAGATATTCATAATTAAATGAATCCAGTGGAAAAGTGAAATTGGATGAATACATTCTTTCTTTTAATTGTTTTCAAAAATATCTCGGAAACTAAACGAGATAGAGTCATTTCACTCCCATCTTGTTTCATAGCTCTTGAAATTCTCTACAAAACAGGATCGGGGCATAATTGCTCTATCGCGCTTCATTGCCAAGATATTCATAAAAATATGAATGAAGTGAAAAAGTAAAATTGAATGAATCGATTTTTTCTCTCAATTGTTTGTAAGAATATCTTGAAAACAAAGCCAGATAGAGTTATGTCATGCTCATGTTGTTTTATAGCTCTTGAAATTTTCTATAAAAAAGGATTCAGCCAGCATTGCTCTATCTCGCTTAGTTTCCGAGGAATTGAAAAAATAATCCAGTAAAAAAGTGAAATTGGTCGAATTGATTTTTTCAATCATTTTTTTTGAGAATATCTCGAAAACGAAGCGAGATAGAGTGATTTCACATCCATATTTTTTTCTAGCCCTTAGAATTCTCTACAAGACAGGATGAGGGCGAAATTGCTCTATCTCATTTAGTTTCCGAGATATTGATTAGAAGAAATGAATGAAGTTAAAAAGTGAACTTGGATAAATTGATTTTTTCTTTTCATTGTGGTTGAAAATATCTCAGAAACTAAGCGAGATAGAGGGATTTTAAATTCATTTTGTTGTTGGGGTCGTCAATATTTTTGGTATTCTTTGCCAGCTGTCCAGTAAAGCTGAATAAAATAGAGAAAAAAGAGAGTATTGGACCGAGTTGATTTTACTAAGTGAAGAGGGGAAATTAAAAAAATTAATGATGCAAGATACATTTTGAAGTTCGGCTATTCTTGATTACAAGAAGAAGCAAGAGGATGAAGAGATTCAAAATCCTGAAGTTCACTCGACCAATTGAATCGAACAAATTATCATTGATTGATATGAAAAGATGTCATTAGAGTTGGATAAATCGACGAGGAGTGCGAGTAGACTGCACTTGAGAATAACAAAAGAAAAAAGTGGAGATGATGATGATAAAAAACTGCTAGAAACTACAGATTAGCATACTAAGTAACGAAGACAGTCTAGCGGACTTTAAGTCTCCGAAATTGAATTTCAAAGTATTTCAGAATGATTCGATTCGAATCATCAAAGATTCATCAGCAAAAAAAATTGAAAATGTAAAGAAATGATATGATGAAAAATATTCTATCGTCCCCTTAATAACAGAGTCATGTCAGTGCTATAAAATCCTTATAGAAGGTGTTACTCTGTCATTAGGGTAACGATATGTATATATTTCATAGAAAATATCTTCATAAAATGCCTTCATATGAAAAAAAATACTTTATAAGAAATCATTTTATGAAGAACCTCTTCATCAAATTCGATTTCATGAAGACATTTTTTCACAGAAGTATCTCTATGGAAAAATCTGCACTAATACTCTGAGTATTAATGACATCAAAATTTAAGGATTTTTTGATAATCATGAAAATTCTATGATTGTGAAATTCAAACATCACACAAATATCCACCATTAAATTTATGGTTATAGCAAATTTGTCCAGGGCAAATTTCGCATTGACAAATTCCGCGATGGAGAAAATGCAATGGAAAAGAATGCGATGAAAGAGATCGCCATGGAAAGAATCGCCATGGAAAGGAAAGCTATGAAAAAAAATGGAAAGAAAAGTCATGAAAACAGATGGCATGGAAAGAATCGCCTTGGAAGAAACCGCCATGGAATGAATCGCCATGGAAAGAATCGCAATGGAAAAAATCGGCATGGAAAGGATCGCCATGAAAAAAAACGCCATGGGAAAAGAACGCCATAGAAAAGAAATCTATCGAAAGAAACACCATGGAGAGAATCGCCATGGCAAAGAACCCCATGGGAAGAATCGCCATGGAAAGAATCGCAATGGAAAACATCGACATGGGAAGGATCGCCATGGAAAAAATCGCCATGGAAACAAACGCCATGGCATATAACGCCATGGCAGAAAATGCCATGGGAAAAGAACGCCATAGAAAGGAAAGCTATCGAAAGAAACACCATGGAGAAAATCGCCATGGAAAAAAATGCCATGGCGAAGACCTTCATGGAAAGCGGCAAATTTGTGATGGCGGCCGCCATGGCCGGCGCCATGGCGACCGTCATGGCAGCCGCCATGGCAGCCGTCATGGCAGCCGCCATGGCCACCACCATGGCGGCCGCAATCAGAATTTTTCTACGTGATCATTAAAAATTTAACTGAGTATGAAAAATTGCTGCGCGAAAAGACCTCTGAACATGAAGAACCTTCAATAGTTTATAATATGGTTACTCTATTAGAAGAAGCCTCATATCCTATGCATATTAAAGCTGTCCTAGGTATGATTGGAGATAACATTCATGCAATACGACTAAATACAATTCCTGAAATCATAGAGGTAGCTTTTGGTGATGAACCAATCTGGAAACTACAGTTGAAGGCTTGCCTGAGGGCTGCCTCCGCATTAAAGTTATTCCTACAATGAAAAAAAAAACACGCTTAGTATATCACCTGATGAAACAGTGAATCGGATAAGTGATTTGCTGCTAACTTCAAGGTATTAACGCTACCTGCCAAGCATGAGTTGCAAATAACCCCAGCTAATTTACAAACACTCCATTTACACTATCAACAAAATTCACAGATGTCTTCTAAAGAAAAATCAAAAATCGTACCAGGATCTGAAGCTATTAACCAAGTCAGAGAGCAAATAATGAAAATGTCACTCGACCTAAAACTTGCTGGACAATTACAAATTGACTCAGTCACCTCGCCCACCAAGACCGCAAGCTACAGTAGAAGTGAGAAGGGAAAGGAAATTGTTGAAGAAGTAGGAGTGGAACTGACGAAGATGGGGCAGGTATTATGGAGTTTTTCTAGCTATATGCAGAGGAAGGTTCATAAGCTACGAGAAGAGGAACGGCAAGTGGCAGATATTTTGGAAGAACAGCCATACAAAAAATAACATTGGCTTAAGAGATGGAGGAAATGAAGTGAAGGATTGATGAGTCCTCAGAATCAAGTTCACCCGTAGTAATAAGAGTCATTATTGTTAGTACCAATGGAATGTGATTTCTTACCAATAACAACAACGAATGCAGTGCATTACGGATTTCTCATAACTACCTTTAAAAACATCAGATAGCAAATTTAAAAAGCTTTTAAACAAAAATTTGCACTCTACGCATGCCACATGACTTTTCTTTTTGTGTCTTTCCTGCATATTCACAAGTTTAGTTATAATAAATAAATCATATTACAGGATAAAAACGTATTGAGTCATGGCTCCACATAAGAATATGACCATTGGGAACATGAGTAGTCTAGAACGTAGGAGAATGATTGTCGTACTGAGGAAAATTGAACGAAAAGCGAGAAAAATCGGGAAGCAACAAATAGAGCTGGTCGATAGTTTACTCAACAGGATTTGCCTGTTGAAAGACATCGAATGGGCACTCAGGCTTGAGAAGGGGAAAGGAACAAAGGAAAAGAACAAGTTTCTATCGCCAGGGGAATTGTTCGATGAGTTCGTGAGTGCATGCTTGAGTGACACAGACCCTGAGGAATCAGCAGATGAGGAAGGTAAATTTTCATCGGACGAAGAACAAGACTTCAAGGAAGATGAAGACTCAGAACCACCAGCTGCAGCTGCTCAGTTAGTGTCTAGTAATTAAGAAGTTGAGAAATCATTACATTATAGTATCCGAAAATTTTTTATCGTTAGAGAGAAATAATTTTACGAGGGGTTTGGAGTCGATAAATACTGCGGAAAGGACGAGCCGCGGGGTCCCCTATGGTTTTAGGATTAAGTTAGAATAAGTCAAAACACGTTAAAAGACATTATCCATTATTCATCTTATTATTTCATCAATTATGCTATATTTTTTTTAGCAACATTATACAACTATCTACATAGCTGCACAATTTTAACGCATACGTGCATCAAGTACCAATATAATTCTACTAAATTTTTTCATTGAATCATATTATAAAATTAGATAAATGCACTATTTTTACGCATACGTGCATTATATAATAATCACTTCAAAATTTCCGAGAATTTTTTTTTCATCAACAAATATTAGGTTAATTTACTTAAATGTACTATTATTACACATACATGCATTTATATAGATACCACCTTTACATTATTGAATTGATAAATCAACTATATCACATTAAATACTAGACATAATGGGGTCTGGAGTCTCTAAATACTATGAAATTGACGAATCATAGAATCCCCAAAAACCTTAGTTGAGTACTTAGAATAAATTCATTCATCAATCAACGACACTATAATTAATAATTACAAATACATAGAATTAAAGTTTTTTATTTTTTCACGATAATGCTGATGCACGAATTATTGAGAATTTTTTTTTGGATCATAAAAGACTCGATGAGTTTCTTTAATCAATTATTATAATTATCAATGAGCAATTTTCCCTTTAATTTCTTTCTATACACTGCAGACACGGCACATAAAACTACCTCGAAATATTCTACACGGAATACGAGTATTTTTCTTTTGTACTTACACAACATTATCATAAAATTATCAATTAATATATATTCGGCGATTTCTTTTTATTATTATATACATATATATAAAGGTCAAACAAAAGTACTTATCTCTATTCAAAATATATTTGTCAGAAGATTACCCAACGTATTATATAAGAAACATTTAATCAAGTTATAATAATCAAGCACTAATCATTATATTCCATTGTTGCTAATAAAAAAAAAGAAAAAAAGCATACATACATTATCCTAATTTTGGTGAAGGTTCATTATTATTATAACCTATTACTCTTATAGGATCAAGATTGCTGCACGCTTTTATGAATGCACGAATACAACAAGCACAACGTATGCGTAGAAATAGTTATAAATTACGAGATGTAAAGAGAAGAAAAGTATTTTTTACAGAAAATCAGAAGAAGGAAAGATGCAAGCAGAGAAAGGAAGTAGTAAAGAAACTGTAAGAGCATGGAAGACTCCAAGCCGAGCTACAATGAGAGCAACAATGCAAAAACAGAGAAAAATAATAATATGTAGACAATTAATAAGAAAAGTTACGAAAATGAAAAGAACAATAGTTAAATTCGAGAAATATTCAATGACTAAAACTTTAGAATTAAATAGCGAAGAAATTAGAGAAGAAATCGAGGATCTATCTACCGAAAGCGATACGCCAAGCGAAGAAGAAACTCCAACGGAAGTCTAAGCGATAAGAATGAAATAAGAGTATGGAGAAGAATGATACAAATCGTGAGGAAGCTGACAGAAATTTGAAGAGATAAAATTAGAATAAAAGAATGAAGAATTTAGTCTTTGCGAAACGAAGAATGATAAAAATCGTGAGAAAGCTGAATAAGCAGAGAAGCAGTAGCGTTAATTTAAACAAGTTGCTATTATCGACAACAGATGAAAGCAACTTCCCCCACGATGGTGTTACGTATAAGAATTGACTCGAGATGATTTATTCCGAGAAAAATCCCCAAAATATAATTCACTCCCGATTAATTCCCATTTACGTTAAAGTTTCTCTACTTTTTGGAATATCAATCGACTTCCGGGGCTAGAGAGTCAGAAAATTTCGTTACTCACCGTGTTACTCTTTTCCAGGTCACGTTGGTCTTCCTCTCGCAAGCTTTACGTAGTAGAGTCACTGCACGATAATTGTTCTTTACTGTTTTCTTGATTAATTCGAATTCTTTTGTTCACTTTTCTGTCACTGTATTTATTTGCCTTGATTTCACCTTCACTATAATAAAGAATAATATGGATTCACTAAATTATCACTGTTTGATTTAAAATTTTGCCTTCGACTCTATTATGAGATTCTGACGGATAAAGGTGTACATAGACGATTTGATTCTGATTTAATGATAGAAAGCGAGTTTTATGTATTTTTCTATTTTGATTAAAAGGATAGAGTGATCAACCGCACCGTTATCGGCGGTGTTGATCGGGTTATTATCGAATGGTCAACCGCACCGTTATCTGCGATGTTGACCAGGTAATATTTAAGGCCGAATAGGTTGAGGGAGGAAAGAGTAGTCAACCGCACCGTTATCTGCGGTGTTGACCAGGTTTTTATTGAATAGTCAACCGCACCGTTATCTGCGGTGTTGACCAGGTTTTTATAGAATAGTCAACCGCACCGTTATCTGCGGTGTTGACCAGGTAATAATCTTAGGTTGGAATAGTTTAATTTAGGAATGAGTAGTCAACCGCACCGTTAACTGCGGTGTTGACCAGGTTAAATTTTTAAGGCTCTGAAAAGGGGAAAATAATTGATTAATTAAAAGAAACTCGGTTTCCGTAAAATAACTTTGAATTTATTCAAATAATTAATTCAAAACTAGTAGCGCGAGGCTTCGTCAGATCTCAGAATAAAGAGGCAAAATTATTCGTTTCTGTTTAATGCGGTTGCGAGGGAACGATTCACTTGATAATTGAAATCGAAATAAATTAAAGTTGATTCGAAAGTAAAAACTCTAATAATAAAAAAATTCTAAGTTGTGATTCAATAAAAATATTCTAAGTTCCGATTGACAGAAAAATTCTAAGTTCCGATTGAGTAAAAAGATTCTAAGTGTCGATTGTGTAAAAATATTCTAAGTCCCGATTCACTAAAAATTTTCTAAGTGTCGATCGAACGAAAATATTCTAAGTCCCGATTCACTGAAAATATTTTAAGTCCAAACTGAGTAAAATTATTCTAAGTCCCGAGTGAGTCACCGCGACCGCGTCCGGAGGAGGAGGTCTTTACCAGTTGAAGTTGAGCGATGAACTGACTGACTGAGCCTCGCGCATCTAGGTACATGGACAATTCGGCGGCTTGAGCCGGTACGGTGGGAGTACAATAAGTGGGGATGCGCTGTGAGTTTCTGGCGCAACTAGGTGGCTGGTGGTGACTGAGCTGGTGGGGAGTGCCTTTCTTCTACCCTTGTGCTGTAGCTTGTCCATGCGCTGAGGCTTATATATATGTATCTTATGATATAGTAGTTTTACAATGAAGATTATTACATTAAAAATACAATTTTGTTGTTTTCTTATATATAACCTTATTTTTGACATATTAATATATTGTTTTTTATGATTTTAAACATTTTTAAAGTTGATTTTTCACTCATCGGAAATGACTTCCTTTTTGCATCCTGATGTGTACCTTATAAACAAATTTTGTCAAATCCACTTAGAAGTGGGATAAATTAACGATTTTCTATATTTGAGCTTATTTTCGGCTAAATGAACAAATTTTAGTATCAAAAGTTTTTTATCATTTTTTTAAAAACATTTGATTGTTAATAACTTTGTTAATTAACAATATCGGGAATCGTTCTATAATGCATTTGAAAGGCCGTCGAATTTAGTGATTTTTAGCGTTGGATTCATTTTTCTAACTTTTATAGTTTCGGAGTTATTTCTATTTAAAGTTGGATGACCTTGAAAGTGCTAATTGTTAATAACTTGTAAAATAATTGCTTTAAAAATATAAACTCAATTGCGTCTAGAAGAGACTATATTTATGTATTGTTTAAACTTGGTTTCATCTTCCTAAGTTAATAACTTTTGTTGTTATTCAATTGTTAATTAAAGTCCAAAAATGGTTTTACATAAATTTTGGTTTTTCTTAAATTTTCTTTCATGAACTTTTAGTATGAATTATTTAATGATTTTACAAATGAAATTCGTTCCTTAATATTGATTATCCTAAAAGTTATTGATTTTTGAATTTTGCCATGTGTTCAGTATATCTATATATATGTGAACGAATTTGAATATCGAATAACTTTGTTGCTATTGTTTTTTCCATTTCCGTTTCTGGAGGTTATATTTTTCTGATGTGATTATCTTTGTATTCTATAGGTTTTGATAATTCTCTAATGATTTTTCATATAAATTGTTTATAACAAATTATTATAAATATTAACTTTTGTCAAATTTTCTTAGCGCATTGTATAGCTTGTGTTTTTTCATTAATTTTAGTGCTAATTTGGTTTCTTAATCTTCATAATTTTAAAAGATATGAATTTTTGAAAGTTCAGAAATAATTATTTTGCATGTGTGTGTGTGTATATGTTATAATATTCATATCTCGGTTAATTATCAATATTAAGAGTTGATTTTCAGTATTCGTCAATATATAATGGTGAATTACATTTCGAGTCCATTTTTATATTTTTACAATTAAATTTTGATAAATTGTTTATAACAAATTATGTTGCAAATTGATTTTTCAATTGTCTTTCATCTGGAATCGATAGTCTTAATTATTTAATGAATTTCGCAATTGGAATTATTCCTTAATCTTTATATTTTGAAGAGTTATGATTTTTCAAAAGTTCAACATAGAATTATGGGAGTCACTGGTGGGGGAAGTTTTGTCCGCAGCGTGTGACTGCGCGCACCTACTCAGTGAAGGTCGCTGAAGGCCGGCACGGTCAATACTTTTTCGTTGGCCTTTAAATATGAATATCTTTGTTTCTATTGACAGGAATTTGTTGCGAATTGGTATTCAAACAGTTCTGATGATATTTTACCTGTTTATGACAATTTTGTCCGTTTTCCTTAATTTATTAATGGACTTTGTTAATGGACTTTTCAGATTTTTCAATGAATTTTGATGGTTTTCTTTTTGATTTTGTTGACTTTTAACTTTTAGTGTACTTTTGTGTATTATTGACCTCTTTTAAGGTGAATTGGTCCAAATATGGGAATTGTGACCATTTTCAACTGAATTATTAGTTATTTTTGATTATTATTGGAAACTACGTATGATCACGCAGATCAATACGTAACAATGGAGATGTTTCGCTCGCAAAAATTCGCGAGCGTACTAACTATATTATAAGGATATTGATAGATAAAAATAAGACAGATATTACATTTGTGACATAGCGGAGGACAAAAATTAGTAATTAAGAATAGTCATAAGTATGAATACAGAACAAACAAACAATATTAATCATACTAAAAAGGCAGATTATGCCAAGAATTTTTTTCATTTATATATTACTATTATTATCATTATTGTTTTCTACAAGAATTTAAACAAGTTGCTATTATCGACAACAGATAAAAGCAACTTCCCCCACTATGGAGATGTTACGTCTTGATCTGCGTGATCATACGTAGTATCCAATAATAATCAAAAATAACTAATAATTCAGTTGAAAATGGTCACAATTCCCATATTTGGACCAATTCACCTTAAAAGAGGTCAATAATACACGAAAGTACACTAAAAGTTAAAAGTCAACAAAATCAGGAAGAAAACCATCAAAATTCATTGAAAAATCTGAAAAGTCCATCAACAAAGTATATTAACAAATCACGCAAAACGTACAAAACTGTCATAAACAAGTAAAGTATTATCAAAAATGTTTAAATACCAATTTGCAACAAATTCCTGTCAATAGAAACAAAGATATTCATATTTAAAGGCCAACGAAAAAGTATTGACCGCGCCGGCCTTCAGCGACTTTCACTGAGTAGGTGCGCGCAGTCACACGCCGCGGACAAAACTTCCCCCACCAGTGACTCCCATAACTCTATGTTAAACTTTTGAAAAATCATAACTCTTTAAAATATAAAGATTAAGGAATAATTCCAATTGCAAAATTCATTAAATAATGAAGACTATCGATTCCAGAAGAAAAACAATTGGAAAATCAATTTGCAAAATAATTTGTTATAAACAATTTATCAAAATTTAATTGTAAAAATATAAAAATAGACTCGAAATGTAATTCACCATTATATATTGACGAATACTGGAAATCAGTTTTTAATATTGATAATTAACCGAGATATGAATATTATAACATATAGACACACACACATGCAAAATAATTATTTCTGAACTTTCAAAAATTCATATCTTTTAAAATTATGAAGATTAAGAAACCAAAATAGCACTAAAATTCATGAAAAAATACAAGCTACACGATACGCTAGGAAAATTTGACAAAAGTTAACATTTACAATAATTTGTTATGAACAATTTATACGAAAAATCATTAGAGAATTATCAAAACCTACAGAATACAAAGATAATCACATCGGAAGAATATAACCTCCAGAAATGAAAATGGAAAAACCAATAGCAACAAAGTTATTCAATATTCAAATTTATTCACATATATATAGATATACTAAACACATGGCAAAATTCAAAAATCAATAACTTTTAGGATAATCAATATTAAGGAATAATTTCCATCTGAAAAATCACTAAATAATTCAAGCTAAAAGTTCATAGAAGAAAATTTAAGAAAAACCAAAATTTATGTAAAACCATTTTTGGACTTTAATTAACAATTGAATAACAACAAAAGTTATTAACTTAGGAAGATGGAACCAAGTTTGAAAAATACATAAAAATAGTCTCTTCCAGACGCAATTGAGTTCATATTTTTAAAGCAATTATTTTACAAGTTATTAACAATTAGCACTTTCAAGGTCATCCAACTTTAAATAGAAACAACTCCGAAACTATAAAAGTTAGAAAAATGAATCCAACGCTAAAAATCATTATATTTGACGGCCTTTCAAACGCATTATAGAACGATTCCAAATATTGTTAATTAACGAAGTTATCAACAATCAAGTGTTATTTATTTATTGCGAAGAGGGTACAAGGTCCCAAAGCAAGAGGGAAAAAATATAAAGAAACATTTTGGTGTCTTTACAAAGGCATTTACATTGATTGTGATTTAGTGTCTATGTTATATAATTGTTTCTCTCAACATTAGAATGTTCTTTGTAAGCTTGAAGAGTTCTTACAGTCATCGTATCGGAGATTTGCAAGGTAGTAGTTAAGTGAAGGTTCTTCTGGTTCATAGTTTTCATCATATAGGGTTTTACGTAGGTTGCCGAAAGCAGGGCAGAAGAATATTAAGTGCTCAATCGTTTCTAATTCATCGAGGGAGCAGCATGGACATGTGGACAGAGAGTTTATTTTTTTTCCATTGTTCAGCGAGAGGTGAGCCTGATATTTGTTTGCTAATCTTATCTGAGCAATGGTCCTTTTGATCGCAAGCGTGTGGTTATCATAGAGGTAGGTTGGTTCCCTGGTTACAGTGGTAAGAGGCTCGTATAACTTGAAGAGACAGGAGCTTAAGTTGTAGTAGCTGAAGTCATCTTTTTTTCCCAGTGCCAGTTTGAGATTGCTAAAAGCTTCGGTCTTTCTCATATTCCACGTATCAATGGACTTGCTGTGCCATATATCGCCAACCCCCATCTCATTGAGTATAGTCCTAAATTGTGCAGCCCAATTTAGGTCCATTGGACACGTTGGGCTATCCGTTAGATCAAGTAGCCTGTTCATACAGATTCTCGGGAGATATAGGTCATCTGTCGCCAGCAGCCTCACATACCAGTCCCACATATGTTCAATCATTTTGTATTCAATTGGTAACAGCTCGAGTTCTGTACGGATCGCCCAGTTTGCTGTACATCTCGGCAATTGTAGGAATTCTTTGAAAAAATCCACCTCAACCCTCTCCAGTTGTTTCCTGTACTTCATGCCCCAGGCAGGGATGGCATATAGCAGAGTTGATTTGACCATGACTTCAAATAGCTTGATGCCAACATTTAATGAGTTGGATCCAGCCCTTCTAATGATGTCAAGGGTGTTGCTGGTAGCAACAGTTGCTTTATTCATCGCAAAGCTTAGAGTTTGCTGGCCAAGCGTAGTTGGGGTTAGAAGAACTCCCAAATAAACAAAAGTCTTTACAATCTCGATCAGCTGCCCATCGTATAACCTCAGATGTTCCGGAATAAATTTCATCCTGCCCTTGGATTTAAAGGCCATAATTTTGGTTTTGCTGGTATTGACTTGGAGTTCATTCGTTTCACAGTATTCATGGAGAGCCTTTAGCTTCCTAGCAAGGTCAATGTGACTAGAAGCAATTATTGCTGCATCGTCTGCATAGAGGAGACACAGGAGATCATTCAGCCCATCAATGTTAGCACCTTCGAGTCCTTTGTTTCTGAAGTGCAAGTCAATATCATGGATATACAGTGAAAAAAGAAGAGCACTCAGGGTTTCGCCCTGTAGTACACCTTCCGAGACATCAAATTCCTCTGACAAGTCGGGTCCAGACTTCACTTGAATACGAGCAGAGTCGTAGAGTGATTTTATCACATTGATTATTTTGGAACTCATGTTGAGTTGGCTGAGTTTGGCCCATAGCTTGTCATGAGGTATTGAGTCGAAGGCTCTTTTAAAGTCAACAAACAGTGTGTAGACTTCACGGTTGCCAAGCCTTAGCTGCAGTCGTATGACAGTTATGAGGGTGAAGATTGCATCGGTGCAGCTTCTGTTCTTTCTGAATCCAAACTGGCATTCAGGAATTAGTTTATTGTGCAGTACCCATTCCTCTAGCCTTCGCTTGATAATCAAGGTGAATAACTTGGTTACGTGGTTTACAAGTGCAATACCTCTATAGTTCGCCGGGTCGGCAGGGCTACCTTTTTTGTAGATCATGCTAAGCAGTGCTTTGGACCACTCAGTGGGACAAGTTTCCGAGTCCAATATTGTGTTGAATAAATTTAGCAAGTAGTTATACCAGGTGGGTGGTAAATTCTTCAGTGCTTCATTCGCTACTCCATCTGGACCTGTAGCTTTGTTACTTTTGAGTGTCTTCACTGCGTTCATGAGTTCGTTGATGGAGATGGGGCAGTCCAGCATCGGGTCTCCAACACGCTGAGTGAGGAGTGAAGTATGCACTTTCGGTCGATATATTGTGCTGTAGTATATGTTCCATTGTTCAATTGTTGGCTTGTTTGATACATTGGGGTGTAGTCTGAATTTTTTGACAGCTTTCCAGAATTCCAATGGGTTGTTGACATTATTAAAGTTATTTACCATAGTGTCTTGGTATTTTTTTTTACTGAAAATTATATGGTTTTTATATTGTTTCTTCTTTTTCAGGTATTGGTCCTTGAAAGTTTCAGCGAAGTCATTTTTCTGGCAGGTTTTTAATAGAAAATGGCATTCTTTTTGAAGACAGGTTGTTTCCCAGCTGAACCAGGGCTGATTTCTGTTTTTTAAGGGTTTCAACTTTTTCAATACCATTAGATTTGCAGTTTCAGCTGCCTCGTAGATCGCGCAGTAGAAGTTATCGAGTAATTGATCAACTGAGTTTATACTAAAATTAACGTACTTACGTCCCGAGTACTTCATACTGTCATAAAAAGTTTGCAGCTTCTCTCTAGGTTGATTGCTCCATTTTATATACCTTGCGGTAGTACAGATTGTTGTGATTTCATTGTTAACAAATGAATTTTCTATTAGTTTAAGCCTCACAGGGAAGTGATCTGAAGGAGTTACTTCAGATATCACCTCTAAGTCATGGACTAGGTGTAGCTGATCAGTTTTTATCCATATCAAATCAATTACACGCGTGCCATTTGTGTTACAGAAAGTATATTTTGCAGGCGTGTCACTTGGACATCTGCCATTCAATAGGGTGAATCCATTTCTTTTCATAAAGTTTAGGAGAAGATTGCCTCTTTCATTTCTTACCGTGTCAGAAGACCAGTGCTGATAATTCACCTTCGTGCCATCAGTGAATTCTTCAGGGATTTCTGGAAGAAAACCCACCCTGGCGTTGAAATCACCACCTAGAATAATGGTGTCAAAATCATTAGGGAATTCAGTGTCTAGTATATTTTGAAGGTTGTCTAGATCTTCTTTGATGTTAGATGACGGTTTTAAATAGACATTGCCCACCAAGATATTCAGTGATGAGAGCGTGATTTTGGAGAATATCCATTGCTCATTTGTAGTAATTAGTTGCCATGTGGAGTTTTTATTGATCCCAGTGACAAGACCTCCACTCGGTCTACCACCAAATTCAGGTTTCCTTGCATTTACTCATATATTTTGAAAATCGGCAAAACATGTACTTTGATTGATTGGCGGTGTTTGTAACCATGTTTCGCAAATGCACATTATTTCAGAGTCTCCGAGACAATCCAACGATGAGATGTTGTTGAACTCATGCACGTTCCAAAAGATTATGCTAACAGTACCCTCTTTTACCCGTTTTTTGTATGGTTGTTCTTTTGTGAAGTATTTGTAGCGGAAATATTTCTAGTTCCATTATGTGGTGAACGGTGGACAGGCCTACGCTCAAGTTGTTTCTTGGATGGTATTATGTCCTCTTTTTCCTCGCTCCAGATCCACCATTGTTTGTTAATACAAAGTTTGTTATCGTGAATTTTCACACTTGTTCCCTGTTTTTTCTTCTCTTTTCCTATGTCTCTCAGCTTTTTTGCAATTTCTGCTTCTTTGGGCGTTAGATCAGCATCAATATAAATGCTCGATTCTCCAAGAGCTAGTGACTTTCTCTTCAGTATTTCTTGCCTCATTGATGATGAGTTGAGTTTCACTTTTACAATGTTCTGATTGGATCCAATGAGAGAAGCCCCAGCAACACATCCCGTCAAGTTAAAACGTTCCTGAAAGAAGTCAGATAATTGGGTTGTGAGATTTTCTTTTTTTGCGTTTAGTCCTTTGATAATTAACGAGTTTTTTCTTTGCAATCTCTCATTTCTTTCAAGTGTGTCTTCCAGCTCCTTCACCTTTTTTTGGATTCCAAGCAAAAGCGTTGGGTTCCCCCAGGTGAGAGTGAGCTAATAAGCGAGTCTCTGGCCTCTAATGCTACTTGTTTGATAATTTCTTCTTTGGGTGCATTCACTTGCTTCTTCAGTGAATCAACTTCTTGTTCTAAACGGTCATATTTGACCACCCAGTCAGTATTGATTTGTTTTAGTTGCTTTTTAATTTCCTCGATAGCTTTAGTTTGTGCTTCGTCAGCTGATTTTATCTGCCTTTCAAGGCTATTAAATTTTGTAGCATTTTCTTCCCTACTTAGCCTAATTTCCTGTAATATTTGTTCCATGTTATCATCAGGTAGAGCGGGCTGAGTAGCTAGATCATCTGTTGTTTTACTACTCAAATGTGTTCTTCTTTTCACTGCAGGAGTTATTTCATTTGAATTGGAAGTATCTAGGTCTTCGTTGTCACAGTAGGATCTTTTCCTGCTTAAATACTCACAGATGGAGGTTGAGCCTAACGAGTTAGCTCTTAGTTTCTTCCAGCTATCTGCAGTGGTTGGTCGTCCTAGTCTAGGCTTGTCTTGCTTTGAATTACTCCCACTATCAATCAGTTGTTTGGGTGTGTAGAAAGTTTCTGTCTCACCAGAGGTCACTGTAAGGTCCGGGCTAGAGGATGATTTGGCTCGCGATTTTGGCGTTCTACTTTCTGCCTTATTTTTGTTTTGTGGCGGAGTAAACATTACCAGACATAACCCAAAACAGGAATAGTTGTATTTCTAATCAGATTTAGAAAGGAAAATTGCACAGGATTGTAGTGTTTTAATATCCCAGATGGCCGCCCACCACAATATTCACACAAATAGCACCCTGTCTTATGTAACAAACACTTATTTCTCACACAGTAAATCAACAAAACAAGACACCTTGGTAAAGCGTGTTTGCACGTAGAAGTCACGTGGTATCCCCCCAACAATCAAATGTTTATAAAAAAATGATAAAAAAACTTTTGATACTAAAATTTGTTCATTTAGCCGAAAATAAGCTCAAATATAGAAAATCGTTAATTTATCCCACTTCTGAGTGGATTTGACAAAATTTGTTTATAAGGTACACATCAGGATACAAAAAGGAAGCCATTTCCGATGAGTGAAAAATCAACTTGAAAAATGTTTAAAATCATGAAGAAACAATATATTAATATGTCAAAAATAAAGTTATATATAAGAAAACAACAATATTGTATTTTTAATGTAATAATTTTTATTGTAAAACTACTATATCATAAGATACATATATACAGGGTGTCCCAGGACTACTAGTCGACCCTGTAAACTTAGGTTCAGGATGGAATTCTGGATCGAAAAGTCCTCTGCGACTTTTCGATCTGAAGCACCCCTGCCAAGTTATTCAGGGTTGAAGTGTACCCAATAGGGGCACAGAGTATAAGAGAAATGTGTGAGTGGGAGAAATGGGCGAAGCTTAGATCCCCTTCTACCACGAACACATTTCCCTTCAACAAAAGAGGGTGAAAGAGAGAGAGAGAGTATTATTCTCTCTCTCGTTCTAAATTTGTTTTTTTTTTGTTTTTCATTCGTTAGAAAAAAAAAAAATATTAATTGAAAATCATCTCAGAAACTAAGCGAGATAAAATAATTGTGCAAATGATCCTTCATTCTTATTATTTGAAATAAAAATAAAAGATCCCTTGCAAAATTACCCTATCTCGTTTAGTTTTCGAGTTAATTCAGACTGAAATTTGCCGATGGCAAAAAAAATTATCAATTTCTGTGGAGATTTTTCGAAAGAAAAAATCTCGGAAACTAAGCGAGATAGAGCAAAATTACAGGACATCATTTTTTTTATCTTGGTAAGATAAAAAAAATAGCTCTCTAGACATTTTGCTGTATCTCGCTTAGTTTCCGAGATTTCTTTTTTTAAAAATCTCCACAAATATCGATGAATTTTTTTGCCGTCGGCAACTTTCATTTTGAATTAACTCGGAAACTAAGCGAGATAGGGTAATTTTGTAAGGGATCTTTTATTTTTCATTTCAAAAAATGGAAATGAGAGATCACTTGCAAAATTACTCTATCTCTCTTAGTTTCCCAGATCGAGACAGCGAGCAGCCTGTGTCGCTCATGCGATGCTCATCGAGTATCGTATTGAGCTACACGAAATGAGAGCGTTTCAGACACTGAAATGCAACTCTCTCCGTCTCATTTGCACAGCTGACTTTCCTCACAGCTTTTCTTGGAAACTAAACGAGATAGAGCAAATTTACAAGAGATCTTTTTCCTTCATTTTCAGTAGAAAAAGAAAGAAAAAAAAGGATATGTAAATTTGTTCTATCTCGCTTATTCTACGAGAGAAGCCACGAGGAAAGTCAGCTGTGCGAATGAAACAGAGAGAGCTAGATTTTAGTGTGTGATGAAATGCTCTCTCATCTCTGCATTCAAATAATGAATGGAAGTGTTTGATTTTGAAAAGACCGGTGGCGAAAGATGAAGAGCGTTGTCTTTTCGAATCGGAGGATCCGAGTTCAAATCCAATGTGATTATTTTTTTTTAACTTTCAATTAATTTAAAAAGTTAGAAAAAAAATTGATCTCATTGGTTTTGAACCCGAATCGTCTGGATTAAAAAGATAACACTCTCCACCTTTCGCCACCGGTTCTTCTGGAAATAATTGTGATTAAAGAGTCCATGATTTTACAGCCCGCTCCCTTCGGCTCATCCAAATGATTTCTCTCAATTCATTTTATGCTTATTTCATTAATAATTGTATTGGAATTATTAATGAAATGAGAAGAATGAATTGGGATTAATAATTCGGATGAGCCGGGGGAATCACAGGGGGAAGCTCCAAGGGCAAGCGGCTCGGTAGATTATTTGTGCATTAATGACATTTAATTTTATAAGAAGCGGTGGCGAAAGGTGGAGAGCGTTGTCTTTTGCTTATAAAAATGACTGTGAGTGCAAGAGAGAGGGAACGTCAAATCCACCTCAGTCGATCTCTCCTGCACAGCTGACTTTCTTCGGCGTTTATCTCGGAAACCGAGCGAGATAAAGGAAATTTGCAAGAGATCATTTTTCATAACCTCAGTGAGATAAAGAAAATTGATTTCTAGAAAAATCACTCTATCTCACTTAGTTTCCGAGAAAAAATTTTAAAAATTTGTCCGACGGCAAAAAAAATTTTTTTTTTCCACGGCGCTATTCTCACGGCTCCATCTTGGAAACTAAGCGAGATAGAGCAAATTTGTAAGGGACGTCTTTTCTTCGTCTCATTGAGGAAGAAGAAATGACTTTTACAAATTTGCTTCATCTCGCTTAGTTTCCCAAATACATCGCGAAAAATGCAAATTCTGCGAATGACACTCACAGAAAGCTGTGTCATCACCCGGCTCGCAGAATGTGAGAGAGAGAGACGGAAGAACGATGAAATGCTCTTAGCGTCACACTCGCTGTCTCTCTTTAAACAAACGAAAAGCGCGCTTTTCGTTTGTCGTGGCCGCTCTTCATTTCCTCACTTTCTTCGTGACTTTCCATAAGTGCAGTTGTCATCGAAGCATTCTTAGAGTGATCGAAATGTTTACGGCTCACGAGTATCGCGACATGCATTTTTATTATGGGTTGTGTGGGGGAGATGCCGGTCTAGGTGTGATCGGCGTGTTTTCATCGATCTCCATCGACGAATGGCAGAAGAGAATCGTCTTGTGCCACGACGCGGTGGAGAAGGTGTTGCTGGTGAGAGGATCGCCATGGAAGAGCGGATCTTGGAGGAAGTGGAGCTAGATCCCACAACCAGCGTTCGAAAGATCGCTCGTGAAGTGGGATCCAGTAAGTCTACCGTGCATCGTGTACTTCAAAAGGAACAATACCACCCTTTCAAGTACACGCCCGTTCAGGAACTACATCCTGGCGATGAGAGAGCACGGATGGCATTCTGCCGATTCATTGTTGACCAGAGTGCCTTCGATCCTCACTTCATCAGCAATGTTTGTTGGTCGGATGAGTCGTGTTTTGACGGAACAGGCATATTTAATTCGCACAATTCACATGTCTGGTCGCAGGAAAACCCGCACGCATCCCGCCAACGAGCTTTCCAGATTCAGTGGCAGAGACTGAATGTCTGGGGAGCAATCCTTGGTGATGAAGTGTTTATTCGCTTAGCTCCAGATCCTCTGAACGTAAGTTATACTAAATTGTCTCACTTCAGGAGAAAAAAGATAAGATCCACTCAGGTTCAATAATTATTGTTGCGTTTCTTTGCAGGGAGACAATTATTTAGCATTTCTGGAGAACACCTTGCCGGAAATCATTGGTGATGGTCCAGGTGACCGAGCCGTTTGGTTCCAGCAAGATGGCGCTCCAGCGCACTACGCTGGAAATGTTAGGCGACTGCTGAATAATTGGTTCCCCGAGCAGTGGATTGGAAGGGGAGGACCAGTCGCGTGGCCAGCACGGTGAGCTCCACCTCAAGAGTCTGAATTTTCGTAATTACATTATCTAAAATAGAACTGTTGATGACTTACATAGTACCACCATCTGAACCATCTATTGATAATGGTGGCTTTGCAAACAATCAATAGTTCTTTTTTCGCGGACGATTCGGACATACCACTTCCATATTCCTAATTCTCCATCATTGGTTCCCTTTTCCTTTTCCTACATAGATCCCCTGACTTGACGCCTCTCGATTTTTTCCTTTGGGGTTACCTAAAGGAGCAAATTTATGGGCCAAACTTGCAGGATGAGATGGAGTTGGTTGCGCGATTGCATGTTGCTGTTGCGACAATCACGCCCCAAATGCTACGCCAAGTGCATGCAGAGATGCTTGATCGTGCTCAGCTGTGCTTGTGGGAAGGTGGCGGTCACTTCGAGCACCTTTGAGCCCCTGTAGGAGTATCTAAAATGGTTCTTTTCAGAACCAACATGTGGATCGGCCGATTTCAAGGCGTTCCAATCAATGGCCCTTTTCAGGGCCACATTTTTAAATAGTCTCACGTCGGAAACTTCATTTTTATATGCTATGTGCATACAGTTGTCTTGTAGCGAATACCTCCGTGATAGTGTTTTCTGAACGGCTGCTGCTGTTCAGTCATTTCCTGATCAATTTCTAAGATGGAGAAAACGGCGATGAGTTAACGGCGGAATATCAACCAATAACTTATTTCATTTGTTTGAAGAATCAATGGCGAAGGTTGGAGTGCGTTGTATTTTCGATTCTGAAGATCTGAGTTCAAAACTTATGTGATTATTTTTTTGCTCACTTTTTAGATTAAATGGAACTTCAGAAAGAATAATCACATTGGTTTTAAGCTTGGCTCATCTGGCTCAAAAAGACCACACTCTCAACCTTTCATTACTGATTCTTGGAAAAGATGAGGTAATTAATTGATAATTAATTAACCGAGCCCTTGTTCTTAGAGTTTCCCCCTGTGTTCCCCGGCTCATCCAAATGATGAGTCCCGATTCGTTCTTCTAATTTCATTAATAACTTCAATGCAATTATTAACGGAATAAGCATAAAATGAATTGGGAGTAATCATTTGGGTGAGCCGAAGGGAGTGGGCTGGTGAATAATCTACTTTTTATTCGCCTTTACTTCTACAAGAACCAGTGGCGAAAGGTGGAGAGTGTTATCTTTTTCATCCAGACGATCCGGGTTCAAAACCAACGAGATTCTTTTTTTTTTTTAACTTTTCAGATTAACTGAAAGTTAAAAAAAGATCAATCACATTGGGTTTGAACTCGGATCGTCCGACTGCAAAAGACAACGCTCTCCACCTTTCGCCACCGGTTCTTATAAAATTGAAGGTCATTAATGCACAAATAATCTACCGAGCCGCTTGCCTTTGGAGCTTCCCCCTGTGATTCCCCCGGCTCATCCGAATGATTAATCCCAATTCATTTTTCTCATTTCATTAATAATTCCAATACAATTATTAATGAAATAAGCATAAAATGAATTGGGAGAAATCATTTGGATGAGCCGAAGGGAGCGGACTGGAAAATCATGGACTCTTTAATCACAATTATTCCCAGAAGAACCGGTGGCGAAAGGTGGAGAGTGTTATCTTTTTCATCCAGACGATCCGGGTTCAAAACCAACGAGATTCTTTTTTTTTCAACTTTTCAGATTAACTGAAAGTTAAAAAAAGATCAATCACATTGGATTTGAACTCGGATCGTCCGACTGCAAAAGACAACGCTCTCCACCTTTCGCCACCGCTTCTTATAAAATTAAACGTCATTAATGCACAAATAATCTACCGAGCCGCTTGCCCTTGGAGCTTCCCCCTGTGATTCCCCCGGCTCATCCGAATGATTAATCCAAATTCATTTTTCTCATTTCATTAATAATTCCAATACAATTATTAATGAAATAAGCATAAAATGAATTAGGAGAAATCATTTGGATGAGCCGAAGGGAGCGGGCTGGAAAATCATGGACTCTTTAATCACAATTATTTCCAGAAGAACCGGTGGCGAAAGGTGGAGAGTGTTATCTTTTTCATCCAGACAATTCGGGTTTAAAACCAACGAGATTCTTTTTTTTTTAACTTTTCAGATTAACTGAAAGTTAAAAAAAGATCAATCACATTGGATTTGAACTCGGATCGTCCGACTGCAAAAGACAACGCTCTCCACCTTTCGCCACCGCTCCTTATAAAATTAAATGTCATTAATGCACAAATAATCTACCGAGCCGCTTGCCCTTGGAGCTTCCCCCTGTGATTCCCCCGGCTCATCCGAATGATTAATCCCAATTCATTTTTCTCATTTCATCAATAATTCCAATACAATTATTAATGAAATAAGCATAAAATAAATTGGGAGAAATCATTTGGATGAGCCGAAGGGAGCGGGCTGGAAAATCATGGACTCTTTAATCACAATTATTTCCAGAAGAACCGGTGGCGAAAGGTGGAGAGTGTTATCTTTTTCATCCAGACGATCCGGGTTCAAAACCAACGAGATTCTTTTTTTTTTTAATTTTTCAGATTAACTGAAAGTTAAAAAACGATCAATCACATTGGATTTGAACTCGGATCGTCCGACTGCAAAAGACAACGCTCTCCACCTTTCGCCACCGCTTCTTATAAAATTGAATGTCATTAATGCACAAATAATCTACCGAGCCGCTTGGCCTTGGAGCTTCCCCCTGTGATTCCCCCGGCTCATCCGAATTATTAATTCCAATTCATACTTCTCATTTCATTAATAATTCCAATACAATTATTAATGAAATAAGCATAAAATGAATTGGGAGAAATCATTTGGATGAGCCGAAGGGAGCGGGCTGAAAAATCATGGACTCTTTAATCACAATTATTTCCAGAAGAACCGGTGGCGAAAGGTGGAGGGTGTTATCTTTTTCATCCAGACGATTCGGGTTCAAAACCAATGAGATCAATTTTTTTTCTAACTTTTCAAATTAATTGAAAGTTAAAAAAAAATAATCACATTGGATTTGAACTCGGATCCTCCGATTCAAAAAGACAACGCTCTTCATCTTTCGCCACCGGTCTTTTCAAAATCAAACACTTCCATTCATTATTTGAATGCAGAGATGAGAGAGCGTTTCATCACACACTAAAATCTAGCTCTCTTTGTTTCATTCGCACAGCTGACTTTCCTCGTGGCTTCTCTCGTAGAATAAGCGAGATAGAACAAATTTACATATCCTTTTTTTTCTTTCTTTTTCTACCGAAAATGAAGGAAAAAGATCTCATGTAAATTTGCTCTATCTCGTTTAGTTTCCAAGAAAAGCTGTGAGGAAAGTCAGCTGTGCAAATGAGACGGAGAGAGTTGCATTTCAGTGTCTGAAACGCTCTCATTTCATGTAGCTCAATGCGATACTCGATGAGCATCGCATGAGCGACACAAGCTGCTCGCTGTCTCGATCTGGGAAACTAAGCGAGATAGATTAATTTTGCAAGTGATCTCTCATTTCCATTTTTTGAAGTGAAAAATAAAAGATCCCTTACAAAATTACCCTATCTCGCTTAGTTTCCGAGTTAATTCAAAATAAAAGTTGCCGACGGCAAAAAAATTCATCGATATTTGTGGAGATTTTTAAAAAAAGAAATCTCGGAAACTAAGCGAGATACAGCAAAATGTCTGGAGAGCTATTTTTTTTATCTTACCAAGATAAAAAAAAATGATGTCTTGTAATTTTGCTCTATCTCGCTTAGTTTCCGAGATTTTTTCTTTCAAAAAATCTCCACAAAAATTGATAATTTTTTTTGCCATCGGCAAATTTCAGTCTGAATTAACTCGAAAACTAAACGAGATAGGGTAATTTTGCAAGGGATCTTTTATTTTTATTTCAAATAATAAGAATGAAGGATCATTTGCACAATTACTTTATCTCGCTTAGTTTCTGAGATGATTTTTAATTAATATTTTTTCTTTCTAACGAATGAAAAGCAAAAAAAAAACAAATTTAGAACGAGAGAGAGAATAATACTCTCTCTCTCTCTTTCACCCTCTTTTGTTGAAGGGAAATGTGTTCGTGGTAGAAGGGGATCTAAGCTCCGCCCATTTCTCCCACTCACACATTTCTCTTCTACTCTGTGCCCCTATTGGGTACACTTCAACCCTGAATAACTCGGCAGGGGTGCTTCAGATCGAAAAGTCGCAGAGGACTTTTCGATCCAGAATTCCATCCTGAACCTAAGTTTACAGGGTCGACTAGTAGTCCTGGGAAACCCTGTATAGACAGGCTACAGCACAAGGGTAGAAGAAAGGCGCTCCCCACCAGCTCAGCCACCACCAGCCACCTAGTTGCGCCAGAAACTCACAGCGCATCCCCACTTATTATACTCCCACCCTACCGGCTCAAGCCGCCGAATTGTCCATGTACCTAGATGCGCGCGGCTCAGTCAGTCAGTTCATCGCTCAACTTCAACTGGTAAAGACCTCCTCCTCCCGACGCGGTCGCGGTAACTCACTCGGGACTTGAAATATTTTCAGTGAATCGGGACTTAGAATATTTTTACACAATCGACACTTAGAATCTTTTTACTCAATCGGAACTTAGAATTTTTCTGTCAATCGGAACTTAGAATATTTTTATTGAATCACAACTTAGAATTTTTTTATTATTAGAGTTTTTACTTTCGAATCAACTTTAATTTATTTCGATTTCAATTATCAAGTGAATCGTTCTCTCGCAACCGCATTAAACCGAAACGAATAATTTTGCCTCTTTATTCTGAGATCTGACGAAGCCTCGTGCTACTAGTTTTGAATTAATTATTTGAATAAATTTAAAGTTAATTTACGGAAACCGAGTTGCTTTTAATTAATCAATTATTTTCTTCTTTTCAGAGCCTTAAAAATTTAACCTGGTCAACACCGCACTTAACGGTGCGGTTGACTACTCATTCCTAAATTAAACTATTCCAACCTAAGATTATTACCTGGTCAACACCGCAGATGACGGTGCGGTTGACTATTTAATAAAAACCTGGTCAACACCGCAGATAACGGTGCGGTTGACTACTCTTTCCTCCCTCAACCTATTCGGCCTTAAATATTACCTGGTCAACACCGCAGATAACGGTGCGGTTGACCATTCGATAAAAACCCGATCAACACCGCAGATAACGGTGCGGTTGATCACTCTCTCCTTTTAACCCAAATAGAATAAAATATATGAAACTCGTTTTCCCTGATTAGAATAAAATCAAATCGTCTATATAAATATGTCAATTCGTCAGCATCTCATGATAGAGTCGAAGGTGAAATTTTAAATCAAACAGTGATAATTTAGTGAATCCATATTATTCTTTATTATAGTGAAGGTGAAATCAAGGCAAATAAATACAGTGACATAAAAGTGAACAAAAGGATTCTGATTAATTAAGAAAACAGTAAAGAACAAACATCGTGCAGTGATTATACTACTTGAGGATTACGAGAAGAGAATCAACGTGACCTGGAAAAGAGTAACACGGTGAGTAACGAAATTTTCTGACTCTCTAGCCCCGGAAGTCGATTGATATTTCAAAAAGTAGAGAAACTTTAACGTAAATGGGAATTAATCGGGAGTGAATTATATTTTGGGGATTTTTCTCGGAGTAAATCATCTCGAGTCAATTCTTATACGTAACACAATTTTACAATTATGACCTCGTGGACATTTGATGTGTCTCGTAGTTATTATTTCTTCAATCGTTAAGAATTATTTCGACTTCTGAAATGAGATAGTTTATATTAACTTGATTGATTCATGCTATCTATACATTATATTTTCCTTGTATCGATTTTTGGTAGCACAATTTTAGTATTGAGAAAAAATTCAAAGTTACGCAAATTTTGAAAATTTCTCATTGCAGAGAATTCTATCACAAGCAACCTTGAATTAGGCTGAGTTTGGGCAAGGCTAAACTCGAGTTAGCTAACTTGACTATGAAGTTGAAGCTCAAGATTTCAATGGAATATGACTCAAGATGTTCCAAAAAGTAGAAATATGACAAGAAAAAAGAATTTTGTTACTCATAGCAAACGAGGGGATTCTCATCATCTCCAGAACATTCAAAGAGATATCATATTTAACAAAAAGAACATGAATTGACGTGATTAATATGAATAAGATCAGTGATGGTAGATTTGAAATTAAAAAATTCATTCGGAAGCTTTCTGCCAATTGCATTGGCAGAATATTAGATGTAAGATTCTCAAATTACGCACAAGTAATGGGGCTCCTGCTTGTTTCTCTGTACAGTCCTGTGAAAAAAAAAGAAAACATCCTCGATTTCACTGTATCTGCCGGGTGAATTAGTCAGTTTCTCTCGACGTGTCGTTAGGAAGACAACGTTTACGTCCGTTTAGCTAAGTCTCGCGTTATAATTCGGGATTTTGACATAGAACTTTGGAAAAAACCTCCGACTGGACAATTTAAAGGATTAACTCTTTCGTCTGTATAGAAAAACTGGAAAATTAATTTAAAAAGTTTAAAAAGATTTGGAAAATCCTTAGGAATCGACGCTTGGTCCTCAATTCTACGTACGTTATTCGCCAGGTATAAAGTTCAATTGCCTTTTTGAATCCATCATTATCAAGCATCGATTTTCTTGAAGTGAAACTTCTTTTGGGAGGGTACCAACTTTTTTCTCGCGTCACGAAACGAATGTAAGGCTTTGAGGGGAACGTGGTAGTAGAGTAGTGGGGGGAAGGGGAAATTTTTGCTGCTGCCGTCGGGTCGCTCTCCGGGTGGTGGGGGAAGCCTGTGTTTTTTTTTAAATTTTTTCTTTTCAATACACGGAGAGAAAAATATGGGAATTTATCTAAATGATTTTTTTAAAAATTACGAAAAATTGTCATTCAAAGGAGGAGTTGTCATGGAACATGACCGAAAAATATCCATGCTCCACCTCATAATTTTTGCTCTTTATTTCTTGAAAAATTGCCATTTTACACTCGACTTTGGATTGAGATATCTCGAAAACTATTCAAAAGTTATCGAGACATGCTGTGAATGAAATTTAGAGGGAAGATTAACAAATGAATAAGCAAACCTCGGTTGTTTAACGACTCGTAGTTATTAAGAAATCGATTTTTGAATGAAAATTCAGAAAGGACGTCCAAGCGCTCATTTCGTTGCTATCGGGCCTCATCCATTGTTTCTGAACTACTCATTCAAAAAATGATATCTCAGAAACTACTGGTCGTAGAAAAACAGCGTTCTTCTTATTTTCTTCGTCAATCTTCCCTCTAAATTTCATTCACAGCATGTCTTGATGAATTTTTTTCCAAAAGATATTTTTTTTACCATACATAAAAGAAGAGCTAAAAAAAATAATAATGAAACGAAGAAGTTTAGTCACAGCAACTATACAGGTATTGTTGGTCACTCCTTCTCTCTATAGTCTTGCGGAAAAACAAAAACATCTTCGATTTCACTGAAAAGTCGTACTGGCGAATGAAGTAACCTCGGAAATATTCGGCTCCTATGCTACAACATGTGAATTTCAGCTTCGTGTCGACTTCGGAGGCTACTTCTTTGGCTAGTTCGACAATATCTGCCCCGTAAATTCGACAGTTTCTTTCCACACGTGCTTGGAAATACAACGCTTCCATCTCTTTAGCTAATTCTTACATTGTTATTCGCAATATTAACTGAAAAAAAGTTGTAGAACACCTCTGACTGGACAATTTGCATAATTAATTACCATCAGTATAAGAAAAGTGGGAAAGTATTAGGTAAAAAAAAATTTCAAAAATTTTTGAGCCTCAACGTTCGGTAATCGCTTATGGGGCATTCCACGCTATTTCGATCACTTCTCGGACTTTTTTTTTCGATTTTTTCCATTTTTTGATATGTTGTGGAGATGCTCAAGACAAGAAAAAAAAAAAATTTTTGAAAATTTTACGACCATTTTCATTTTTGAAAAAACACGGTCTTTGTCCATTTCTCTCCAGCTTTGGAGGCTCGTATCTCGGTAACTATCGGTTATATTAAAAAAAGGAAACAATACTTTTTCGTGGCAAAGAGTACGGGAATTCATAAAAAAATTTCCATTCGTCTGAATGTAATATTTCTATTTATTATTAACAATAGAAATAAAAAAAATGATGGCAGCTAGAGAATGCGTGCTCCTAAAAATCTAGAAAAAAAATATGTTACAGACTGATTTATTTCTGATTTTCTTGTAAATTTTGGTGGAACTTCCGTCGACTGTTCTCGAGATATTGATTTTTTTATGTTATTGCGTCATCGGCGGGCGCTGTCGAAAGGCCCTGCGCATGCGCACAACGGCTTTATCTGCGAATCACGTAGTCACTGGCATGTCAGTTACTCAGCTTACGCGCAAGCGACCACGTGATTCACAGCTAGAGCCGTTGTAGCGCCCGCCGATCACGCAATAACATTAAAAAATCGATATCTCGAGAACGGTCGACGGAAGTTTCACCAAAATTTAAAAGAAAATCAGAAATAAATCAGTCTGTAACATATTTTTTTTCTAGATTTTTAGGAGCGCGCATTCTCTAGTGGCCATCATTTTTTTAAATTTAATTGTTAATAATAAATAGAAATATTACATTCAGACAAATGGAAATTTTTTTATGTAATCCCGTACTCTTTTGCCACAAAAAAGTATAGTTTCTTTTTTTGAATGTAACCGATAGTTGCCGAGATACGAGCCTCCAAAGCTGGAGAGAAATGGGCAAAGATCGCGTTTTTTCAAAAATGAAAATGGTCGTAAAATTTTCAAAATTTTTTTTTTTTCTTGTGCGAAATGACTTGTCTTCAGCATCTCCGCAATATATCAAAAAATGAAAAAAATAAAAAAAAAAAGTCCGAGAAGTGATCGAAATAGCATGGAATGCCCCTTATACTTACGTTACTCATCGGCTACACAATTTGATTATTCGTTCGAGTTTATCATTATCATGCATCAATTGTTCAATCGCTTTTTTTTCCATAATTTCTTCTTTTAAATCTGTCTTCTCTCAAGAAAAAATTTTTTTTCGCTATACACGAAAAGAGCGCTAGAACGATACTAAACTCAAACAAAATAATGTAGTCAGAGTAACTATACAAATATTTTTCGTAAATTCTTCTTTCGAGAGTCCTGCAAAAACAAAACAAAACACTCTCGGTTTTACTGTATCTCCCGCGTAAATTCGTCAGTGTCTCTCGACGCAGGCTTGGAACCATAACGCTCATATTCTTTCAGCTAATCCTCACGTTGTAATTCGCCATTTAACTGAGGAAAATTTAAAAAAGCTCCGACTGGACAATTTTTACAATTGATTCTCATCATTATAGGAAAACTGGACAATTAATTGGAGAAGTTAAAAAAAAAGTGCCAAAATCCTTGGGTCTCGACGCTTGGTCCTCAACTCTACGTACGTTATTTGTCAGGTATACAATTCAATTGATTTTTTGAATTCATCATTATCAAGCAACGATTTTTCAATTTTTTTTTCATAATTTCAATTCTCCATCATTTTTTCCTTTTCTGAAAGATATTATTTTTATTATACACAATGAGAGAGCTAGGAAAATAATGATGAAATGAAAATGTTGAGTCGCAGGAACTATTGTTACGTATAAGAATTGACTCGAGATGATTTATTCCGAGAAAAATCCCCAAAATATAATTCACTCCCGATTAATTCCCATTTACGTTAAAGTTTCTCTACTTTTTGGAATATCAATCGACTTCCGCGGCTAGAGAGTCAGAAAATTTCATTACTCACCGTGTTACTCTTTTCCAGGTCACGTTGATTCTCTTCTCGTAATCCTTAGGTAGTAGAGTCACTGCACGATGTTTGTTCTTTAATGCCTTCTAATTAATCCGAATTCTTTTGTTCACTTTTATGTCACTGTATTTATTTGCCTTGATTTCACCTTCACTATAATAATTATATGGATACAAATTCACGAAAAATGATCACACTTTAATTTAAAATTTCACCTTCGACTCTATCATGAGATGCTGACGAATTGACATATTTATATAGACGATTTGATTTTATTCTAATCAGGGAAAACGAGTTTCATATATTTTATTCTATTTGGGTTAAAAGGAGAGAGTGATCAACCGCACCGTTATCTGCGGTGTTGATCGGGTTTTTATCAAATGGTCAACCGCACCGTTATCTGCGGTGTTGACCAGGTAATAATCTTAGGTTGGAATAGTTTAATTTAGGAATGAGTAGTCAACCGCACCGTTAAGTGCGGTGTTGACCAGGTTAAATTTTTAAGGCTCTGAAAAGAAGAAAATAATTGATTAATTAAAAGAAACTCGGTTTCCGTAAATTAACTTTAAATTTATTCAAATAATTAATTCAAAACTAGTAGCGCCAGGCTTCGTCAGATCTCAGAATAAAGAGGCAAAATTATTCGTTTCGGTTTAATGCGGTTGCGAGAGAACGTTCCACTTGATAATTGGAATCGAAATAAATTAAAGTTGATTCGAAAATAAAAACTCTAATAATAAAAAAATTCTAAGTTGTGATTCAATAAAAATATTCTAAGTTCCGATTGACAGAAAAATCCTAAGTTCTGATTGAGTAGAAAAATTCTAAGTCCCGAGTGAGTCACCGCGACCGCGTCCGGAGGAGGAGGTCTTTACCAGTTTAAGTTGAGCGATGAACTGACTGACTGAGCCTCGCGCATCTAGGTATAGTAGGACTAGCCGGAAAGGGAACCTCTGGAGCCGAAATTTACACGCTGTAGCATAGGAGCTGAGGTTCCCCTTTTGGCCAGTACAACTATATATGGACAGTTCGGCGGCTTGAGCCGGTAGGGTGGGAGTACAATAAGTGGGGATGCGCTGTGAGTTCCTGGCGCAAGTAGGTGGCTGGTGGTGACTGAGCTGGTGGGGAGCGCCTTTCTTCTACCCTTGTGCTGTAGCCTGTCCATGCGCTGAGGCTTATATATATATATGTATCTTATGATATAGTAGTTTTACAATAAAGATTATTACATTAAAAATACAATATTGTAGTTTTCTTATATATAACCTTATTTTTGACATATTAATATATCGTTTTCTATGATTTTAAACATTTTTCAAGTTGATTTTTCACTCATCGGAAATGACTTCCTTTTTCCATCCTGATGTGTACCTTATAAACAAATTTTGTCAAATCCACTTAGAAGTGGGATAAATTAACGATTTTCTATATTTGAGCTCATTTTCGGCTAAATGAACAAATTTTAGTATCAAAAGTTTTTTATCATTTTTTTATAAACTTTTGATTGTTAATAACTTTGTTAATTAACAATATTGGGAATCGTTCTCTAATGCATTTGAAAGGCGGTCGACTTTAATGATTTTTAGCGTTGGATTCATTTTTCTAACTTTTATAGTTTCGGAGTTATTTCTATTTAAAATTGGCTGACCTTGGAAGTGCTAATTGTTAATAACTCATGAAATAATTGCTTTAAAAATATGAACTCAATTGCGTCTGGAAGAGACTATTTTTATGTATTTTTCAAACTTGGTTCCATCTTCCTAAGTTAATAACATTTGTTGTTATTCAATTGTTAATTAAAGCTTGAAAATTGCTTTGCATAAATTTTGGTTTTTCTTTGATTTTCTTTCATGAACTTTTAGTATGAATTATTTAATGATTTTACAAATGAAATTCGTTCCTCAATATTGATTATCCTAAAAGTTATTGATTGTTTAATTTTGCCATGTGTTTAGTACATCTATATATTGTGACGTAATTCCTGAGCCTAACGGTAAGCTCAGCAATTAAGCACGCTTGAAAAGCACCCAATAGCCAAAAACAAAATTCAAAACAAAACCAAAATCCAAATGGGCGCCAGGATGTATTTCAACATCCGATCAATCTTAAATTGATCTAAACAATAACAACAAAATCAAAAATTCAAATAAAATAACCACAAACTCAAATACTCCCTTATTCAGCACGAACTAGTTCAGTCTCCCCCTCAGGGTCGCTGTTGTGGGTTTGAATAAGGAGTGTAAATAATTTCAAACAAAACAATTTAGGGGATAAAATAAAAATTTTATATAAAAAAAATTAATTATAAATTATTAAACCCCTGCGTTACATCGGCGAGTGCGCAGCACAATAAATAAAGAAAAAATTATAAATTTCAAACAAATAAAACAATTCAAAATAAATAAACAATTAATTACAAACAAATTCTTTGAAATCAAATTTAAAATAAAGTTAATCAAATAAAAGAATTTAATTAATTAACAAATTGATTAATTTATTAATTAATCGTCAACACATAATAAAGTTATCAAATAAAAGAAATATTCAAAGAATAACATTCAAATTCAAATTCAGAAGAACTTAATGTTGCTGCCACCTACAGTCATCTTTCGCAACGAAACGAAAGTAACTATTGTTCCCTAGCGCTAAGTTACTAGAAATTCCCTAGCGATATTCCCTAGGTGTCAAGGCCGACTCAACTATACTCAATGCATGAAATTAATTGAATTAATTTCATGAAAAATAAAAAAAAAATAATTCATCAAACAAAATTTTTCAAAATATTGAATAAAAAAAAAACATAATTACAAACAAAATTCAATATATTTTAGCAAGTCGCGAGACTAAAATTCCAAAATAAATTCCAATTAATTATCTTTGGCCATGACGCCAAAATATTTCCGTTAATTGAAAATTTTCAATTCGCGACATTTTATCCAAACAAAAAAAAAAAAAATATTTTTCTAAAAAAAAATATTTTTTTTTCCGAGAAACGAGCACGAGAGTTCCAAAAATTATTTATAAAAAAAAATAATATGTTTCCAAAATTATCAAAATTATCAAATTAATTCGCCGATAAATGGTATTCGATTTCGTGGCGTCTTTTTATATGGCGTCATTACGCTAACAGAAAAAAATACAATTCTCACGACCACGAAATCAATTACCGTACAAAATTTAATCAAACAAAAATTTGCTCACCAGATTATGCGAAATTGATTTCAACGTGAACAATATTTTTTTTTTTATTCAAATTAATTAAACGACAATTAATACAATTAATTCCAATGAATTAATTGTCCAAACGTGAAAATGGCGACTATGCAAAATTGTGCAAGGAGACACGACAAAACATGTGTCTACTCTACGGCACACCAAACGAGAATCCTGCCGACAGCAAACGCTGTACTCGGCTAAGGCGTCTTTTCCGGGAAGGACTCTTCTCATTGGTCAATCCCAGACTACGTCAGTTAACACAGCTTAACCTGACGACAATAATTTCTTTTGTTCAATGACAATAAATTCCAACGAAGACAATTGAGAAACTCCAAGTCGATGACATTAGAGTTGGGACAATTTTATCAAGTCCAAGGATGCAACCAAAGTTCATCTAAACGTCTCAATTAATTCTTCCGATGAATCTTGTCATTGGCGCCAAAACTTTCATCCAATTAACCGACTCCTTCGGTAATGTCGATTCCCTTCATCATCGTCCATCTGGTGTCTCCCTCTTCCAGTCGTGAGACATCAACTCAATTGACGACAATCCAATGAGCGTTAACAAAAGAAATTAACCAATCGGCATTAGTTTTACATAATTTATACAAAAATTGAACTCTCGTGATTCGTTTGTTTTGATTCTCCATTGGTGGTGCCAAAACTATTCAGAATTTAAAATTAATTACGCGCCCAGACGACAAAAAGTAACGTAATCCAAATATTACGTTACAACTTACTCCCCCCAGACTGGAAGCCGTAATTAATTTTTGTACAGTTCAATTCACAAATTATTTCGAACGATACAAAATTATACCACCAACGAAATCACAAACCATTGATCGACGAGATTTCATTAATCACATGTCACAAAAACAAAATCAAACATAATCAATCAATAACAAGTGAATCTCATAATCAACTTGTAATTAACCATTTCTTGTCAATTTCTCGATCCTCATATGACCGATATCATCATAATCTCGAAATACTAGAATTACTCTACAAAACTAGAACAAAATCATCTTAACATCATAATAATTCAACCTATCATCTCAATGAATTATTCTATCACGGAACTGTCATTCACCTGGTTGCGAAACCATCATTACATCATCAGAATTATGACTTATTGATCACAAAACCAGATGCCAACTTGATCAGTCGCGAAACCATTATCAGATCAGTTCTCATGACCAGATGACAAACTCAATCGATCTGAAACCATTTTCAGATCAGTCCAAAACGACCACAAAATAAATTAAACAAATATGACCAAAAATACAAATTCAAACCAAAATCTACGTGACTGGACAACGTCACCAGACAATAAACCAATGAAATAACAAAACTGATTGTTAGTTATTTCGTTAATGAAATATCTCTAAGATTCGTCAAAATCAACAACAATATAAAATTTCAAATTTTCCGAAAAATCAATCTAAATGAAGCCAGTTGACAACGATACTTAGATACGTTGGATCCCCCAACTACTTCACTATCGAAAGATTAATCCATCCTGACGGAACGTCAGACAAGAATAAAAAAAAAACAAAAAAAAATTACAAAATTAAATCAAATGAATCTGGTTGACAACGATACTAAGAACGTTGGATCCCTCAATCATTCCACAACTGGAACTGATTCATTCTCCTCAAACATCACACTATCGAGTAGATGAATTTCTTACATCTCGCCATGTCTTCAGAATCCAGAAAATATTTTCTAATTCCTCAATTGAGACAAACGTCTCTGCACAAATACGAAACGTATTCAACTCATCAAACGAATTGTCCAAACGATAAAATTGAACCCGGTTGACAACGCTACTCGTGAACGTTGGATCCCCCAACCGCTTCATTACTGAAGAACGATTCAATTTCACCAACAATTACTTCCAAACACAAAAATTCATAATACTGAATGAATGAATCTTTCAACATCTCGCAATTTCTCCGGTATCCAGAACGTAACTTCTAACACCGAAATTATGACAAACGTCAAAAAAAAATTACGAAATGCTTCGAACCCATCACTCTCAGCATCACGATACACAAAATTTCTGATCTGTTAATCATCGTAACCATAATCGTTGGGTATCGACCGAAACTACCATAATTAATCATTACAATAAAAGAACGTCAATTTTACTTAACCCAATAACCCGTCCAATAGAATTTCAGAGTTATCAGTTGCTCCTTCATAGAATGACCAGCCAGGTCGAAACAACAACGAAATTTCCATTCACAACGGAACTAAAGAATCGAACATCTCTTAGCCCAAATGGAATAACAGATCTGAAACTAACTGTACCAGCTAACACAAGACTGATACATCAATGACATTGAAAGTGTCAACGATTTAAGGCGTTACCATCGCTTTATGACCACTATCAAATTGTCTTTTCTTCTTTGATCATTATTCAACTTTTGAGCACGACGGAATTATCTCGAGAACTTTCCTTTTATTGTCGTCTCAACATACTCAGTTGAATTTCACCAATGATCACAAATCCAATTTCCTTCTGCAACACGTGCGTCAGGACGGAAACCCTTTTTGTTTCCATTCTCAGCATACTCTGAGCCGAGCAACGAAAACAAGGAGTTGTTCCTTGCGACATTCACTAGGCCAGTCTGAAACGTCCACGAAACAACCAACAATCTAAATCATAATTTCCTCCTGCAACACGTGCGTCAGGACGGAAAACAATTTTGTTTTCATTCTCAGTAACTCCAAACCAAGCAAAGAAAACAAGGAGTTGTTCCTCGCGACATTTACTAGACTAATTCGAAATGTCCACAAGACAACACCAAACCTGAGTCAAGATACACTGGTGCACTCAGTCTCGACTCCATCAAAATGATCTCACCTTCACTACTAACAGAATGAATCTCCGTAAGATCAGTGATTCATTTCGTCTCAGTTTCAGAATCAACGTAAATATTAGATATTAGTTCAACAATACAGAAACCAATGGAAACCTGTCAATCTGATCAGGATCAACAAAATTAACACTGTCTCAACAACAAACTTCAACACAAGTGTGAATTGATCAGACCCACGACCTATATCTCAATTCGCTGTAACGTTATATACAATATTCACGCGATCACTGCAGAACGAAACGAAACCAAATTTGAGAGAATTTCATAAGTCAGGTTCGACTCAATTGAATCAAATTCAACGAAACTATTACGAAATTGTCCGCGAATTCGAATATCTCTCAACACAAACCAAAATATTATTCACTGACTAAACACAATAGCCATTAAACTGTGAATAATCACTCTTCTTACTTTCGTCATTAATCGAAACGCATTAAATCAAACGAAAGTGAAAGAAAATCACAACAAAAAAAAATCATCCACAAAACATATTCTCGTTCCATAAATTCATAGATGCGATATCTCATTCTGCTTCTCCATAAAATACCATCAGGTGAATGTCTCGATATAATACTTGAAAATTTTTTCGTCAAAATTTAAAATCAAATCATCGATCACCTAATGTCCTCAAAAAGACCATCGTGTACCACACGACAACCAATGAATTTAAAATTCGAAACTACAACAAATTCCCAAAATAACAAACAAAACATAATGATATTCCTACTATATTCTTCAGAAATCATTAATTCATCAAACTGAAACAGAATTATCGACATCCCTGAATAATCACAAAAGATTCCTCGTTCCCGCCATTTCCATTGAACTAAGATACCTGAAATCGTTGATTATGAGAATCACTCGATTAATCTTAATTCAATAAATCAAACACAAAACACAATATGATAATTTGGAAACTCTCGTTATCTCAATTTCTCTACATTATCAAAACTTTTGTAATCATTATCGAAACGTGTGCAACACGACAGAATTGTAGTCAGACGTTACCAAAAATTGAAATTAACTCAATAATCTTTATCAATTTATCCTAAACGTCATCCACAAATAACTACCAATCGTTTTGCATCACGATAACTGATTACCAAACGTTCAAATACGATACCGAACAATTTCGAGTCATTACCAAACAATAACCAATAAATTCAATTACTTTAACTCAAATTGTATCGCGATTAACATAGACTGATATGCCATTAAATCCTTACTGTACCGCTATTCGAATCGTTCTAACAAACAACAAAAAAAATTAACTCCTACTGTTAATTTCTGATAGCCCAAAAAAAAAATAATTAAAAAAAAAATTATTCTCCCGTTACTTTTCCAGGACCCAAATAAAAATCGAAAATACTAAAAAAAAAATTTTTTTCCCGTTACTTTTCAACGGCCCCACGTTGGGCGCCAAAAGCTGTGACGTAATTCCTGAGCCTAACGGTAAGCTCAGCAATTAAGCACGCTTGAAAAGCACCCAATAGCCAAAAACAAAATTCAAAACAAAACCAAAATCCAAATGGGCGCCAGGATGTATTTCAACATCCGATCAATCTTAAATTGATCTAAACAATAACAACAAAATCAAAAATTCAAATAAAATAACCACAAACTCAAATACTCCCTTATTCAGCACGAACTAGTTCAGTCTCCCCCTCAGGGTCGCTGTTGTGGGTTTGAATAAGGAGTGTAAATAATTTCAAACAAAACAATTTAGGGGATAAAATAAAAATTTTATATAAAAAAAATTAATTATAAATTATTAAACCCCTGCGTTACATCGGCGAGTGCGCAGCACAATAAATAAAGAAAAAATTATAAATTTCAAACAAATAAAACAATTCAAAATAAATAAACAATTAATTACAAACAAATTCTTTGAAATCAAATTTAAAATAAAGTTAATCAAATAAAAGAATTTAATTAATTAACAAATTGATTAATTTATTAATTAATCGTCAACACATAATAAAGTTATCAAATAAAAGAAATATTCAAAGAATAACATTCAAATTCAAATTCAGAAGAACTTAATGTTGCTGCCACCTACAGTCATCTTTCGCAACGAAACGAAAGTAACTATTGTTCCCTAGCGCTAAGTTACTAGAAATTCCCTAGCGATATTCCCTAGGTGTCAAGGCCGACTCAACTATACTCAATGCATGAAATTAATTGAATTAATTTCATGAAAAATAAAAAAAAAATAATTCATCAAACAAAATTTTTCAAAATATTGAATAAAAAAAAAACATAATTACAAACAAAATTCAATATATTTTAGCAAGTCGCGAGACTAAAATTCCAAAATAAATTCCAATTAATTATCTTTGGCCAGGACGCCAAAATATTTCCGTTAATTGAAAATTTTCAATTCGCGACATTTTATCCAAACAAAAAAAAAAAAAATATTTTTCTAAAAAAAAATATTTTTTTTTCCGAGAAACGAGCACGAGAGTTCCAAAAATTATTTATAAAAAAAAATAATATGTTTCCAAAATTATCAAAATTATCAAATTAATTCGCCGATAAATGGTATTCGATTTCGTGGCGTCTTTTTATATGGCGTCATTACGCTAACAGAAAAAAATACAATTCTCACGACCACGAAATCAATTACCGTACAAAATTTAATCAAACAAAAATTTGCTCACCAGATTATGCGAAATTGATTTCAACGTGAACAATATTTTTTTTTTTATTCAAATTAATTAAACGACAATTAATACAATTAATTCCAATGAATTAATTGTCCAAACGTGAAAATGGCGACTATGCAAAATTGTGCAAGGAGACACGACAAAACATGTGTCTACTCTACGGCACACCAAACGAGAATCCTGCCGACAGCAAACGCTGTACTCGGCTAAGGCGTCTTTTCCGGGAAGGACTCTTCTCATTGGTCAATCCCAGACTACGTCAGTTAACACAGCTTAACCTGACGACAATAATTTCTTTTGTTCAATGACAATAAATTCCAACGAAGACAATTGAGAAACTCCAAGTCGATGACATTAGAGTTGGGACAATTTTATCAAGTCCAAGGATGCAACCAAAGTTCATCTAAACGTCTCAATTAATTCTTCCGATGAATCTTGTCATTGGCGCCAAAACTTTCATCCAATTAACCGACTCCTTCGGTAATGTCGATTCCCTTCATCATCGTCCATCTGGTGTCTCCCTCTTCCAGTCGTGAGACATCAACTCAATTGACGACAATCCAATGAGCGTTAACAAAAGAAATTAACTAATCGGCATTAGTTTTACATAATTTATACAAAAATTGAACTCTCGTGATTCGTTTGTTTTGATTCTCCATTGGTGGTGCCAAAACTATTCAGAATTTAAAATTAATTACGCGCCCAGACGACAAAAAGTAACGTAATCCAAATATTACGTTACAATATATGTGAATAAATTTGAATATTGAATAACTTTGTTGCTATTGGTTTTTTCATATCCATTTCTGGAGGTTATATTCTTCTGATGTGATTATCTTTGTATTCTATAGGTTTTCATAATTCTCTAATGATTTTTCATATAAATTGTTTATAACAAATTATTATAAATATTAGCTTTTGTCACATTTTCTTAGCAGTAGATAGGGGTACATCTGGAGAGGAGTTCACATTTTTCCCGCGGCGGGGAAATTGGGGGCGCCACCGTCGCTGCTGGAAAAGCGCGGGTCGCGGTGTGTCACGTGGGTGTGCTGGGGCCTTGCCGAGGGGAGGGGGATCTCGCATGGGAAATATGACTCATCATAAATTCGATGAGTATTAGGGGACTAGGAAAATGGCCACCGTCGCTGCTGGAAAAGCGTGGGTCGCGGTGGGCCATGTGGGAGTAGTGGGGTTTTCCCGAGGGAGGGGGGAACTCGCGGACGATGAGGCAATGTGTATCCTGAAATGTATCAGGAGAACAGGAAAATTAGAAATTAATTCAAAGGAAATTTGGGGTGGGATTCATGGGAATGTTGACTTTCTGGGGTAAAAGTATTAGGAGAGTAGGAAAAAAAGTAGGTATGCGGGGAAAAAATAAAAGTAGAAGATATTTTAGAGTTTTTAAAATGAAAATACCTTCTAAAAAGAAAGTGCGTGAAACAGGTGGTTTCTACTGCACGGGAAAGAAAAAAATGAATAGATATGGAGATTCAGAAGCTCATTAAAATGCGCTTCTTTAGTCCCCAAACTTACCGTGTTTACTCTATGAAAAGATCGAAAAGAATTAGAAAAATTGAGAATGTTCGATATGGAAATTACACTTTTTCATAAAAAGTGTATTTTCTCAAATCAACCATTCGAAAAAAATCCATCACCGTGGAAACATCGTCTCCGGAGAGCTGAAAAAAATGGAATCATTTGAGGAGTTTCAATTCGGTAAGTGAAAAATAAGTTAACAATATTAAATATTTTGAATTTTTTTATTTTTTTATCAGTACAAATATTCTAATAATTTAATTTTTTAGATGAGAAAGAAGTGGCTGAGCTTGAGAAGCTCGCCGATAAACCTGTGGCCTGTGTTAAGCCACGCCAAAAAAGCAGCCGCGAACGTAAGTAGAGTTGAAAAATATTTTTAAACTCTAAATTATTTTTAAAATTAAAAAAATTAGATATTTTTCCAGTGATGGTGACTAGTACTCCGAATACTAGTCCTTCAACACGTGCTGGACCCTCAGGACCAGCTCCATCGGTGGAATTAATTACTCTGGAACAATCACCAGAAGTAATTACTTTATCCCCATCGATAGCATCATCGCCGGAGGTTTTTAACAGGACGGATCCCTCGCCCTCATTAGCAGCATCGCCGCCAAATCCTTTTGAGGTGACGACTTCACCGCCATCGTACCCTGCAGTGGAGACATCGCACCAGGAGGCTCAACCCTTGCCATCTCCGGGTTCCTCCATTGATGGTGAGGAGATGAATGGAACAGAAGCCCGAGAAGGTCCAATCAGCAGGTCACCTAGAGAAATCAGCTGTAAGTACATTAAAAAAAATTCATCCATTAATTTTTCATTTTTTTTTTTCATTTTTTCTCTCTTTTCAGCGGGAGGTTCTTCTCCATGGCTTCGTTCAAAGAGGCCACGGAGGGTTGTAGAGGAAGCGCGGAAGGAGAGAGTACGCAGGCGCTAATTCACCGTCTCGTCCCCCCTCGCAAGACTGAGCCTCAGGAGAAACCCTGGACCCCCTCCGGATCTGGATGACCCAGATGCATGGACGAAGGCCGTAAAATGGCTAACAGCAGCCAACATGCAGAGGCGAGGATTGGAGAGAGAGATAAAGCGGCTGGCCCAATGGAGAGAAGAGAGAGGAGACACATACATCTGCGGGGAATGCGGACTGTCCACGTGTTTCTGCGGTTGAGGAGCAGCCAGGAGGAGAAAGTGCGGGCGCGTGTATTTGTGTGTGTGTATGTGTGTGTGTTTTTAAATTTTCAAAAGGGAGAAAATATGCAAATTAGCTCCGGACTTCGCCCAATATTTCAGGAGAGGGTTTCACTCCTGTTTCTTCAACCGAAGGAAAAACATCGCGTGCGTGAAAAGTTTTTAAATTTTGAAAAAAAAAAAGAAAAAATGTTCAGTGAAATTGATAATCTTGTGCACTATTTTAGCACCGTTGAGCTCAGGGACCGCGACGACGAGGCAGAGACCGCGGTTTGGTTTTTCGTGGAGGAAGTTGGCGATTACGTCAACTTCGGCTCCTTCCCGGCACGGATAGCGCGTGATATTCACGTGTGGTTCCCGCAATATGTGGAGAGGGTCAAGAGAGAGCAGGTAAGAACTTTTTTTTTTTTTTTTTTTTTTTTTTTTTTTAATTATTATTAATTATTTTATTTATTTTTTTTAGGAATTGGAGCTTCAACGGTGGGAAAACCGCATGGATTTTTACCGAAATGTGAGGGATGGAGCCGCTGAATCGTGGGACGACGAGCTCCCACCACCTCCTGTACAGCCGCAGTTCCAGCCCGTCCACGTGGTCGCGTTTCGGCGGACGCTAAGGCGCGCTAGGGCGCGCCAACACACGGAAAACGAGCGTCGCGTCGCGGAAAGAATGCAGCGAATAGCTGCAAGGAGACTTCGCGGATCCACGAGGGAGCAGTGGAGCTAGTGAAAAAGTGTGTGTGTGTGTGTGAAAAAAAGTGTCAATAATTGTAAGTGTTGTGAAAATGTGTATTCGCGTTTGCGCCCGCGAGTGTGTATGTGTTTGGAAAAAGTGTGTGTATGAGTGAGGGTGTGTGTGTGTGTGTGTGTGTGTGTGTGTGAAAATGTAGAAAAAAAATGAATGAGTGTGTGTGAAAAAATTGTATGAGAGAAAATTGTAAGTGTTGTGAAAATGTGTGTGTGTGTGTGTGTGTGTGTGTGTGTGTGTGTGTGTGTGTGTGAGTGAAAATGTAGAGAAAAAAAATGAATGAGTGTGTTTGAAAAAAGAA
Source organism: Aleiodes alternator (assembly GCA_963921955.1). Lineage (NCBI taxonomy): Eukaryota > Metazoa > Arthropoda > Insecta > Hymenoptera > Braconidae > Aleiodes > Aleiodes alternator. The sequence goes on from OY998111.1 coordinate 3,129,238, forward strand.
AATTGGGAAAAATGATTGTATGTGTGTGTGTTTAAAGAAAGAAAAATTGAGGAAAATGAATGAGTGTATTTGAAAAAAGAAAAAATTGGGAAAAATGATTGTATGTGTGTGTGTGTGTTTAAAGAAAGAAAAATTGAGGAAAATGAATGAGTGTATTTGAAAAAAGAAAATTGGGAAAAATGATTGCGTGTGTGTGTGTGTGTCTGTGTGTGGGTGTGTGTGTGTGTGTGTGTGTGTGTGTGTTTGAGTGAAATAAGTTAAAATTGTAAAGTGCGTGTGAGTTTAGAAAAATTTGAAGAAAGTATATGAATGCGAGAGAGAGAGAGAGAGAGAGAGAGAGAGAGAGAGATCCTCTAGGGGATAATGCCACACTGGCCAGTTGGACATTGGGCCCACGCACCCTCTAGGGAGCAATGGTCAGATACTCAGTTGAGCATTAGACCCACGCACCCTCTAGGGAGCGATGGCCCAATACCCAGTTGGGCATTAGGCCCACGCACCCTCTAGGGAGCAATGGTTGGATACTCAGTTGAGCATTAGACCCACGCACTCTCTAGGGAGCGATGGCCCAATACCCAGTTGGGCATTATGCCCACGCACCCTCTAGGGAGTATTTTCCAAATTCAAACATCGTCAGTCGATAATGAATCTATTTCCATTATCCACTGAATAATGTTTGAATATATAATTTCTTTCCTTTTAAATTTAAGATTAACAAATAAATAAGAAATTTAGAAATAAAAAATAAGAAATAGAAGTGCTAAAAAATTCAAAAATAAGAAATTAATAAACTTAAAATCTAGAAAATTGAAAAGATAAGAAATAGAAATGTTAGAAAAAAACTGAAAATAAGAGAATAAGAAAGAGAATGGTCACAGAATAAAAAAAAGAAGAAAATGGTAAATAAAGGTGTTAAAAAATTCAAAAATAAGAAATCAACAAATTCAAAATCTAGAAAATTAAAAAAAAAAAAGAAAATAATGAATTTGAATTCTAGAAAATTAAAAAAAATAAGAAATTAACGACTTTAAAAGCTAGAAAATTCAAAAATAGGAAATTAATAAACTTAAAATCTAGAAAATTGAAAAGATAAGGAATAGAAATGTTAGAAAAAAATTGAAAATAAGAGAATCAGAATAGAATGGTAACAGAATGAAAAAAGAAAAAAATGATAAATAGAAAAGCTAAAAAATTAAAAAAAATAAGAAATTAATAAACTTAAAATCTAGAAAATTTAAAAAATAAGAAATAGAAATGTTAGAAAAAAACTGAAAATAAGAGAATAAGAAAGAGAATGGTCACAGAATAAAAAAAAGAAGAAAATGGTAAATAGAGGTGTTAAAAAATTCAAAAAAATAAGAAATTAATAAACTTAAAATCTAGAAAATTAAAAAAAAGAAAATAATGAATTTGAATTCTAGAAAATTGAAAAATAAGAAATTAATAAACTTAAAATCTAGAAAATATAAAAAAAAGAAAATAATGAATTTGAATTCTAGAAAATTGAAAAAATAAGAAATTAACGACTTTAGAAGCTAGAAAATTGAAAAATAAGAAATTAATAAACTTAAAATCTAGAAAATTGAAAAGATAAGAAATAGAAATGTTAGAAAAAAATTGAAAATAAGAGGATCAGAATAGAATGGTAACAGAATGAAAAAAGAAAAAAATGGTAAATAGAGGTGTTAAAAAATTAAAAAAAAATAAGAAATTAATGAACTTAAAATCTGGAAAATTGAAAAATAAGAAATTAATAAACTTAAAATCTAGAAAATTGAAAAAAAAGAAAATAATGAATTTGAATTCTAGAAAATTAAAAAAATAAGAAATTAACGACTTTAAAAGCTAGAAAATTGAAAAATAAGAAATTAATAAACTTAAAAGCTAGAAAAACTGAAAAGATAAGAAATCGAATTGTTAGAAAAAATATAATATAAGAACATAAGAATTAGAATGGTTAGAAAAAAAATGGAAAAATTGAAAAGTGCAGAATTTTAGGGCTCGAGAATGTGAGGATGACTGTAAAAAAATCTAGAAAAAAAATATATTTGAATGAATGAGATTAAATGAAAAAATGGCGTGTGAATGAAAAGTACTTTTTATTGGGTATCATTACAATTTTCTATGAATTTCGATTTAAGCTTAATCCTAAGTTTTTTTAATCGTAAACGAGAAATAAATAAATAAAAAAAATTAAAAATGATTACTTACCTTTCTCGATTCCTTTCTTCTCCAACGCCTCCATTTCTTCCGATGACACCACGCGTAACAGATCCGGTAAGAAACGTTCTACTCTCTTTCAACTTTTTCAAAATTTTCTTTCTATCTTCTCGTGAAAATAATCTTTTTTTGATAGTTCACGCGAGATTTTGACGTTCATCGGGAACTCTTGCGACTGCAATACGGTATTCCCGATGAAGACATGGACCGCGAGTATTCCCAGTTGGACCCGCGACTGAGTATTCTGCAGGAGCTCGCGAATCAGCTTCGCCGCCGCAGAAATCGCGCTTTTAATATTCTCGATCATTCGATATGGATCGACGAAGAGGAGGAGGAAAACGAAAAACCTTCTAAGCTCGTCACAGCGATAGGTTCGGGGTTCAATTTCCTACTGGCACTCATTTTTGTATATATTGTCTATAAATGTTTCAAATAAAACAGTCTGATATAAAGAATGGAAAAAGGTGGTCTTGTCATTTCCGCTCCCCCCATCATTCCAGAGTCAGAATGTGTGGCCGAAATAATACAGGTGAGATCTCCATCCCACATATGTGTACGGCCCGAACAATGGTCTAACACATTCTTTGAGATGGCTGAATATTTATCACGCAAGTATTTCATTAATAAATTGGGCGCAGATCTCGCAAATATAAAAGAAATGTGCGTTGTAGATGTCCCGGGGGTGGGTGGAGCTCGCGGTATCGTCAAAAATTCTGGGAGTGAATTGGAAATATTATTAATTGATCTGTGTGACGTCATAATAAAATCTAAAGAATGCGTCTATCGTCTAGAGGAAGAGGAGTTAAAATGTATTCCTCCATTGCTAGTACGATGTTGTTTACTTGGATGTGTGTTATGGGACGAAGAAGAAATCTACAGTGTAGGAGAAATACTAACCGGCCAGCTTTGTCAAATAAAGAAAATCGAAAGAATGGGACTAGACGGGTTTTATGTAACAATGCACTTCGAAGACACCGGTGAAAATGTAAATGAGTATATGAAAGATGTTGGTGTCAATATCAAAGTTACGGATAGATATGGAAAGCGCCCGGGGCAATGACACAGTCGAAGAAAAACCATGGCCGGGGAAAGTCAAGAATTGGATGAATTACTCTCGATCTTAGAAGATAGAGAAGTGGATAACGTGAGTGAGGAATCGAATAATGCAGGTGAAGAAGTGAATAACGCAAGTGAAGAAGTGAATACAGCGTTAGCTGAGGAAAATCTTCCGTCCACAAGTGCAGGTGTTTCTCCTCAAGCGGCAGACGAGTTGCTAGCTGAAATCTTTGGTAAGGATAGAAATCATTGAAGTTAAAATAGTAAAAATTATTAATTGATGAATCATTTAAAGGTGCGGCTGAACAACAAGGAAGCGGTGCATCAAGGTTAGACAAAGTGAAAGATATTGAAAGAGAGTTTAGAAGATTTAAGTCACTTAAACGCGAGCTCGTGTTCAATATTTCGAAGCCTCCTAAAGATATGTCCGATATCGAATGGGTGGATTCTCTCGCGGAGGAAATTCTCAGTATCATTCGCCAGCGGCCAAATAATGATGACGTTTGTGGTGCACAATTGGGATATACTACCGAGGCTCAACTAATACGTAATCCAAGCTATTTAACACCAAGACCAATTTCAATGATCACCCTTGAAGATGTTATAAAACTGCTCACGCGTCTCACTCAAAGCGGAAGCGAGATACCCCGGGATAGTAAATTTTTTCTTGAACTGCATTTTACTGAAAAAATGAGTGGTGGTGCCCGGAATAGGATGTGCGGTGAAAACAGATTCTATGGGGTAATAACTATAACAAATAATGACAATATGTGTTTACCGCGATCAATTATAGTTGGAAAAGCGTATCAATTGAAGAAAAATAATATACCAACGACTGTATCATGGACGGACATACGACAAAGAGAAGGACGTATTCAAAAATATCTCGCTGCGAAATTGCAACGAGATTCAGGAGTGAAACCGGGCCGAGCTAGCATCGAAGAAATTGCCGCGTATCAACAGCTTGTTAAGAAAGAGAATATAGCTCTCATTGCTTGGCGTGTTGAGAGCAACAAGGATCCGATTATCATGTATGACGGACGTATAGCTTTTCAGGGAGCTCCAAAACCCAGCTTAATTGTGGATATCGGATATTTTCCTCTGGAACGTCATTACCAGCCTCTAAAAAACATTAAAACTTTATTCCACTGGGCTGATAAATTTTGTCGCGAGTGTAATGTTGCATATAAGAGAGATGGCGAACATAAATGTAGTTTCATATGTCAAAAATGTTATAAGACACCCGCGTGTGATAGATTTCAAATGTTTAGACGGTGTGAAGAATGTAATCGGCATTTTTACGGCGAGCAGTGTTATTCTAATCATTTAGCTAACGGATCTCAGAACGGTCTTTCCATATGCAAAAAAATATGTTTTTGTAAAGAATGTAATAGGCGAGTCGTACACGACCAGATTCATAATTGTAACGAATTCCTCTGTTCTGTTTGTGATGAATTCAGACCATATGGGCATTATTGTTTTATGGCTCCGATCAGAACGAAGCCTCTGTCCAAAAAGCGAAATAATTATTTTTTATTTTACGATTTTGAGGCTCGTCAAGACGAACCAATGATAAAAGACGGGGAGGAACTAACGAAATTGAAGAAACATGTGCCGAATCTCTGTGTTCTTCAACTAGTTTGCGAAAACTGCTGTGATACTCCGAATCAAAATTGTAATTTTTGTAAACGCGAGGAAAAAATATTCATGGGGGACAGAGTCGTTGATGAGCTCCTTCATTTTATAAATACTTTATCGTATGAGAAAAATCTCGGTTCTCTCATTTGTATTGCTCATAACTCACAAGGTTATGACGCACAATTCATCTTGAGACGTGCTCTAACGTACGATTTCTCGCGTCCTATATCACCAATAATAAATGGCACAAAACTATATTACTAGAAATTGGGGAAAAAATTAAATTCATAGATAGCTTAAATTTCTTTCATATGGCTCTCTCTGCTTTACCACAAACGTTTGGTTTACCGGATTTATTGAAAGGTATGTTTCCGCATCTTTTTAATAGAAGAGAAAATTGGGATTATAATGGGCCACTCCCGGCTAAAGAAAATTGGGCTCCTCACAGGATGAAATCTAAAGACAGAGAAAACTTTGAAAAATGGTATGAAGCGCGTGAGAGAACAGGTGAAATATATAACTTTCAAGATGAAATAATTAAATATTGCCGCGATGATGTGAAGATTTTAAGGGAAGCTTGCATATCCTTTAGGGCGTTAAATAAAGGAATATCGGGTATTTGTCCGTTTTCCGAGTGTACCACTCTTGCTTCACTTTCCATGCGAACTTACAAAAAGATGTTTTTAAGAGAAAATACGATCGGTATCATCCCTCGCGGAGGATATCGTTTCTGTAGAAATCAATCGAAGGCAGCGATTGTGTGGTTAACGTGGTTAGAAAAGTGTAATGATATTGATATATGTCATGCGGGAAAAGTTCAAGAACACCGTATTCCAGGGACGAGCATTGATTTGGATGGATACTATCAAGATCCAAGCGGACAGAAGTATGCATTTCAATTTCAAGGGTGTTATTGGCATGGGTGTATCTTTTGTTTCACGACCGAACGTAGTAGAAAAATAGGAAAAAATGAAAGTTTAGACTCGCGGTATGAGAAAACTTTAGCTACAAATGCTCTTATTCGTGAAAAAGGTTATATTCTTGAAGAAATTTGGGAGTGTCAATTCAGAAAAATCAAAAGTGAAAGCCTTGAATTACAAGAGCTTGCTAAAAGTGAGGACGTTTGGGTGCATACACCTCTCGAGCCTCGAGAAGCTTTTTTCGGTGGACGAACAGGAAACGTAGTATCGTATTATGATTGTCGACAAGGGGAAAAAATTAATTATTACGATGTCTGCTCGCTATATCCATTTATCTGTAAAACCGGTGTTTTTCCTATTGGTCATCCGGAAATAATTATAGGGCCAAAGATTCAACAGCTTTGTGGACCTCACAATGACATTTCGAACATTGAAGGGCTCATTAAATGTAAGGTGTTACCACCGGCGCGACTTTTTCATCCTGTTCTTCCTATGAAAGCAAATAACAAATTAATGTTTTGTTTGTGTAGAACATGCTGTCTAGAAATGTATCATGGCAGTTGCGACCATACGGACGAGGAAAGAACCCTCGTAGGCGCGTGGGTTTCTTGTGAGTTGAAGAAGGCGGTGCAATTAGGTTATAGAATCGTCGCGATCACAGAAATTTGGTTGTATCAAACAACACAGTATAATCCGGTGACGGACGAGGGGGGAATATTTGCAGGATTCATTAATGAATTTGTGAAAATAAAAACATCCGCGAGTGGCTGGCCAAATTCATGTGAAAGCAGAGAAAGTTATATTAGAGAAATCAAAGATAAGATGGGTATTGACTTAGATCCAGCCCTAATAGAGTTTAATGCGGGTAAAAGAGCTGTGGCAAAACTGATGCTGAATTCTTTATGGGGAAAATTTGCTCAAAGACCAAATTTACAAAAGACAGAAATAATAAAATCATATGAAGTATTGCACTCGTTCCTTTTCGACCCTCAGAAAGAAGTAACAGGCTGTTTATTTGTGGATGATGACACTGTTTATCTCAACTGGAAATTTCGTGAAGATGACTATGAAATCTCATCAAATACCAGTGTGGTCATCGCTGCATATGTGACAGCTCAAGCACGTCTAGAACTGTATAAGTATTTGGAAATGTTGGGAGAGCGGGTGTTATATTATGATACAGATTCTGTTATTTTCGTTACGAGGCCTGGTGAACCAAATCCTCCTTCGGGCAATGCTCTTGGAGAGATGACAGACGAATTAGCTCCGAAAGGGCAAGGTGCGTACATAACAAATTTTATTTCTGGAGGCCCTAAATTTTATAGTTACATAGGGGTTGTCCCTGGAGGGGAAGGATTTGAATGTTGTAAAATAAAAGGTATACGCATTGATTCCCAAACTTCTGAAATGATAAATTATCGAAAGATGCGAAAACTTGTCCTATATTCTAAGAAGCCAATCGAAGTTGATAACATTGGCATTACCAGGGCCGGCTTACATGAAGTTGTTACACGGACAGGGACAAAGATAGTTAGAGTAACAGCCCCAAAACGTAGGAGCGTAGGAAATACTTCTGTACCTTATGGCTATGTTGATTTGTGAAAATATATAATGATTTTTTCCAAATGGTTTTTCATTGATTTAACCCATCTCAAAATCCTCCACACCACATTCTCTCAGGAACCTTCGAGCAGTGCAGACATGGATCGCGGTCAGAACGATAAATCTCGGGAAAAGTCACGAGATGATTTCACCAAATCTAAAACCTTAGACGGCAGCACACCTTATAATAAAGAAGCAGGACCTGGGAAATATGGTCCCGTTGGCCAAGGAAGGCCGAGTTATAATAAATATTGAAATGTTTTCATGAATCGGCGTATTTATTCATGTGACCTTTTAAATCCTCATCAGTTGATAGCATGGATCCTCGTTGGAAGCACCCATTTACAGCTGTTGTATGCGGACCGACAGATTGTGGGAAAACTATTTTCGTTAAACGCTTTTTGAAAGAAATTCATGAAATATGTGATACCAAATTTTCGAAAGCTATTTTCTATTATACAGAATGGCAACCGACTTACAACGAATATGATAAGAAATTTGTAGAGTTTCGCGAGGGTCTCCCGTTATCATCGGATTTCACAAGTGACAATACACTAAAGCTCGTAATTCTTGATGATCTTATGCGCGAGTCTTCTAACGGTTCTGTAGTCGATCTTTTCACGAAATGGAGTCATCATAAAAATCTGAGTGTAATATTCATATCGCAAAAGTTATTCCATCAGGGTAAAGGGCAGAGGGATATCTCCCTTAACACGAATTACATCGTTTTATTCAAAAATCCGCGTGATCGTGCACAGATAGGCTTTTTAGCACGTCAAGTTTATCCAGAAAACCCAAAATTCCTTCAAGAAGCTTATTTTGACGCGACATCAAAACCATACGGTTATTTATTACTCGATTTGAAACAATCCACTCCAGATGATTGTCGGTTTCGCGCATCAATATTTCCTTCAGACCCGCAACAGTTTGTATATGTGCCACGGACATTGCGCAATATAAAAAGCTTAGGTTATGGTGTCAACGCACCAGTCATGCGTATGTGATGGCGAAGACCGTACAGCAGCTGCTTGGCAAGAAAAACGCTGCCTTGCTACAGGCTATTTGCGAGGGATCGCAGGCTCAGCGAAAGGCAATACTAGCGTCCGCAGACTCGAAGCTCATTCGCTGTATTTGTGAGTGTGCTCTGAATATTCTGAAAGGGAACGTTCCCCTGAAAAGTACAGAGAAGAAAAAATTATCAAAGCATAAAAAATTCCTGCGGAAGCTCGCCAAATTTGGTAAAAGCTTAAAATCGAAAAAGAGAATTATCATCAACCAGAAAGGAGGCAGTTTATTGCCTCTCATACTGGCTCCTATACTTAGCAGCTTGGTATCGAAGATCTTCTAATGGAGCATGCAAGAAAAATGGTGCTGGTACCAGGAGACAGCTTTACACCAACAGTACAGACCCCTGGGGACGCGCCATCTCGTCTGGATTCAGAAATGGCTGCCATCCTCAACTCGGTAACGAATAAAAATGCAGCAGAGAAATGGAAACTCTATCAAGATGTCTTGAGGCGTTATTTATACTTCACGGGTAAAACAGAGGAGTCTGAAGGAAAAAAACCAGAAGAAACCGTCAAAACCTACACTACCGACCAGATACTCACAGGTGTCCCGAAAAAATATCAAAAGCAGGCTGATGCGTTACTCAAGTATCTTGGAGAATTCAGTAACCGCCTGAAGTGGGACGCTACGGGTGCGGTGGAAATAGACAACACGCGTCTTCAGGGTTCAAACATTGTTGATTTGGTAAATGACGCACTAAGACACAGACAGACAGTAAAAGCTACGGGAAGAGAGACATTTGCCCGCTTTCTTCATGAAATTAATACACCGAGAGAGTTTGTTGGCAACAAAAGTTTTTGGGCCTCACCAGCAGTATCGACACCTTATTCCACTCCGCGAACTACAATAAACACCCGCAGGAAAAAAGTTGATTTTTCAAACAGTACTCCGAGTAGCACACCGATCAAAGCATGGACAAAGTTAGGTTAGAACGAACTTATTACGATCCCGAAGATTCTGCGGGTTATTCGGGATCTACGCGAATTATTGAAAAATATAAAAATAAATTTCCTCTTGAAGATATTCATGATTGGTTGAATGCTCAAAATACATATACCCTCCATAAACCTATACGCCGTAAATTCCCACGGTTACATTATATCGTCGATACTATAGATGATGTATGGGAAGCCGATTTAATCGATCTACAAAAGTTTAAATCATATAATGATGGAGTTTCCTATTTATTGTGTGACGTTGAAATTAAATGAATAATTCCAACTCACTGTTTTAAATTTTATTGATTTATTTCTGTATTGTTCGGGCCAATTTTACTCATTAACGATTACTCGAATCTCACCTGCTAAATTATTATTTCAAAAGAATAAGAGAGTATTTCCCCCAAAAGGAAATAGGATTGTTCGGGCTGTACTGTTTTATTAATTGGAAAAGAAAATGTTCGGGATAAATTTACATAGGAATTTACTGTTCGGGTATACGTTGAAAATAAGATGATATTTGAGACGATTTGAGATGTCTATGATTTAACAATATTTATTTAATGAAATTGTTTATTCGCCACAACTTTTGACACACCCGATACTTTTGTACACCGAGTGTACCGCGTATTGGAATATGCTGCGTCCAGCGATATCCCCACTCACTCACTCTATCTCTCTCACACTCGTACAAAACCCCTATCCCTCTTTTACAATATTGTCTTTATTTGCAAAATGAATGTTATTGCTGGGGAAACTTCAGTCCCAATACTTTGGATAATTATAGGCGATTTTTCTGTGTATATAACTTAATTGTCCGGGCAGTAATTATTGATATATTCGGATTTTCCGAATGTTTGCCACGTGGCGATATCCAAGTGGCCAAAATGGCGTCGCCGGAGAAGCCGGGACGTCTTACTTGTGATAATTATTCTACTATATTTAATGGGTGCACTTGAAACTCGTAAATTCACAAACCGACTATCAACAATCCTGTTTTTGCAACAATGATACTTTAGGGCTCTTTTGTTCTATCTATTTTCCCGTAATCGCTACGGGAAAATACACGTTTCGCCTATCTTATATTCGCACACACACCTGTCACTTTATGCAATAATTAAAGTGTACTCACGCACGATATTACGCTCGGATTCGCTTTGGATTGACTGCTAACTTCTGCAGTAGTTTCTGGTCAGTTTTGGGTCCTCTATTTTGGTTGAATTATCTTAATTTATGATAATAAAAATATATAAATTAAGAAGTGAACCAAAACGTGTGAAGACCAAGACCAGAGTGTCGTTGTCCAGGGTCAGGGAGCCAACCACAGCTTGCTTCTTCCGGGATTATTAACTTCAGCCAATCCTGACGGAGGATTCCCTTTTGTTCTTGGCTCATTGGCTAGAAGTGTCGCCAGTATCGATCGAGGCGCTCGGTGGCGCTAATCAATACCTCAGGCCCAGTTATCCAGTCGATAACTGGGTCAATGTCACGACAGATGGTAATTGTCGTTTTAGCCTTGAATCTTCTTATTCCGGGAGCAATGACCGATTGGTGCTGTCCTCTAGTCTTTTGGCGGTATTTTCCTTGTATTCAAGTTGACTCTGGACTCTGACAGGTGTTCTTTGGGACATCTGGGCATTGTTCTGGCCTTGGAATTTTCTAAGTTGTTGCTATTCTCTGTCATTGTCCTCCGGGTGATGACTTCTTCTTCTTAGCACTCCGGGCGTAATATACACATTCATTCATTACAGGTATCATTCATTTCTCCATTCATTCTTTTTATTTAGGAGTAGGGAGGGCCAGGGAAGTACTCTCATTTTAACTAACTAATTTAATTGACGGGCATTTATTCTCGTCACAATTGTCGGTAATTGACGTAGTCAGTAAATACGCGTGGGTGGAACCTCTAACTGATAAGAGCGCGAAAAATGTATGTGAAGCTTTCAAACGTATATTCAGTGAGGGTCGTGTTCCGCGGTTGTTACAAACAGATCGTGGGAAAGAATTCGTCGCTCAATCTGTGCAAAATTTATTCGAAGAAAAAAATATCACATATCGCGTAGTACGTAATCCTGATGTTAAGGCTGCGGTGGTGGAGCATTTCAATAGAGCCCTGAAAGAACGCATGTGGCGTTATTTTACATATTCTAAATCATATCGTTATATTGATGTGTTGAGTAAATTCGTTTATGCGTACAATAATACACGACATAGCACAATCAGAATGGCCCCAGCATCTGTGACTCTTGAGAATGCATATTTAGCTGTAAAAAATATCGACAAAGTTCATAAACGTTTGGATAAAACACGACGCCCGCGACTGTTTAAATATAAAGTGAATGACTATGTTCGTATCAGTAAGACGAAAGGTACATCGAGAAAGGATATGAGAAAAACTGGAGTGACGAAATCTTCAAGATTATACGCACTCAACAACGACAGCTATTGCCAACTTACGAGGTGGAAGATTTAGCTGGTGAAAAAATTGACGGATTTTTCTATGAACAAGAATTAACTCTTGTAAATAAGAATATTGAAACCGAAGAGTATGAAATAGAAAAAGTGTTGCAGAGAAAAGGGAAAGGTAAAAACCAACAGGTGTTGGTCAAGTGGGTTGGCTATCCAGATAAATTCAATTCTTGGATCTCCGCAGCATCTCTAAAAAACATACAGAAGAAATGAGTCAAGACAGCTTCTATATTGTGCTGCTTAGCGATAGTAGCATGGAATATTTCCCGGAAAATACAGCAACGAGGTTCCGAACATATCTGCCTCATGATATCCGCTTAACCGGCTCGTGGGTGGTTGGTTTGACAGAAATGCAATATCCCTGTAGTCTTTCACATATCCAGAATAGAGATGATGGGTACGTAGCATTCATCAAAGGTGATGAACCAGTTGAAGAGATGCGTTTAGCTCCCGCTTACGTCGTACCCAATGGGCTTTATGAAAACCTGGATCATTTGCTGCGAGCTCTCAATCATCTACCTGTGGTTGGAAATCATCTATGGTTCGAATCGAAAAAGCATGACCATGGATTTGTGAAAATCACTCGCATTTGTCACGATAATCTAACGTGTAAAGACCAGGTTCACATTTTGAATTTATCTTGGAAATTGAAGAATATCCTAGGAATCGATCAAAAAGCCGGTGGTGAAAATGGAATTGGGTTTCCGGAAGACGAAAAAATCACAGGTGCTCGTCCAGCCAGCCTTACGAAAGCCTTTCCAGACCGTATGTTGATATATTGTGACTTGTGCGGACCTTACGTTACAGGTGATGTTCAGACATCGCTATTGCGTATAGCCCCCTTTGACGTCACCAACTATTCGTATGGTCATACACGAACTACAAGTTTTTCATCGCCAAATTATATCCCATTACTGCAGAATGCCTTCCGAACTGTGGAAATAGATATAAGAGATGGGTATGGTCAGCCTATACCATTTGAGTATGGACCTTTGAACCTCACACTGCATTTTAAGCGTATCGACTCGTAAAAATGACGGATTATGTTAGCTATTATAGCAATCAGGCCGGTGGTGGTGCCTCAGAAAGATATAACCGGTTTGGGCGTGTTTACGTGGGGGCTCCTTACCAGCGTGGCCACGGTATCGGAGCCTTTCTTGGAGGGTTATTCCGACGAATTCTCCCATTTCTAGGTGGTGCAGCTCGAGCTGTTGGTAAAGAAGCTTTGAGTGCGGGCTTAAACGTAGTTGGTGACGTAGCTAGTCGCAGGATGCCCTTGAAAGAATCATTAGAGAAGAGACTCACAGAATCAGGTCTCAATCTAAAAAGAAAAGCAAGTGACAAGCTGGAGAAATTGATGACCGGGTCGGGGTATAAACGAGGTCGAAAGCGTTTGCGCGCTCATAAGCGTGTGAAACGTCGTCGTGGGAGGAGCATTAAGAAGAAGAAACCACGTAAAATTAGAAAGAAGAAGAAGAAAACATTAGTGAAGAAGAAAACCACCAAGAGAAGAAAATCGAAGAAAAAACCGAAACGTACAGTCCGAGACATATTTGAAAATTAGAGATGGCTTTCTTACATTCTCATTCATGCGAATGCGCAAAATCAGAACTTGACCTGTTCACAATCCCGCCTACCCAGACAAGTATTGAACATTCTCACTGGACCCAATTCAATCCTGTTGCATCACTCACAGACCAATCACCCATCGAGTTTGTAGTACCTGGACATGGTGAAGAATACATTGACTTGCCGCATACTATGCTGAAAGTTCGTGTGAAAATTGTGGCAGATGAGACGCTCGCGACTGATGATGTTGGACCTGTGAATAATTTATTACACTCGATGTTTAGCCAAATCGATGTTTCTTTTAATCAAAAATTAGTTTCACCACCGAATAATGCCTATGCTTACAGAGCATATATCGAAACTCCTTTGAACTATGGACTGGATGCTAAACAGTCACATTTACAAAATAGTTTATGGTCTAAAGATACGAGTGGGCGGATGGATCATGGACCTGTTGGTGTAGTCGACGGCCAGGATAGAACGTATAATTATGGTATCGGATACAGGACAAACTTCACGAAAGGAGGGAAAGTCGTTGAAATGATTGGACATATCGATTGTGATGTTTTCAATCAGGATAAGTTTCTATTGAATGGAGTCGATATGCGTTTACGGCTTGTGCGTTCAAAAGATTCGTTTTGTCTTATCGATAAAACGACTAAAAATTATCAAATCAAGGTAATTGATGCAGCATTGTTAGTGAGGAGAGCTAAATTAAGCTCTGCGGTTTTACTCGGCCATGCTAAAACTTTAGCAAAAACGACAGCTAAATATCCACTAACGCGTGTAAAAGTCAAATCTTTTGTTCTCCATCGCGGATCTACAGGTGAGACCATCGATAATGCAGTTCTCGGGCAACTACCCAAACGCGTTATTATAGGGTTTGTAGATAATGTAGCGTTCAATGGTGATAAATCCAGAAACCCTTTCGACTTCCAAAACTGGGGAATTAATTTTTTGAGTCTCTATGTGGATGGGATACAAGTTCCTGGCCGACCATTACAACCTAACTTTAAAGACAATTCTTATACTGAGGCTGAAAGTTATCAAACACTTTTCAGCGGTACAGGTATACATTTTGGGGATCAGGGAATAGATATTACACGTTCTGATTTTGCTAATGGTTATTGCCTCTTTGCGTTTGACTTAACACCCGATTTATCCGCTAACTGTGCTACACACTGGAATCTTGTTAAAACGGGTAGCTTGAGAGTCGAAGTACGCTTCGATGATGCCACCACTACAAATTTGAATTGTATTCTCTACGCAGAGTTTGATAATATACTCGAGATCGATTCGACTAGACAGGTTATTGTAGACTATAACAGTTAGTTACAAGTATGGCGAGCAAGATATCACACGTGCGTCAATTTGGGCCGGAACCCGTTAGATTAATTTGTCCGTATTGTAATAAAGAAGTAGAAACAAAAATTACGAATAAACCTAGTGGTAAAACACATTTAATAGCGGGAATGCTTTGTATATTAGGCTGTTGCTTTTGTATCCCCTGTCTTTATTGCGTCAAGGCGTGTCTCGTTCAAAACCACTATTGCTCCGCGTGTGACATATATCTGGGCCAGCACAAAAATTAGGGAGGGGCGTGCTCCGCGTCTGCCGCATAAAAGCCCGATATTTTATCGGTACCCGATCAGTCTACCGCAGGTGTTTTCGATAGATATAAACAGAATGGTGGACAAAGGAGAAGTAGTCATCGATATTAACGGTTTATTGGGTCCTACTGAAGCATTTATTCCCAAAGAAATTGCCATTGTGTCTGTGGAAAAAAGTTTTGCCGGTATCTGGTACATTGGACCACCGTGTGAGTTCGGCGATTTGCCATTCAGTGCACGTCGTCAAAATCACTGGATAACTACAAATTTCCATAACCTCGAGTGGGAGTACGGTCACACTCCATATAAGTTGGTGCCATCGCTTCTGAAAGAATTAACAAGAGATGTAACGCGTATTTACGTGCGGGGTCGGGAAAAACAAGTATTCTTACGCAGACTCTTATCAAAAGTAATAATCAATCTGGAAACATACGCCCCAACTTTTCGCAAGCAGCCTGACAATAATCGCTACTGCCTGTATCATGCCTCTTCTATTAACGGATTCGCCTGTGCTCGTCATAATGCTGAAAAATTGAAAAATTGGATTCGTGAAAATATTTATACTCGGAAATTTGTGTTGAAACCCGAGGACGTGGACAAAATTTGGAGCATTGACGCCTATCGTATCAGTCAGGTAACGGCCCATGAGCTCAGTGATCTTGAAGGAGTGGAGAGTGAAGAAGAATCAGAAGAAGAGTCAGGTCTCCATACTGATTCTGAAGACAGCTACGAATTAGAAAAACCTCTGCCTTTATTGAAGGCCAAGCCAGGAAGGGACGTTTGTGGGACAGGAAAACCAGCGACAGCTCCAGAAGCCCCAGAAGATCCAAAGCCTCCTGCAAGAGCTCCAAAAAAATCAGAAGCACCAAAACCTCCTGCAAGAGCTTCAGAAGCACCGACAGACTTGAGGCGATCGGGCTGAGTTTGCGACGGACCTGGGAAGGAAAGCTTCGTATGAATACACGCCAACTCTTAGCTGCCTTACCAGCGACCAATGCCACTATCGGAGGCGTTTTCCCCGCAGACAAGATACCATGGCATTGGACTCGACCCTGTGCACTCATCGTTAACACCGATGATTCTAGTAAACCAGGAACACATTGGGTCGCCATGTACGTCAATAATGATGGACGAGCAACCTACTTTGACAGCTACGGAGTTCCACCTCAAGATCAACGATTTGTACGCTGTCTTCGAAGAAACAGCAGAAACTATCAATACAACCATAAACGCCTCCAATGCCTCACAACTAGTGTTTGCGGGCATTATTGCATTGTTGTGCTCCATTGGTTTAGTAATGGGTTATCTCTCCTATCATTCCTCAGAAACTTTACGGATGACCCTCAACGGAACGATCAATTAATTGTTAAAATGTTCAATAAAATTGTAAAAAGAAAAAAGAAAAATGATTTTAAGAAAAAATTTGTAAATCTATCGGGTAATGGGTTAATAGTTCAAGAATGTCGAAATAAAGAATAATATTCAGAGAATTGTTTTATTTCATTTGAAAATTTTTCCTTCTTCCCCATCCTATTTCTTTTCAGAATCCGTAACGAGTTCTCTCTATTGGTCGTCGTCGTCGCTTGTCCGGAGGAGGTAGCATGGCCGCATGGTCCTGCAGCATTGCTTCAATTAAATCATATTCCTCCATGTAGGCAAAGCAAAGTATCAAGTGAGCGAAAGCATCTCGTCCTCGATTTTTCAACACTTCAAATACCTCTCTCGCGTTTTCCTTCGTAGTTGGATATTTCTAGAATTTTTCTCTCATTAACATATAAATCTTACGAATTTTTTTCTACGTACCAGCCATTGTTGCAAATTAGGCTCGCTTGAGCTGAATATTCCCTGACTTATCAACATTGATACTAAGAGAGGTATGTTTACCACCTCGACAATATCGTTGAGGCAGTAATCAATCCGCTTACGATCTGACAAGTCCATCTCGAAATTATGGCTCGTGTAGAAAAATTTGCCGTCTGCTTTTTCTTATTTATGGCCTTTTTGGCTTTGTGCGCAGTGGTAATACTTGTCGGTTGTTTTATATATATCAATTATGATTACTTCGCTGAAGTGGCAAACAAAACTGTATCTTCGATGCAGAATGGAACGATTAATAAACTATTGATGAAATTGTAATATCCGGACTTATTATTCCAAAACACCTGTGGGCGAGTTCAATAACCTTTTTTCCATACTCCGGTTTTCTAGTCTCCGCGGCCCTTAGACCCCGCCCCTTTGTTCAACACGCATTCTTTTAACGCATCTCACGTAGAAATTGTCGAACTTTTTTTCTAACAATTCAGTTGCTCCACAATGTCTGATACAACAGGTTTCTTAGACTAATTGTACGCTAACCCTATCGACGCGATCAATCCGGAATACATTATTCCGCGAGCGAAAATCGCAAGGGCTGAATCCTCCCCTGGATATTATATACAACGCTGTGCGAGTCCTTCATCTGAATCAGCAGAAAATCGAGAGAGTGATAAAGAAAATCACGATCCCAGTTCATATCAGTGTGTCAAAAAATATGCGGAGAAAAGGAAGAAACAGGCCGATATCCGTGAATATACGGAACATTCAGTGAAAAAAATACTCTCGTCTGCCGCACCCGAGACTCCTCTACTACTTTCGCACACTTTTCCAATTAATAAAAGTTTTTCAAAACAAGTAGTAACTGGACTAGTGTGGGATAAATTCAATAATATTTATCCCGTAATTCGGATTGTTGGAACACATCCACGGGAGTTTATTACACTTACACGATCTTGTTTCGACGCTTTCTGGAAGTACAGATTACATGTACTCGCCTATTTTCGAGCCGATTTGTCATCTCCAGGAGAGAGACAGAAATATCAGCCGATTAATTGCGGTTCACGGATCACCGTCAATTTCGCCTTCTCCAATTCTTCAATACCTGCGATATATTTCCAGGATTCTACAACTCAAACACGCCTTTACATGCTGGAGTCGACGGTGATGGTGTTGATCGAGCACGGCGTCTGGATCATCGAGCGCCTGTTTCGTCTGTGTAGATTAAATTCACAAGTTTATAGAAAAAAAATTGTAGACGCATTATCACAATCAATTTTAAACGATTCGGAGCTGTCTAAAAAATCAAATCTTGATTCTAATGATTTATCTTTGCATATATTAGCTAAGAGCCGTACGATTTACGCTGCAGCTCGAGAAAAAATTGTAATTTCGTGCATGAATCCCGAATTATTTAAGGATTTTTATGAAGAAATGATCGCGTTTCATAAAGACGCGCTTTATCGAGATATAAAGGCGACTATACCAGCTCGTTTTATTAGAAAAGATGCTATATAACCTGTTTCCTATTTACCTGAACAATAAAGAAATAAAACATATGTTTTTCTCGTCTCCCTTCATTATAAATTCGAAGTCTGTTGTGAGCACATCGCCATGGACGTTATTGTTATACTCCAGGGATTACGCGGGCGCAGCGGAAAATATTTACCTAAAGAAGTAGCTGTTCTGGATGTGGATAGTTTTTTCATGGGACATTGGATCATTAGTCCCCATCATTCTTACCTTGATCTCGCTACCTGTTGGCGTGAAGCAAATAATAGCCTCACAATAAAAGAGCACGGGATTGAATGGTTTGATGGAGAGAATGCTGAAATAGACGTTTTACACTATATTCGAGAGCTGTGTAAAAACGCTAATCATATTTTCACCATCGGAGAGGAAGAAACCCATTATTTACAAGCACTAATTACGCGAGAGGTCGTCAATTTAGAAAATGAAGTTGTCTGGACCAATAACGATAATTTGAAAGTTGAAGAAAAAACCGTGTGCCATTTCCACTATCATAAGAATAAATTAAATAAATTCAAATATAAATGTGCTCTCCAAATTGCATTGAGCATTGTTAAAACATTGGATAAAAAGGCCTCTCTTGATGATTCAACATCAGACGAAGAAGATGTGAGTCCGAAAAATTATAACAAAAGTATTTTTGATATTTTCTAACTTTTTAAATTTTCATTTGAGGGTTCAGCATAAAAATCCAATGCCAACAGGCTTTAAAAAACTGAAAAACATCGATGTCGAGGCTGAAACGCGCGAAAAAACGACTGATGAATCGCAGACAGCTGCAATTGTATTTTTATTAATAATCATCACATGTCTCCTAGCATTAATTTTAAGTGTACTTGATATATTATTGATGAAAGTTTTTTAATAAATGCACATCTTAAATGTATTTTTATCTCTTTTTTCTTTTTTTCCCGCATACCTATCTCATTTTCCTAGTCTCCTAATACTCATCGAATTTATGATGAGTCATATTTCCCATGCGAGATCCCCCTCCCCTCGGCAAGGCCCCAGCACACCCACGTGACACACCGCGACCCGCGCTTTTCCAGCAGCGACGGTGGCGCCCCCAATTTCCCCGCCGCGGGAAAAATGTGAACTCCTCTCCAGATGTACCCCTATCTACTCTTAGCGTATCGTGTAGCTTGTATTTTTTCATTAATTTTAGTGTTAATTTGGTTTCTTCATCATTATAATTTTGAAAGATATGAATTTTTGAAAGTTCAGAAATAATAAGTTTGAGTGTATGTGTGTATATATGTTATAAAATTTATATCTCGGTTAATTATTAATATTAAGAGTTGATTTTCAGTATTCGTCAATATATAATGTTGAATCACATTTCGAGTCCAGTTTTATATTTTTACAATTAAATTTTGATAAATTGTTTATAACAAATTATGTTGCAAATTGATTTTTCAATTGTTTTTCTTCTGGAATCGATAGTCTTAATTATTTAATGAATTTCACAATTGGAATTATTCCTTAATCTTTATATTTGAAAGAGTTATGGTTTCTCAAAAGTTTAACATAGAATTACGTGAGTCCCCGGTGGGGGAAGTTTAGTCCACTGCGTGTGACGACACGCACCTACTCAGTGAGAGTCGCTGAAGGCCGGCGCGGTCAATACTTTCCGTTGGCCTTTAAACATGAATATTTCTGTTTCTATTGAATGGATTTGATTGCAAATTGGTATTTAAACATTTTTGATAATACTTCACTTGTTTATGAGTTTTGTTCGTTTTGCGTGATTTGTTAATATACTTTGTTGATGGAGTTTTCGGATTTTTCAATGAATTTTGATGGTTTTCTTTCTGATTTTGTTGACTTATAACTTTTAGTGTACTTTCGTGTATTATTGACCTCTTTTAAGGTGAATTGGTCCAAATATGGGAATTGTGACCATTTCCAACTGAAATATTAGTTATTTTTGATTATTATTGGAAACTACGTATGATCACGCAGATCAATATGTAACACTATATATATATATTATGATAATCATATGGATCTCTAAATACGTCGATGTTAATATAAGGAAAAATTAAAAAAAAATCGAAAATTTACTGCAGTTCTACAAGCTTCACTATTTTTTATAACTCAGATTATTCAATGAACGTTTTATTAAGGCTGAATTCAGTTATTGCCAATGAGAAAATAATATCAATGTATCGAAGCATGAATAGAAAAAAGGTTCTCCCCCGAAATCGAACTCATTATGCATCTTCTCGTATTAATTAGCTTATGAAATATAAATAATGTTGTTTTCTTTCCAAAAACCAATTTTTCATCCATTTTTTTTTTTTTTGGTGTTTCTCAAAAACAAAATTTTCAATTTCTTTCGTTTCCATTTATGTAGTTTTTACATTTATGCTTGTTCCGTAACAATATAATCGTCTATGAAGAAGAACAATTACTTTAAAATATAAGAAAGAATTAAAAAATTTAGTCTGTAAGGGTTTGGAAAAGAGAAAGAAATTTTTTGGAATGAATATTCAAAAATTATTAAGTACAGCCATGTGGAAATTCCTCAATTAATGATAAATATTTGGTTCTAACTACATTTTTTTAGTATGCTTTATTCCTCTGAATTTCTTTCATTTAATTATATAATTTGGTTGAATGTACGAAACGAAGAAATGATGAATTAACTATAATTTTTGAAGGAACACAGAGTATTTTTTGTTAGTTGGCTACTCCTTCTGATTTAGTATTAAATAATAAAATGATAATGTTCGAGTATTAAAATACAAATTGTTCTTCTTCATATGGAAATAATTCATTTGACAATAAAAAAAGTTCTGGTATAAAAAATTTTTCTATGTATTTATTTATTTCTATGTATTCATTCAGTTATTCCTCACATTCACATCATTTCATCGGACAAAACAGAAGACACAGAAATGATGCAGTCACTAAAGTTTTTTCGTGAAATTGAGTGTATCCCTTTTTTGCTATTGATTAAATCCATTCCATCAATAGAACAATAAAATTTCGCTATCACCGGTATCGTTCAAAACCACATATTTATAGTTGGGTCTTTTTCCACTCAATTTTTATGGTTCCAAAGTTCACATTTTTCTTTCAGTGTACGTGTATTCACGTGGGAGGCACTAGAGAATACTATTTATCGCCGCAAATTGAGTAGCTGTCCACAGATACTTATTCTTGAAGAAGCAATAGATTGACTTTCTTTCCGAATGGAGCTCAAATGTGATCTTGAAGATTAATGAAGAAATGACAGTGAGTCATGTACTGCAATGGAGAATTTCTTGTTATTATTGGTGTGTTATCGAAAGATCTCAGGAGAACTAGGGAATTATTTAGAATACAGTTGAACGAAAACTGTCCCATACTACTGTAACTTATAAACATAATCATCAATATATTTTCACCTCTCAATCTTTTCTTCTGCTTACATTAATATGCGAATGTTTTTCTCATAACGCTCCGTTGTCACAGTGGACTTGTCAATAGGCTGCTGAGATAACACGATTCAGCACAGAGACAATAAAAGAGAATCAGTACATCCTTAGAGCATTGACCAACAGAAATTCAGTATATAAATTGGGTTTCATTGAAAATTGTATCTACTGCGCTAATTATTCATTATTATCTTCCGCTTGGGGTAATGAAGGAGGGAGGCGGCGTGGCAGGGGACTACCACTGATTGTCACATTCATTCTCAAATGAAATCTTATATGAAATAGCACAGACTATTAAATCAAACGTTAAGTGAGGATTTGGATGGAATTCATAAAAATTTCACGTTGAACGTTTCAACTTTATGAGAATGGTTGGACAATGCAAACGTTATCCCAATGCAATTATTTCATCCAAGAATCTGCAATAATTACATAATGGCATTTGATGACATTTAATATAGTTTGCTGATGTGGCAGAACGCTTCGTTTCCGCGGATCTACAACAATTTGCACAGCAGACAACAGATAAATTACAGCGCAGCAAACAAGAAAACGACATATAGTGAACTATTAATTTTTTCTTCTCTCCTCTCTGTGCTACCTCCATTCTCGACTACATATCAGCAATTCATGAGTAGGAGTGAATTGACTCTGATTTGAGGATACCTTTGAGCAAATTATATTTTCCTTTCGAAGTTCCATCTTTTCTCCTCCAATTTGACAATATAAATACGATGAATAACTATGTACCATAATGAAAAATAATTAATTCAAACTTGGCAATCGCCTTCTCCATTCTCCAGCATTCCACCAGTGTCTAGTATGTCATAGCGTTGTAATGAAGTTATTCAGACAAAACCTGTGTACATTGAGCTATGCTGAAAGAACTAATAATATCTTTACAATGTTTTCTTCAAATTTGCAATGTTTTTTTATTCATTATTAATATTACAACTATGGCCGAAGCAATCAATACTTTTCATACCTGCTGTCTGCAGTCACTTTCAACAACTCCCAATATGATGCTGAAAATTGAGAATAGCTACGTAATTTTACAATTTACTTGGATGAACACAATTAAGGTTTCAGGCAATAATGGCAAATTATAGATTATTGATTAATCTGAGAGGAAACGTGAACAGACAGGGAATGAAATAATGAAAATTTCCATTATGTTGAGAACATGAGATAATTTATCATTTTCCCACCCTGATTTAATATGTTTTAAATGCCTTGAAATAATTACTTGCCTTAAAATAATATTTGGGTTGCAGTGAATAATTGAAAACATCGAGATAATATGTAAACAATAATACAATAATAACGTGAAATATTCCCAAGTATATGATGTGGAATATATGTACAGAACGAATGAAGTGAGTGCTTGACCTCTTAAGTGAAGTTTGTTAATTTTATGCACAACATCGAGCATTGTCTAAGTTGACAGTTTGAGATAATTGACACATGACATAAGGGAAAAAAAGAGGGTGCGTGGAACCCACGTGACAGAAGTGAAACTTCTTATACATGAGCCATTGGTCATTTTACACTTGGCTTTGGATTAAAATATCTCGAAAACTATGCATAATTTATCGAGATATGCTGTGAATGAAATTTAGAGGGAAGATTGACGAACAAAATAAGAAGAACGCTGTTTTTCTACGACCAGTAGTTTCCGAGATATCATTTTTTGAATGAGTAGTTCAGAAACAATGGATGAGACCCGATAACAAATAAATGAGCGCTTGGACGTTCTTTCTGAATTTTTCATTCAAAAATCGATATCTTAATAACTACGAGTCATGAAAAAACGGAGAATTGCTTATTTATCCGTTGATCTTCCCTCTAAATTTCATTCACAGCATGTCTCGATAACTTTTGAATAGTTTTCGAGATATTTCAATCCAAAGCCGAGTGTAAAATGGCAATTTTCCAAGAAATAAAGAGCAAAAATTATGAGGTGGAGCATGGATATTTTTCGGTCGTGTTCCATGACAACTCCTCGTTTGAATGACAATTTTCCGTAATTTTTTAAAAAATCATTTAGCTAAATTCCCATATTTTTCTCTCCGTGTATTGAAAAGAAAAAAACCGAGAGCCTGAGACTGTTATATCGCTCACACGTCATCTCCCCAACGCCAACGACAAAACACAGGCTCCCCCCACCACCCGAAGCGCCTCAACGGTAACAGCAAGAATTTCTCCTCTCCCCCACTACTGCACTACCACGTTCCCCTCAATTTGTTTCACTCGTTTTGTGACGCGAGAAAAAAGTTGGTACCTTCGGAAAAGAAGTTTCACTTCAAAAATCATTTGTCTTCATCGATGGATCAAATGTTCTAAAGACGGTAGCAGGCAGAAACGTAAAACTTTTCATACCTCAAAAACTAGATTAATGTTCTAAATGGCTACAATAAACCATCGGGAGAATAAATATAATTCAACAATTACTTTTCACCAAATGGCTCTGTGAGCCAGTGACAAACTCCGTTCTTCCCTTCCTCACTCTGCGATAACTTTAAATAAGATAGGCCCTGCTCACAAGTTTGCTCTGTTTACTTGAATATGCCAGTTCTAGACACAATTCTCTTTCGCTACTCAGAAAATCACACAATTTTCGCTGTTCAATCTCGACAATTGTGGTGCGAAATCCAACAGGGCACTGTCACGATTAAATGTTGTTGAATATCATAATAATTATCCGGTTCCAAAAGAGAATGAGAATCGAAAAGCTGACAGCCTAAGCCTGAGAGAAAAATTCCATCATAATAAGTGAGTCTTGCAATTGTCGATTGACCTTTGCTGCCATTATATTATTGATGAATTACGAACTTTTACATACTGCATTTGAGTAAATGCTCATGTAGAAATAACCAGTATATTCACCGATCATTTTCTACTATGGAATCTTCGATTTTTCTGCTTCTCCATTAATATCGATGCTGCCAAATTGACAATAATTACGAAATTCTCAAATCCAATTCGATGAACATAATTACTCTCATTCAATAGTTGAATTATAGGGAACTCATGACTATCATAGTGAACGAATGCAAAAAATATAAAATGATGAAAATTACACTACGTTAAGAAAAATGTAAGATGCAACGAATAATTAGAAACATCAACAAGGTAACACATGAAACATATAATGATAATGAGTGAACAATTTGAAATGCATGTATCCCCTGGCGGGCCATTGTTGAGCTTTTAATGGCTGGTCGCACATCCATATCGATATGTCCATTTACTCGATATTGCATCAGTCAATGATTGATACGAATTCTGAAATAGTTCACACATGTTATGACTGAGAGAAGAAAAAGTATCTGTCTCCATTGCCGGATCCAATGATCCACGGGCTATATATAGTTAGTGGAAAAGTCAAACTTTTAACGTCTGAAACAAATGAATCAATTTTTGTATGCATGCAATGAAAAATAAAGAAATAAATATAAATGATAAGTTACTGAACGCTAAGGGCTAATTTCAGTGAGTTAATGACAAATTAAATGAACTGCCTCTGTTTCTCACTATTGTACTATGCGATAACTTCAAATATCACACGAATTTTACGTCCCAAATCAACCACTCTGATGATGCCTGCAAAATGCAGCTTCAAGTTCTTCAGCGAAGAATAATTTCGGTGGATTTGGTGAGGAGGTGGAATCAAAGGACCCTCTCAAAGTTTTTCGACTTGTCAAAACAGTGCCTCGTAAAAAAATAAGCGTACAACAAGCTCGATATATTTATTCAAATTGTGCCTTTCTTCTGAAGCTCGATAATCGTATAGCCTGGTGGCTCGAAAACGACTCTAGGATCAGCAAGCATGAGTCTAATTTTGACAATTCTGGCACTGAATCCCATAGACTGTACACTGTTTTGTCCTGATTAAACGATGTTGTGTATAATTGTAGTTGGCATGTTGTAAAAGGAAATGAGAATCGTGAAACTGAGGCAATCCGGTGAAGTCAGGGAGATATAATCCATTATGATAACGGGTGGATCTTGCTATTGGCGATTAAACTTTGCTGCTATATCAGTAATCATAGTACTGAACTAGGAGAAGTGCAGAGCTCCTACCATACGCACAGAGTCTGTTCCAAGCATAAAGTAAGTGAAGAAAATATAAGCTATCGAGAGATAAATCTGATATCGTATCCAGGGGTAAAATAGAAGCGAGATAAAAAACCAGTAGACAGTGCGTATCGGAACCACGCCTTCGACCATGTTCCTTCCGTTTTGAATTCATTTTAGTATTTTTACCATTGTTCTCTCAGCCTCGAATACTCTGAGCATGGACCGGGCTTCGGTGAATTTGGGGTTTCTCAGCCTGGTACAGGCCTGTAATGAGCTGCATGCCATTGTACTGAAACAGCATCATGACCAAGTGATGTTTCGGTACCAGTTCCCATCTCAGACTGACCAGTACAAGCACAACAATATCTTTCAAGAACTGAATCTACTGCTATATTGATTGACACTCCATCACCAATTGAGAAATGAAGAATGCTGTGATTCTTGAGTGACAACAGCAGCATCACCTATTCCATTTTCACTATTAATATCATCGCCATTGATTCTGCCCCTCTTATTGTTCCATAGCCACGTAGCATTAGTTAACGCTTAATTTGCTGGACAACAGCAAGTGCCTTCCACTGCTTCAAATGATTATTGTCTGGATGTCGTTGAATACTGCACTTTAATTGATGTATATTCAAGAATTTATAGATGTCTAATTTTGGTTTGCCAGATTGAGGTAGTCCATGTAATTACTTACGTGACCAATTGCCATACTGTGTTTTTGAATGAAAAATTACTGATTTGAGAGCTGAAGTATGATTCAAGAAGTCTTTGAATCCGTTCGGAAAATAGTTTATTAGAACTGGTGAAGTGGGATCAGATGAGAATCGCATTCAGTCTTTTGCTGTCTTTTGCTCATGAGTTATTTGTAAAATCCCTTCCGTCTGAGAATGGTCAAAGGCTTCTCCATCCATGCAAACGAATTATCTAAGGGTGTTTCCATACGATAGCGGCCTTGCTCTATCAAGTACCAAATGTGTCGACTAGCAGATGGGTAATTGGATTACAGCCCTTGATATATTTTGAAGCACATTCCAATAGCGTGAGAAGCCTTCGATATTTCATATGAATATTTATCAATAGCAATAATGGAACTCGTGGGCTTCGAAATATGCTTGCCGAAAACCACGATATATGGCTGAATCACGGCTCTGCGGCGGCTTCGATCATTTTCTTCTGAACTTTTTCCAACTCTGATCTATTCAACACATGTTGAATAAGACTTCACTCCGTTTCAGTACTAGGTACTTTTTGAGCTTTAGCCTCCTTAGACTTACCGTTAGGTTCCTTCATGGTTACCCTTCGGGGGAAAGAGATGCGCTAAATATTGGAATTGAGCTAGAACGAGACCATCTCCCGTTGTGTCTGATGCATTGATCACTTTTTCAAACTGTGTCCTACCTCATCATCTATTGGGCAAGTACAGTGAGAGCACAGAGTTCGCATGAACTCGTCCCAATACTCCATTCCTTTTTCTTTCAGCTACTGTGAATACAGTGTTTCAAAATCCTGTTCAACACGAGATAGCATCGGTGACTTCGACATTGATGGCCAACTTCCAATAGCGTTTCAATTGCAGGATTTCTATTTTTTGCAGCCATCTCACACGATAATCGAACGTTACGGCCGATTTCCAGTCTACTTCATTCTCAGGCTCTGTATTAACGCGCAACCAGTCCATAGCCTCTCGAACCATTTCACTTCATCTGCAAGGTCCAGCTCATCTGTTTTCATATCTTCAACGCTACGTCTCTACACGGTTCCTGCCAAATGCCGACGAAGATGCCTCTTTCCTTTAAACTCGTCTGGAATTTTCCCTTGCATCGGTCTCGACTTCCCAGATTTAGTCGTTGTTTTTTTAATTGGATCCATATAATATGTTCCAACTGCCTCGATGGGGAAAATTTTAACGATATTCTCTACAATTTTTTCAAAATGGCCCCTTGTTACGTATCGATCTGCGTGATCATACGTATTTTCCAATAATAACCAAAAACAACTAATAATTCAGTTGAAAATGGCCACAATTGCCATATTTAGACCAATTCACCTTGAAAAAGGTCAATAATACATGGAATTCCATTGAAAAGTTAAATGTCAACAAAATCAGAAATAAAACCATTGAAATCCATTGAAAAGTCCGAAAAGTCCATTAATAAAGTCAATTAACAAATTAAGAATAATAGACAAAATGATCATAAACAAGTAAAATGTCATTGGAAATGTTCAAATACCAATTTGCAACAAATTCCCTTTAAAAGAAACAAAGATATGCACATTTAAAGGCCAGCGGTGAAGTATTGACCGCGCCTGCCTTCAGCGACTTTCATTGAGTAGGTGCGTGACGTCACACGCGCGGGACAAGACTTCCCCCGCTAGAGACTCACGTAATTCATGTCAAACATTTAAAAAATCATAACTCTTTGGAAAATAAAGATTAAGGGATAATTTCAATTGGTAAATTCATTAAATAATTAAGGGGGCCCCAATCCGAACGTTGACGGCACTGTACGTTGTTAAAATAAGCTTGCACTAAACGTTTTATTTAAATAATTCTGACTAATAATTACATATTTTAAGTTATCACCAGATCTACTATGATCCACTGTTTCATTTGAAAAATAAATAATTAATTTTCATGCACTTGGAACGAACTAATCAAATGATAACAATCAAAGTGGCAATTTGGAGGTTAGGTCTCTGCCTGTCTCGGTGTGGCTATGAACAATTCACAAAATCTTGAAACTCAGATTATTCAGGAAACACAAACAATTGATACTGTTGAAAACGAAGACTCATCATTCTTCGAGCACTCCACTCCAACAATTCTAGACACAACAAACTTCCAATCAAATACAGATTTTTTACTAAATTTTGACAGCTGGCCTAACCCAACACTGCAAGCCTCTGATTGCTCCACTCCAAAACCAAAAACTGTAAATAAGACAATTTTAAAAACGAAAGGTAGGCTCCCAAAAGCAAAAAGCTTAGCAGAGAAAGCCCGAAGTGAATCTCTGCAAACATTGAACGAATTCATTAACAAAAGAAAAAGAGGACAAACAGAAACAGATGCAGAAACTGAATATGAAAGTGTTTTTAACAGTGATTCTCCATTCAGACCCCGTACTGCAAAGAAACTGAATCGTTCCACAAGTGACTCTGGTAATTATTTTCTCTCTTTATACAACATGTCGACATCCAATCTATCCCACACAGCCCAAGACACACACGATCAAAGCATTCCAAGTATTACTGGGCTTGGCTGCCCTCCAGATGCTATAGCCACTGAAGTCCAGAAAATGATCAACGGTGGGCAGCTTGGTGAAGTGTTAGCCTCGATCTTAACAAAACTCAATCAGCTATGTGAGGCGGATAAAACTAAATCTGTGTCAATAGAGAACTCCATTAGAGAGAGCAATAAACTTGTTAAATCACAGCCGGACAACATCATGAAAGTGATTGAAACAAATGATGCTAGAACCTCAAAAAATGTAACATCACTATCGAACAAGATCACTATCCTTGAGTCCAAATTTACAGATTTTCAAAATAACCCTCCGAATCAACTGCTTGACGAAGAACTTACGAGGAAAATCGAAGAGAGAATAGGGAACAATGCTACACATCCAGACCTAATCCTGAAGATTAAGGTAATCACTGATCTACAGGTGCAGATTGAGGCTCTTCAGAAAGAACGCAGGTCCAGTAATATTATAATTAAGGGACTACCTTGCAATCCACGCTCGTTGAGAGCGGATGTAGAAAATTTTCTGTTGTCAGAATTCAAACTTGAGAATGTGGTACTGAATGTGAGAGAGGTCGGAAGCGTGAGGAAGATTCAAATTGTCAAATTGATCAATGAATCAGTAAAGCACGAAATTATGAGTAACAAAGAGAAGCTGAAGGATATTCCTCAGCATAAAATATTCATCGAGCCTGATTTGACAAAAAAAGAGCAAGAAGTGTACAGAGAATTGAAATCTATTGCAAAAGACCTGAAGGAACAAGGTAAAAGAGTTAAATTGAGATATAATAAAATTCAGATTAATGAGACATGGTGGTTCTGGAACCAAAACGAGGGAAAACTGGAAATGATGAAAAAACAATTGTCCAACCAGTCAGGCAGACAGAGCACACCTAGCACACAACAGCAGACAAATACTCTCTCAACTAAAACAGCTTATCAAAAAAACTAAGTACTTTCAACATTATTTTCTGGAATATACAAGGTATGAATAATATTAATTTAAATGATTTTAGCTCTAATACTCAAATAGTATGTCTCTCTGAAACTATGCTCATCCAAGAAGCCCCCTATCTCATCCCAACTAATCTACGCAACTATGAGCTTATATGGTCACCGGCAATTAAAGACAAAACAAGAGGAAGAGGAAGTGGTGAGCTCCTATGTATGATCCATGATAGTATAAAATCCGAAACCATTGACCTCACTCCTTGGTGGATTTTCTTCAGAATAAAAACAAAACAATGGAATGCCATAGTGGGATCACTGTATCTTAAACCATCACTACAACTGGAGCCGTTATTTGATATGCTCGAAGCCACGCTCTCGGACCTGCAAACAAGGTTCGAAAATGATGTCTTCATACTGCGAGGTGACCTCAACGCAACAGTGGCTTCTTTCGAGGATGCTCTCCCCTATCAATTATCTGAAGGCACCCCCACGAAAAAAGTTCTATCCTGAAATAGAGCTGAAAATATATCCTCGAATATGAGTGAAGATAGATTTTAGAATATAAGAAAATATAACTCCAAGATATACGACATTTTGCCGTTTTCTTATATTTTTAGGATATAATTTGGTCTTCTAATCTAGATTCTAAGACCAAAATCATAATTTTTTTTTATAATTTCTATTATAAATTCTGAAATTGAAACTAAGCCTTAAACCGAAACTGAGGTGGTAAAAGAATAATCTCAGTTACCACTACCAAAATACAATTTTGTTTCCAAAATAATGAGGAATTTTAGTTCATCACATTTGTTTGATAGCAATTACTATCCTTTCTAAGACGCTTCCCTATCGCTTCGTGACCCGAAATACCATTTTTTTCACATGAAAATTCTACCGACCTGAGGGATTTGAACGCAGGACCCTACGATTAGTAAACCTACGCTTTGTACCACGGAGCTACGCACGCCATTTTAATTTCGAGAACATGGACTGCCTACATACACTCAAATACTTTTTATATGTATTCAACTATTGTATTTAACTTTGCATGTATTCTATTTACCTTAATTATAACGAAATGTTAGATTGAAAATCATGACAATTACAATTTTTTATATGTAATTATTTGTGAAATGTATTCTTTCCTATATATTGATACCTTGAGCTTTAATAAAAGAATATAGGACTCTCCTCAGTTCCTACTATCTCTTTTTTTTCATTGAAATCCTATTTTATATAAAATTTTATCAATTCCAATACATTTTCTTGACGTGCCTTAATTTGTTATAATTTTCGATATATCCTGAAGATTTATCTGTGCTTAGAATTTAATTTTAACTCACAAATATATAGCAGCATATATATTTTTATAACTTCCGTTATATTCTGTAGATCTATCTGTGGTTACATTTCAATCATGAATAATATATATATCTTAGTATATATATTTTCATAGTTTCTTTTATAATCAGAGGATCTAACCTCGATTATAATTTGATTATCTTGAGCAAATATATTTCATCTTATATCTTTATATATGCTCAGATATATTATCAAAGACACATCTGAGGATATATCTTGTTGTTATAATTCTAATTATATCATAATATAATTTTTATTATAACTGGATATATTTAAAGAAAAATATAATTTGGAAGATATAACTGGACATATCATAGGAATATAAGCGATTATAAGAAATTATATCTGCTCATATTTTAGATTATAACTTTTTTCGTGGGGGCACTCAACTCCACAACGAAAGAAAATTTCTAGTAAGCAAGACCGATAAGAGAGGAGACGCTATAATGAATTTCATGATGGAAAACGGTTTCACACTGCTGAATGGCAGAACTAAATCGGATTCACCTGGCAAATTTACCAGCACGAGGACACCCAACACCTATGATTACGTATTTATTGACAATGAGAATTTAGATAAGGTAATAGATATGTCAATTAATTCAGAACTGATTGGTTCAAACCATCTATCAATTCACTTGAAGCTTCTAGATTTCGTATCCTGGGGAAACTCTGACGATCAAGGGAAAAGGAAAAAAATGAAAGTGAAGGGCGAAAAACTCTCATATATGATATGGGACCAAAGTAAAGCTGAAGAATTCCACGAACTCCTTGACAGACACCTTGAGCACTTCACGAGTTTGTCAAAGAACGACTCCGACACACTCAATCAAAATCTCATCAACTCAATAAGAATCGCAGTACGTGAAACCCAGATGATACGAGAAAAAAAAGAACAGAGTCAAAACCAAGCCCTCTCTGGTAAACCGAAAAAACTCTGGTATGACGACGATTGCGTTAACTTGAGGAAGGAAATTGAAAAACTGTCACTCAATGCTTATAATCCTGATTTCCAAAAAGAAAGGGCAGAGGCTTACGATGATAAGGTCAAGCTACTTAAAAAACTGGTCACAACAAAGAAGAATGAATTCAACAAAGCCACTATCAACAACTTTGCAAACGTTAAAAACTCTTCAGCTTTCTGGAAGACAGTAAAAAAAACCAAAAGTAGACCCAAGATTATTGAACCTCTAAAGCTATTAGACTGGAATAATTTTCTGAAGGATTCCTACGGTCCCAAGAACAACATTATACTTCACCCAGCCGGTACATTCAATCCTGCCATGGACGAAGAAATTACACTAGCTGAATTGAATAAGAGCATACAGCACTGTAAAAGTGGCAAGGCTCCAGGTGAAGACATGGTCACTAACTGTTTTTTCAAGAATCTAACCCCAACCAGCACAGTCCACCTGCTAAACTTATTCAATCACATCCTAGAGACAGCAGTTGTCCCAGAAGACTGGACGAAGATTGTGCTCCGCATGATATTCAAAAAGGGTGACCCACTTGATCCAATGAATTATAGAAGGATCGCCCTGGTGAATAACGTTACAAAAATTTTTACCAGCATCCTTAACGACAGAATTTACCGCTGGGCTGAAGCGAATAAAATAATACCAGAAGAACAGGCGGGTTTCCGTAAGGATAGAGGTGTCATGGATAATATCTTCTCTCTTCAAACAATCCTTTTCAATAAACTCAGACAAGTAGGAGGGAAAGTTTATGCTCTCTTCGTGGACTATCGTAGAGCTTTCGACTCTGTCCCACACTGCCACTTATGGACAAAACTACTGAGTTGTGGAGTGAGTCCGAAACTAATCAGGATATCCAAGAACCTATACGACCGCGCTAGTCTCCACATCAAAACCGCAGAAGGCCTATCAGATCGAGCTGAAGTGAGCGAAGGAGTACTGCAAGGAGAAAAACTTAGTCCCCTCTTTTTTGACATATACCTGGCAGACATTGATACTTTCTTCAGAGCCAGAGGGGTTTCTGGCGTGGATATTGATGGAAAGAATGACGTGATTCTGTTACTATACGCGGACGACTTGATTGTATCGGCGAACAGCTCTATAGACCTGAAGAGGAAAATGGCGATTCTGGATGAATATTGTGAGGAAAACCGCTTGACTATCAACACGAGCAAAACAAAAGTAATGGTCTTCAGAAGAGGTGGACCTCTTCCCTCCCGAAATCATGAATTTAAAATTAGCAACTCTCCGGTTGAAATCGTTCCCAACTACGAATACCTGGGAGTGAAATTCTCAGCAACGACATCCGGATTAAATGCCACGAAAGCAGCAGTGGCGAAAACAAAAGCAGCCACGTCAGCAGTGATGAGAATCGTAGCCAGAATCAATCCTGACTCTTGGGAGGGCATACACAAATTATATCGGAGTGTTGTCACTCCCACACTGCTCTACACTTCTTCAATATGGTCGCTACGTCACCTCGATAGCTTGGAAGTAGCGCAAACGGATTTCTTGAAAAGATTATTCTACCTCTCGAAAACTGCCCCTGGCTATGCTATAAGACTCGAGACAGGCATATGTAATATCAGCTGTGAGATAATCCTCCAAGCTCTCCGCTGGATCCTGAAGATATTAAAAATGGACCACAGTCGTCTCCCGAAAATCTGCCTCTCCAGACAAATTGATTTGGCTAACGCTATGCTTGAAAGAGAAGGAAATCTGAGAAATTTGGATGACAAATATAACTGGATCATCCAGCTCAGGAAACTATTAGAACCGGTTGAAAGTGAAGATATCTGGGAGAACTTGACCCCTACATGGTGGGAACAGAGAATCCCTCAAATCTACGAGCTGCTGAAAGCCAAATCCAAATTTGATGACCACTCCAGGTACTGTATTTCCGCATCAATCCAGCTAAAAGTCAAAAGAAACCCTCGGGACTGCTATGAGGATTTTTACCCGATACGATGCAGTTTAGAGTTCTGCCGACTGAAAATGCAGCTGCGAATGTCAAATCTATACACGAGGAGGCTGACCATCAAGGGAACCAGTTACGAATGTGACCCGAGCCAGACATGTACACTGTGCAATCAGCTGTGCCCCGAGGACTTGATGAACATCCTCTTTTTCTGTCCTTATTACGCTCCACTGAGATCTCACTACCTGCCCAATTACCTTAAAAATTTCGAGACAATAAATCAAAGCAGTATATCAGCGTTTCTCAACAGCAACGACTTCAAAGATAGCAGAATCCTTTACTGTCTGGTGAAAAAATGCTTCCAACTTCGCGCACATGAATTTAATCAGTAAATGGTCAAAAGCTAGTGGAAACAGAAAATAATGTTGAATATAAATAAATAATATGAAAAATAAATAAGTAAATTATCTAGTAGATAGGAAATACAAAATTAATTAGGGATATGCATGAATAAAAAAAAAAAAAAAAAATGTATGTAAAGAAAATTGCTACATTGTTACTTGTAAAGGGGTCCCCCCCAAATAATTGATACCATGTATCAGGAATTTTTGGTAAATAAATAAATAAATTAAATAATTAAGACCATCGATTCCAGAAGAAAACAATCGAAAAGTCTATTTGCAACATAACTTGTTATAAACAATTTATCAAAATTTAATAGTAAAAATATAAAAATGGACTCAAAATGTAATCCATCATTATATATTGACGAATATAGAAGATCAACTCTTAATATTGGTAATTAACCGAGATATGAATTTTATAACATATACACACATACACATACAAAATAATTATTACTGTACTTTCAAAAATTCATATCTTTCAAAGTTACGAAGATTAAGAAA
This sequence comes from Aleiodes alternator, assembly GCA_963921955.1. Classification (NCBI taxonomy): domain Eukaryota; kingdom Metazoa; phylum Arthropoda; class Insecta; order Hymenoptera; family Braconidae; genus Aleiodes; species Aleiodes alternator. Next base: position 3,164,532 of record OY998111.1, read on the forward strand.
CCAAAATAACGTCTAAATTCACGAAAAAATACAAGCTACACAATGCGCTAAGAAAATTAGGCAAAAGTTAATATTTACCCTAAATTGTTATAAACAATTAATATGAAAAATAATTGGAGAAGGACAAAAACCGATGGAATAGAAAGATAATGACCTCAGAAGAATATAATGTAGTAATCCGAAATCAAAATAACAAATGACCACAGAGTTATTCAACATTTAATTTATTCACACATATATAGATATACAAAATACATGGGAAATATTCAAAAATCAATAACTTTCACAATAATTAATATTAAGGAATAATTTCCATTTGTAAAATCATCAAATAATTCAAACTAAAAGTTCATAAAAGAAAATTTGAGAAAAACCAAAATTTATGTAAAACCATTTTTGGACTTTAATTAATAATTGAATAACAACAAAAGTTATTAACTTAGGAAGATGAATCCAAATTTAAACAATAGATAAAAATAGTCTCTTCCAGACGCAATTGAGTTTATATTTTTAAAGTTATTATTTTAAAAGTTATTAACAAATAGCACTTTCAAGGTCATCCGACTTTAAATATAAATAACTCCGAAACTATAAAAGTTAAAGACTTGAATCCGACGCTAAAAATCATTAAATTCAATGGCCTTTCAGATGCACTATAGCACGATTCCAGATATTGTTAACTAACAAAGTTATTAACAATCAATTGTTTATAAAAAAATAATTTACAACTTTTGATACTAAAATTCGTTCATTTAGCCAAAAATAAGTTCAAATATAGAAAATTGTCAATTTGTCCCACTTCCAGCGGGATTTGACAAAATCGGTTTACAAGGTACACATCAGGACGTAAAAAGGAAGCCATTTCCGAAGAGTGAAAAATCAACTTTGAAATTGTTTAGAATCATTAAAAACAATATATTATCATGTCAAAAATCAGGTTAAAAATAAGAAAACAACAAAATTGTATTTTTACTGTAATGATCTTTATTGTAAAGGTACTATGGCCTAAGATACATATAGACGCCTCAGCGCATGGACAGGCTACGGCACAGGGGTGGAGGAGGGGCGCTCCCCACCAGCTCAGTCACCACCAGCCGCCTAGATGCGCCAGAGGCTCACAGCGCATCCCCACTTGTTGTGCTCCCACCCTGCCGGCTCGGGCCGCCGAACTGTCCATGTACCTAGATGCGCGAGGCTCGTTCGGTCAGTTCATCGCTCAACTTCAACTGGTAAAGACCTCCTCCTCCGGACGCGGTCGCGGTGACTCACTCGGGACTTAGAATCATTTTACTCAGTTTGGACTTAGAATATTTTCAGTGAATCGGGACTTAGAAAATTTTCAGTCGATCGACACTTAGAAAATTTTTATTGAAGTGGAACTTAGAATAGAGTTTTTGATTTTACCGACCGTGTATTGATTATTTTTGAATTTTCGTGACATCACTTTTAATGGTGACATTGCCTCGTGGATGGGAGGTGGAGAAAAGATGTGAGAATCAAAAATTCGATGGTAAATATAGTAACTCGCAATAGCTCAGCGGTAGAGCACCTGACATGTAATCAGAGGGTCGTGGGTTCAAATCCTGCTTGCGCATTACATATTTTTTCCAAAATTTGATTTTCTAAATAAAATTGATTCATAAAAATTAATTTATTAATAAATTTAATTGTTTAATTCGATGGTAAATATAGTAACTCGCAATAGCTCAGCGGTAGAGCACCTGACATGTAATCAGAGGGTCGTGGGTTCAAATCCTGCTTGCGCATTACATATTTTTTCCGAAATTTGATTTTCTAAATAAAATTTATTAATAAAAATTAATTTATTAATAAATTTAATTGTTTAATGCCATCCTCAATTAAACAATTAAATTTATTAATAAATTAATTTTTATTAATAAATTTTATTTAGAAAATCAAATTTCGGAAAAAATATGTAATGCGCAAGCAGGATTTGAACCCACGACCCTCTGATTACATGTCAGGTGCTCTACCGCTGAGCTATTGCGAGTTACTATATTTACCATCGAATTTTTGATTCTCACATCTTTTCTCCACCTCCCATCCACGAGGCAATGTCACCATTAAACAATTAAATTTATTAATAAATTAATTTTTATTCATAAATTTTATTTAGAAAATCAAATTCTGTTAATTATATATTGGATGTGCCTCGTGGATGATGCATTAACCATTAAACAAATAAATTTATTAATAAATTAATTTTTATTAATAAATTTTTAAGAGAATTAAATTCCGGAAAAAATATGTAATGCGCAAGCAGGATTTGAACCCACGACCCTCTGATTACATGTCAGGTGCTCTACCGCTGAGCTATTGCGAGTTACTATATTTACCATCGAATTTTTGATTCTCACATCTTTTCTCCACCTCCCATCCACGAGGCAATGTCACCATTAAACAATTAAATTTATTAATAAATTAATTTTTATTCATAAATTTTATTTAGAAAATCAAATTCTGTTAATTATATATTGGATGTGCCTCGTGGATGATGCATTAACCATTAAACAAATAAATTTATTAATAAATTAATTTTTATTAATAAATTTTTAAGAGAATTAAATTCCGGAAAAAATATGTAATGCGCAAGCAGGATTTGAACCCACGACCCTCTGATTACATGTCAGGTGCTCTACCGCTGAGCTATTGCGAGTTACTATATTTACCATCGAATTTTGATTCTCACATCTTTTCTCCACCTCCCATCCACGAGGCAATGTCGCCATTAAACAAATAAATTTATCAATAAATTACGGTACATTAAACGTACAGGGTATAGCATCCACGCGTAATGGCAATGTCACCATTAAACAATTAAATTTATTAATAAATTAATTTTTATTAATAAATTTTATTTAGAAAATCAAATTTCGGAAAAAATATGTAATGCGCAAGCAGGATTTGAACCCACGACTCTCTGATGATGTCACGAAAATTCAAAAATAATCAATACACGGTCGGTAAAATCAAAAACTCTGTAATATACAAATGGCAAATAGTGACGATATGCACAAGTTTCTGAAAAAAATTTGAAGGTGTGGGGTGTCTCGGTAGCTCACTGGTAGAGCAACTGCCCGGAAAGTAGATAAGGTTGTGAGCTTCGATTCTCACCCGAGATCGAATTCGATCACCTCCAATTTTTTTCAGAAACTTGTACAATTTAATTTAATCAATTCATTTAATTCTTTAATTTAATTGATTTATTTAATAATGTAAATTCCATCTTTACGCGATAATATGAGATTTCAACTACTATAACATGAATAGGTTAGAAGTTTAAATACTCAGGAATTCTGGGCCTTCTCTCCATTTAAGTTCAGATGAATTTCTCATGAACGAACGCCTATACATGACCGAAATTGCCGCTAAAGTGATGTCACGAAAATTCAAAAACGAACTTAGAATATTTTATTGAATCGGAACTTAGAATATTTTTACACAATCGACACTTTGAATATTTTTACTCAATCGGAACTTAGAATTTTTCTGTCAATCGGAACTTAGAATATTTTTATTGAATCACAACTTAGAATTTTTTTTTATTATTAGAGTTTTTATTTTTGAATCAACTTTAATTTATTTCGATCTCAATTATCAAGTGAAGCCTTCTCTCGCAACCGCATTAAACCGAAACGAATAATTTTGCCTCTTTATTCTGAGATCTGACGAAGCCTCGCGTTACTAGTTCTGAATTAATTATTTGAATAAATTTAAAGTTATTTTACGGAAACCGAGTTTTTTTTAATTAATCAATTATTTTCTCCTTTTCAGAGCCTTAAAAATTTAACCTGGTCAACACCGCAGTTAACGGTGCGGTTGACTATTCTATAAAAACCTGGTCAACACCGCAGATAACGGTGCGGTTGACTACTCTATCCTCACTCAACCTATTCGGCCTGAAATATTACCTGGTCAACACCGCAGATAACGGTGCGGTTGACTATTCAATAAAAACCTGGTCAACACCGCAGATAACGGTGCGGTTGACTACTCTTTCCTCACTCAACCTATTCAGCCTTAAATATTACCTGGTCAACACCGCAGATAACGGTGCGGTTGATCACTCTCTCCTTTTAACCCAAATAGAATAAAATATATGAAACTCGTTTTCCATGATTAGAATAAAATCAAATCGTCTATATAAATATGTCAATTCGTCAGCATCTCATGATAGAGTCGAAGGTGAAATTTTAAATCAAACAGTGATAATTTAGTGAATCCATATTATTCTTTATTATAGTGAAGGTGAAATCAAGGCAAATAAATACAGTGACATAAAAGTGAACAAAAGAATTCGGATTAATTAAGAAAACAGTAAAGAACATCGTGCCGTGACTATACTACCTAAAGATTGCGAAAGGAAGACCAACGTGCTCTGGACATCAGTAACACGGTGAGTAACGAAATTTTCTGACTCTCTAGCCCCGGAAGTCGATTGATATTCCAAAAAGGAGAGAAACTTTAACGTAAATAGGAATTAATCGGGAGTGAATTATATTTTGGGGATTTTTCTCGGAATAAATCATCTCGAGTCAATTCTTATACGTAACACCCTACACCATCTGCTGCAGGAAGAAAATATAATTTTCGATTTTAGTCAATCTCTTACTACTTGGAGATTTGATGAGGAGAGATTTCAAAATCAATACCTGTCGTCAGTAACTTGAAGTAGATAACAAACAATGATATCAACAACTATATTACTGTGTATTTCGCAGAGATCTTTATTCTTTTCATAATACAGTAATATTCCAGCCGTATCATAATTGTTCCTCAGAATTTTTTCGAGAGCTTCACTGCTGATTAGTTGGCACAATAAATTTCCAATCTGCACATCATTGTTCTGGAACACATGCCGATTGTGCTAGAGTTGAAAAGAATTGAGAAGATGTTTAAAGTTCAAAGAATTCCCTATTCTTTGAAGGAAAAATGTTGTCGAGAGAACATTCAGATGAAATTGCTTGAGATAATTATTCTATCATGATTCCATTGAAAAGCTGAGAAAATTTCCAATGGAGAACATGTCATAATTGTTTCGCTTATTTCTTGTAAGTTTGTTTTTTTTGTACGCGGATGTAGGATTGACCCTTTCCATTTCTCAAAAATTCTAAATTTCCCGAGATTATCTCTGGCTCGTGTTACGCATACGAATTGGCTCGAGATGATTGATTCCGAGAAAACCCCCAAAATATGATGCACTCCCGACAAAGTGTCATTCACGTAAAAGTTTCTCTACTTTTTGGAATATCGATCGACTTCCGGGGCTAAAGAATCAGAAAATTTCGTTAATCACCGTGTTATTGATGTTGGTTTTCTTCTCGTGAACTTTTTAGTTAGAATTATTTAATGATTTTACTAATGGAAATTATTCCTTAATGTTAATAATTTCAAAAGTTATTGAATTTTGCCATGTATTTTATATATCTATATATATGTAAATAAATTTCAATGTTACACAACTTTGATGTTATTTGTTATTTCGATTTCATTTTTGGTCTTTATATTCTTCTGATGTGATTATCTTTCTATTCTATTCGGTTCCGTCATTCTCTAATGATTTTTCACATTAATTGTTTATAACAAATTATTGTAAATATCAACTTTTGTCAAATTTTCTTAGCGCATTGTGTTGCTTGTATTTTTTCCTTAAGTTTAATGCTATTTTGGTTTCTTAATCTTCATAATTTTCGAAGATATGAATTTTTGAAAGTTCAGTAATAAATTTGCATGTGTGTGTGTATGGGGCATTCCATGCCAACTCATCCTACCAATTGCCTTTGTGCATCTCCGATTTGGCTGAAACTTGGGCATCTTTTTGCATCTTTCGAAAGAGGTTTCTGTGATTTTTTTCGATTTTTTTTTATCCATCCACTTCGGAGATATGAATTTTTTAAAATTTAGGTTTTTTTTTCAAATAGCCGTAAGTTCATGACAAATTGTCCAAAATGGGTCTTTTTTTAAATTCGTGTTTTTTGATGAATTTTCTGAAAATTTCATGCAAAAAATTATTCTTGATCATTCTGATTGGTTTTTATTTATTTCAAAGTTACAACATGAAATTTAAAACTGTTTATATCTTTCGATTTTAAAGTTTGAATTGTAAAGTAATGTATTCCTTTTTTTTGTGTTTTTTTTTACTGTTAATGTATTATCGACGTATTTTCAGATGAATTGTGGAAAAAGCTCATACATGGAAGTAATTGCCACTCAAAGTCAAAATTCAAATTTTCAGGGTAAATTGTATCAATAACCTGAGAATTTTTTTTTTCACGTGTGAATATTTTACAAGAATATGTTGTGATTGAACATGAAATCAATTTCATTGTGAGAGATCCATCTGTTTTTGGTACAACGCAATGATACTTTTGTGTACCTGTGATCGTTTTAGCTCGAGAATAGCGTACATTCAAACTTTCTGCTGTTCTTTCATATTTGACAGTACTTGAATATCATATTTCAATTTTTGGCAAGTTACTTAGCTGCATGGCCCATTCATACAACTCTCGGGCGTTTGAAATTTGTTTATCAAATGGCAACTGAAGACTAGCTCTGGCTGTAGCTCTTTTTAATATACCTCCTACACCATCATAAGGTCCTTTTCCATGGTAACTTGCGGAAAAATGCCATTCAGCGAATATTCCAGAATCTTCATGGTGATAATATAAATTAAAAAAATTTTTGAAGTTCTTGAACCGTTGCGGAGCTCCATCGGAAAAGTAGATCTTTACAGCAGTATCAGACAAAGATTTTATCAAATTAGTAACAATTTTCAAAAAAATGTGAAATGCAGTAGAATGCGTGTAACACTCAGATATAATCGCTGAACTTTTGTGCAATAATTCACCATTTTTTTTATAATAAATAACCACAGTAAATATGGTCGCCTGATCATTGTTCCAGTGGAGTCCTGGTACTGCATTTTGGATAAACAAACTTGTAGTTCTCAGCAAAATCATAAACAACAAGTGTTACGTATTGATCTGCGTGATCATACGTACTTTTCAATAATAATCAAGAATAACTAATAATTCAGTCGAAAAGGCCCACAATTCCAATGTCTGGACCAATTTACCCTGAAAGAGGTCAATAATACATGAAAGTACACTAAAAGTTGAAAGTCAATAAAATCAGAAAGAAAAACATTAAAATTCATTGAAAAATCTGAAAAGTCCATCAATAAAGTATGTTAACAAATCAAGCAAAACGAACAAAATTGTCAAAAACAAGTAAAATATCATTAAAAATGTTTAAATACCAATTTACAACAAATTTCTGTTAATAGAAACAAAGATATACATGTTTAAAGGCCAACGGAAAAGTATTGACCGTGCCGGCCTTCAGCGACCTTCACTGAGTAGGTGCGCGCAGCCACACGCTGTGGACAAAACTTCCCCCACCAGTGACTCACGTAACTCTATGTTAAACTTTTGAAAAATCATAACTCTTTAAAATATGAAGATTGAGGAATAATTACAATTGCAAAATTCATTAAATAATTAAGACTATCGATTCCAGATGAAAAACAATTGAAAAATCAATTTGCAACATAATTTGTTATAAACAATTTATCAAAATTTAATAGTAAAAATATAAAAATGGGCTCAAAATGTAATCCATCATTATATATTGACGAATACAGAAAATCAACTCTTAATATTGGTAATTAACCGAGATATGAATTTTATAACATATACACACATACACATACAAAATAATTATTACTGTACTTTCAAAAATTCATATCTTTCAAAGTTACGAAGATTAAGAAACCAAAATAACGTCTAAATTCACGAAAAAATACAAGCTACACAATGCGCTACGAAAATTAGGCAAAAGTTAATATTTACCCTAAATTGTTATAAACAATTAATATGAAAAATAATTGGAGAAGGACAAAAACCGATGGAATAGAAAGATAATGACCTCAGAAGAATATAATGTAATAATCCGAAACCAAAATAACAAATAACCACAGAGTTATTCAACATTTAATTTATTCACATATATATAGATATACAAAATACATGGGAAATATTCAAAAATCAATAACTTTCACAATAATTAATATTAAGGAATAATTTCCATTTGTAAAATCATCAAATAATTCAAACTAAAAGTTCATAAAAGAAAATGTAAGAAAAACCAAAATTTATGTAAAACCATTTTTGGACTTTAATTAATAATTGAATAACAACAAAAGTTAATAAAACTTAGGAAGATGAAACAAAGTTTGAAAAATAGATAAAAATAGTCTCTTCCAGACGCAATTGAGTTTATATTTTTAAAGTTATTATTTTAAAAGTTATTAACAAATAGCACTTTCAAGGTCATCCGACTTTAAATATAAATAACTCCGAAACTATAAAAGTTAAAGACTTGAATCCGACGCTAAAAATCATTAAATTCAATGGCCTTTCAGATGCACTATAGCACGATTCCAGATATTGTTAACTAACAAAGTTATTAACAATCAATTGTTTATAAAAAAATAATTTACAACTTTTGATACTAAAATTCGTTCATTTGGCCAAAAATAAGTTCAAATATAGAAAATTGTCAATTTGTCCCACTTCCAAGGGGATTTGACAAAATCGGTTTATAAGGTACACATCAGGACGTAAAAAGGAAGCCATTTCCGAAGAGTGAAAAATCAACTTTGAAATTGTTTAGAATCATTAAAAACAATATATTATCATGTCAAAAATCAGGTTAAAAATAGGAAAACAACAAAATTGTATTTTTAATGTAATAATCTTTATTGTAAAAATACTATAGCCTAAGATACATATATAAGCCTCAGCGCATGGACAGGCTACAGCACAAGGGTGGAAGAAAGGCGCTCCCCACCAGCTCAGTCACCACCAGCCACCTAGTTGCGCCAGAAACTCACAGCGCATCCCCACTTATTGTACTCCCACCCTACCGGCTCACGCCGCCAAATTGTCCATGTACCTAGATGCGCGAGGCTCGTTCAGTCAGTTCGTCGCTCCTCTTTAACTGGTAAAGACCTCCTCCTCCGGACGCGGTCGCGGTAACTCACTCGGGACTTAGAATCATTTTACTCAGTTTGGACTTAGAAAATTTTCAGTCGATCGACACTTAGAAAATTTTTATTGAAGTGGAACTTAGAATATTTTATTGAATCGGAACTTAGAATTTTTCTGTCAATCGGAACTTAGAATATTTTTTTATTAAATCACAACTTAGAATTTTTTTATTATCGAAGTTTTTATTCAAATAATTTTTAATTTTATTTCTTAAATGAAATATTTTCTCGAACCGAATTAAATCGAACGAAATAATTTTCCCTCTTTATCCTGAGATCTGACGAAGCCTCGCGTTGATAGGAACAAAACTTTTTTTGTTCAAATAAATTTAAAATCATTAAAGTGGAAACCGAGTTTAATTAATTTAATTAATCATTTATTCCTTTTCAGAGCCTAAAATTTAAACCCAGTCAACACCGCAGATACCGGTGCGGTTGACTACTCAATCCTTATTTCATTTAACCTATTCGTCCATAAATATTACCTGGTCAACACCGCAGAAAACGGTGCGGTTGACTATTCAATAAAAAACCTGGTCAACACCGCAGATACCGGTGCGGTTGACTACTCTATCCTTATTTCATTTAACCTATTCGTCCATAAATATTACCTGGTCAACACCGCAGAAAACGGTGCGGTTGACTATTCAATAAAAAACCTGGTCAACACCGCAGATACCGGTGCGGTTGACTACTCTATCCTTACTCTACCTATTCGTCCATAAATATTACCTGGTCAACACCGCAGAAAACGGTGCGGTTGACTATTCTATCAAACCCGATCAACACCGCAGATACCGGTGCGGCTGATCACTCTCTCCTTTTCATTCAAATAAAATCAAATATATTAAAACTCGTTTTTCCAAATAAAAACAAATGAAAAATTAATACACAAAATCGTCAGCATCTCATGATAGAGTCGAAGGTGAAATTTTAAATCAAACAGTGATAATTTAGTGAATCCATATTATTCTTTATTATAGTGAAGGTGAAATCAAGGCAAATAAATGCAGTGACATAAAAGTGAACAAAAGAATTCGAATTAATTAAGAAAACAGTAAAGAACAACTATCGTGCAGTGACTATACTACGTAAAGCTTGCGAGAGGAAGACCAACGTGACCTGGAAAAGAGTAACACGGTGAGTAACGAAATTTTCTGACTCTCTAGCCCCGGAAGTCGATTGATATTCCAAAAAGTAGAGAAACTTTAACGTAAATGGGAATTAATCGGGAGTGAATTATATTTTGGGGATTTTTCTCGGAATAAATCATCTCGAGTCAATTCTAATACGTAACACAAGAAATTCATCGGGTCCAAGAGACTATTGAAGAGATTCCATGAATCTTGCTTGTGATTTTGCAATAAAAGCATGAGGCAAAAATTCTTCAATTTCATTGCAAAACTCGCTGATAAACTCTGATGAGATTGCCGTTAAAGTTTCAAGAGTTGTCCATGGTTTTGAAATCCAATATTGATATGTCAGTTCATCAACATCATTCATTTCAAAAATCTCATTCATAAAATTTCCAGGTTATTGATACCATTTACCCCGAAAATATGAATTCTGACTTTAAGTGTCAATTATTTCGATGAATGAGGTTCTTCCACATTTCATCTGAAAATACGTCAATAATACATTAACAGTAAAACAAGCAGGAGTTCCACCCTTCGTGCGTTATTTGCAAACCCCACTCTTTGTGTGACATTTAATATTTTGCCAATTCGATTGGCAAAATGCTTCCGAATGGGATTTCACCCATAATCAATCGAATCTCTATAAAAATGAATATCTTTTTAATCGCTCAAAAAATAACATTATTCTCGCAAGAAATACGCACTTATAGATCCTTACAAATCTCAGCTCAGAATAATCGAATCAATTGCAATAATATCATATGGTACATAAAAATTCAATATTAGATGAAAATTCAGATCCTATGATGGAACACAAAAATTGACGTTCGGTTTCCAAATAGGATTTCTATTCTTTCTGATTGTCGTCAGGATGAAAAGGTACTCATTCTGTAGAAAAAATTGTCTACTTTCGAATGGTGAAATAAAAAATAGTAGTGTTCTTAGGATGAAAGCTAAGAAAAACCGTGATTTTTGAAAAAAATAATTTATCGAACACCCTTACAAAAGACTTCTTCTGAAAAATCTGAAATTATCACCATTTGTGGGGCTCATTGAGATCAATCTTTTGAGCTGAACTTGGATGTAATCGCTTGGATAGTTTTCGAGATCTAACCTCTTTTTATAAAATGGGTTTTAGCCAATATCTCAGAAACTACTGGAGCGATTTCGCCCAATTTCAATACCAAACTTTTCGCTCCTTAACTGCACAAACTGGCGAAATTTGAAGTCTCTAACTCAAATAGTTTTTGAGCTATCGTGTATAGTAAATTCAGGATGAAAAACACTATAATTGAAATTATCTGCAAACAGAAAATCTAAGCAAAATTTACCCGAGTGAAAATTGTGAGTTCAAGTGAGATGTATTTCATCGCTGAGTGTGGGGGCTGTGAATTAGTTTTTCGCGGAGAAAAGTCGAAAAAACGATTTTTTAAAAATTTGAGTTTTCGCGAAAAGTACTCAACCGATTTCGCTCAAATTTCACTGACAGCAATTCGCATGAAGAGGGAAAGTACTGTTAAATTCTCAGCTCACTAAGTATTACTGTTGCTGAGCAATGAGCTCAGCAATATGATATCTGTCACACATACACACACCCACACACACACACACATACACACATTTTTTAAAAATGTCATTTCTCGACGTTTTGAATCATTCTGAGTCATATTCCGATGAAATCTCGAAATCGAAAAAAATCGCGTTTACAATGCTTCCATTCGGAAGCAAAAACACAAGAAAAAGGAATTCGTTACTTTAAAATTCAAAAAAATTATATCCCATCATTATCCCATTACCGGACTGGGCTTAAAAGTTGTATTTTTAGGAGCAGTATTCATGAGATTTTTTTTTTTAAATCGGAGGATACAAACAGTTTTGAATTTCATGTTTTAACTATGAAATAAATAAAAACCGATCAGAATCATCAAGAATAATTTTTTGCATGAAATTTTCAGAAAATTCATCAAAAAACATGAATTTTCACAAAAAAATGACTCATTTCAGACAATTTCTCATGAAGTTACGGCTATTTGGAAAAAAACACAAAATTTTAAAAAATTCATATCTCCGAAGTGGCTGGATAAAGAAAATCGAAAAAATCACAGAAAGCTCTTTCGAAGGATACAAAAAGATGCCCAAGTTTCAGCCAAATCGGAGATGCAAAGGCAATTGGTACGATGAGTTGGCATGGAATGCCCCGATATATGTTATAATATTCATATCTCGGTTAATTATGAATATTGAGAGTTGATTTCCAGTATATGTTAATATCTCATTGTCAACTACATTCCACGTCCATTTTCATATTTTTACGATGAGTTTTTATGTAAATTGTTTATAATAAATTATATAGCAAATTGATTTTTTTGTAGTTTTCCAGCTGTAATCGATAGTCTCAATTATTTAACGAATTTCAACGTTGGAATGATTTCTTAATCTCCATATTTGCGAGAGTTATGATTTCTCAAAAGTTTAACATGAAATTACGCGAGTCACTGGTGGGAAAAGTTTAGTCCACCGCGTGTGACATGACGCACCTACTCAGTGAAAGTCGCTGAAGGCGGCACGGTCAATTCTTTTCCGTTGGCCATTAAACATGAATATCTCCTTTTCTATTGAAGGGAATTTGTTGCAAATTGGTATTTGAACATTTTTGATAATATTTTACTCGTTTATGACAGTTTTGTTCGTTTTTCTTAATTTGTTGATGTACTTTGTTGCCGGACTTTTCAGACTTTTTAATGGATTTCGATTGTTTTCTGTTTGGTTTTGTTGACTTCTGACTCTTTCTTGTAATTCCATGTATTATTGACCTCTTTGAAGGCAAATTGGTACAGATATTAGAATTGTGGGCATTCTCAACTGAATTATCATTCACATTTGATTATTATTGAAGAATACGTATGATCGCGCGGATGAATACGTAACACCCGTCGAAGTGACTGAGACTATCTCAATCTCTATGACAAGTGATTTGGTTTCCTATTAATTGATACGGTTCTCATTATGTATTGATTTCTGATTAATTTATTACTCATTTAATATTTCATTAAATGAGTAATAAATTAGTTTTCCCTTCATATCATCTTCAAGAACGGATCATTTTCTTTTTGAATTACATAAATTAATGATAAATCAGTTCACGTTTCATTCAACTCAAGACCACGGCTTTTCGCTTTTTTTTGTCAATTGGTTTAGTGGAGCTTTTTTTTCAATCCTTTCATTTACTGCAGTGTTGAACGAACTATTCTGTTTTTTCAATGACGTATGATTCAAAGTAACTTAGACAGTATAACGTAGACGCAAGGCAATGTTGCAGCCGCAGTAACATAGAAGTGAATCTTCAATCACTCGACCGAAGTTATTAGGTGATTAACAAAGAATTGACAAGGGGCTTTCTCTAAAAAATTTCATAAATAAATTTTGATATGTTTTCCAACGAAAATTTAAATAGCTTTCCAATACAATTATCAGAAAGAACTCATTTCAGAGTTTCTCACGGATTCCAAATGGTTTTAATAATATAAAGCCATCAAGACAAGAATGTATTCAGTTTACTTCTTATGTCCTTCTTACACCATGTTCCTCTGCACAGAATAAACTAGCTTGTTCTCTCATTTCATAAATTAATAGTTGAAAAATTGGATAAAAGAATCACCTCCTACATTATCACCTCCTTCGCGAATGCGATCCACCTATCAAAAAATTGTAACCTTTTTTCAATGGATGGAAATAAGGTTGATTGGCACCTGCCAATCAATTCTTCATTCAAAGTAGTGAGCTCTTCAGTTGTAACCTTATGCACTGCAATCAATAGATAATATATTAATGAAACTGAGACAATTATTTTTGCTATTGCGAGATACATTCTCCTGTCATTCCTAACTACTTCTTCTTCTAACTTCAGAACAAAGAGGTAAAAAAAAACAAAGAAATGAATTGTTTCTTGTCATCATTTCCATAAAATATCTTAGAAACTATATAAGTTGACATAATTTTTTTAGGCATCGATTTTTTTTCAAGAAAAAATCAGAGTTAGGAGGAAGATATGAAGAGATTACTGAACGGATGAAGAGGGACAAATCGACTTATCATGGCAATCATTTGATTCGACTATCCCAAAACTTGAACCTCATCGTAAGATTCTTAAGAAGGTCCAATCGCTGCGCATGCGCCAAATGGAGTGTCGTATCCGAAATTCAATAAATCAGGTCAAAATGTTAAGAAACAGGCTGAGTACAGCTCTCCAAATCTTAAGAAAAAAGTTGAATTTTCAAAGAATGACAAAAAAATCATTTCTGAAACATGATTTTCACTGTACTTTTCCTCGCATCGTCAATGGAATCCTAGGAAAAACCTATCCCCAATATTTCTATTAAATTCAAACGTTTATGCATAACATAGATATCAAAAGCTCAACCTTGTCCGTTCCACCCCTTTAGTTCATTTGGCAGTAGCTTACTCTATTCCGGTAATTTACAAGGCATAAATTTATAGAAATGAAAGAGAAGATTGAGAAAAATACATTCTACTCCATGAAAAGGAGATTAGAGGTAGATATTTTATAGCAAAAAAATTTACATATTGCAGAAAGCTACTTTTTTTGTTCATCCGATGAATGATTGCTTAATCCAAGACACTCCACATCAGAAGAGAGTATCAAGAGAGTATCATTTACGCAGCAAAAGTAGTTGAAATTCCGTGAAATTATGATTAACGATTTCAACTGTTATAAAGGAATTAATTTTCATGTTCATCTATCATCTCTCTCATTTAACATGGGCAGCGATAGAATCTTTTCAATATTTCTTCCCTCTAACTCTGATTTTTTCTTGAGAACAAATCCATCCATGAAAAAATTACGCAAACTTATCTAGTTTCTAGGATATTTTAGAAAAACTGATGAACAAAAACAATTCATTTCTTTGTTTCGTTTTTTTACCTCTTTGTTCTGAAGTTGAAGGATAAATTAGTTAGAAATGTTGAGAGAATGAAATCAGAAGGAATGCTATTATTTGGCAATGAAAGATTGAAATGAACACATTCAACTTGTCATTTTCATTCCCAACTAGGGACAGATGAATGGAAATAAAAAACCGGAATATCAAGAGTTACGAACCTCCGAATACATTTGCAAATTCTTCCAATGATGATCTCTTTAAAAATTAAAGACTGGATTATCGTTCATGATGTTATTACTCATCAATCACTTTTCTTCGATTTTATCCATCAGCAACCGGTAGCAACGACTTTTCAGGAGATAAATGACTCTCACTCTAACACCGTGATGTTATGTGCAATTGTTTCATACGCAACCGCTGCATCGTAATGAATTGATAACCTCTGGAGGTAGTTCCCTATATTTTTTCAATTTTCTCATTCTTTGCTTTGTTTTGTTGTTAGGTATTTGTTTACTCATATGAAGCATTTGAGTGTAACAAGCTGCCAATCCAGTATTAGTATTGGTGTCATTTTTTTCTGAAGAATCGATAATAATGGCAAAAAGTAACGAAAAAATAGTTTTAAAAGCAGTGATCAATAATTGATATTATCATAAACCATAATCTGATGTCAGTTATAGATCGTTGACATTCTAAACTATGAGCAATTCAAAGTTTATAAGGATGGACGAATACGAAAATAAAGGTAATAAATTGGTTTTATGTTTTTTCATTTCTTTTTAATTTAGAATTCAATCCGTTGTTATTTCTCTAATCACTGTTCTATTCTTCTTCATCTCGATTCTTTTTCTAAAACACAATTGACAGTCCATCAATCAAGAACTTGATGAATAGTTCTCATATCCTTCTTTTTGATTTCCAGAGAACATATCTAAATTGTGATTCTGAGATAAACTCTGGAGGAGAAAGTTATAATTAAAAGCAACTATAATAATATTGAAGTGTCCATTCTGCACTGAATTTTTCATTCCTGATAATTTGACCCATCATATCAAATCATGTCATCAAAGGCAGGGTTTTTGGAACAGTACGATTGCAAAAGCACAACATGGCAGTAGTAGGAGTCAAACATGGCATAAACTGCGTGATTCTGAACACGCTGAATGAAAACCATTATCCCTCGAAGAAATCGAAATGAGACTCTGATACATTAGCCTCAACGTCGAAAATTGCAGGCGTTTCATCGGAAATCTCAAATATCAAATAAAACCTTTAATGAAAATAATCTGATTACCCAGAACGATGAAAGTATGGAAAGGGAAGAAAGAAAATTAGCTGAGAACACTTTCAATTATGAGCAATTTGGTCGTTACGTCAATGAACGCTAATGAATATATTACACGTACACTGGCTAGCAGTATATTGAATGAAGTGAATAAGTTAACATCGGAAATACTTTCTCTATCAATAACAAGTGCGCCGAAAATTGATAATTTCGACCTGGAGATGATTCCAAGAGCCGTATCAGCTTCTTTCTCACAATTTTCATCACAACATAATGCTTAGAAGACTTTTGGCGACACTTGGAATTTTATTCCGTCCTCCTCAGAAACATTGAAGGTGATTTCACAGCTTGAAGGAGATGATGAGGAAATACCAAGACCTATCAAAATTGGCACAGTTCCAATGAAAGAAGTATTACAAAAATTTTTAGAATTACCAAATGTGTTCAACACAATTATGACCCATTTGAAAACCTGTGAAGAAACGACTCGTGTCATTTCACCTTTACGAACTTCATTCTAGAACAGAATCGAAAGTGATTTCCCAAACAAAATTGTCCTACCATTAATATTGTATAATGATAAATTTGAGATGAATAATCCACTAGGTAGTCATAAGGCAATACATAAAATCGGCGCAGTCTACTTTTCAGTGGCCTGCATTCCCGATGAATACAGAGGTTCGTTAGAGAACATATTCTTAGCACAGTTGCAATCACAATGATTACAAAGATTCAACAAATCAAATCATGTTTGATGGAATAATCAAACAGTCAACAGAACTGCAAGAGAAGGGAATTGTCATAAAAGTGAGTGAAATATCTTAAACCGTTCATTTTGCACTTTTATCAATCATAGGAGATAATTTGCGTTTAAACACAATACTAAGATTTACAGGCGGATTCAATTCAGATTCAGTATGCCGCATGAGTCGTGTGAGAAAGAATGTACTACAAAAACAAACAATTCAAAACCCAGCACCATTACGTACTGAAGAGAACTACAGAGCAGATATGAAGTCTCACAAAAATGGAATTCTAGAAGAGTGGTCTTCAATGTTTTGAAGTCATATCACTGCATCCGAAATAGAGTGTGTGATAAAACTCATGATTTGTTGGAAGGAATATGCCACTATGTTATCGGGCGAGTTTTGTACTATTTGATTAAAAAACGCAAATTCTTTCCATTAGAACTATTGAATAGCCGGATGGGGAGTTATGATCACGGTTCTTTCACTACTATTAATATTCCTCCGCAAATATCAGAAGCTACTTTGAAAAGACAATTTATTGTCATGTCAGCATCTGAAATGAATACATTCGTCCGTCATTCAATATATTACAGTGGAGATTTGGTACCTAAAGGTATAAACGAATGGATATTGTATTTGATTTTACACCGAATTCTAGTAATTATTTCTAGAGCTTCTTATACTGCTGATGACATTGAATTAGTTAGAAATGATGCTTGTGAATTAAATAATCTTTGGATTAAGTGTTTTAAGGAAACGCTTAAGCCGAAGTTCCATTATTTGTTGCATTATCCTCTTCTAATGATGGAATTGGGACCACCATGTTTCTACGACACAATTAGAAATGAAGGAAAACATAAAATATTCAAGGCAACGGCTCAAGCAACCACATCACGTCTCAATCCACCTCATACACTGGCCTTGAAGCATCAACTTCATCAGCGTCTTCGATTTCGATCCAATCAAGGTTTTCGATTACATTAGCACGGGGAAACGTCATCACAAATCCTAAAAATATGTCTACCATTAATGAAGAATTTATATCTATTATGCCGGGGGAAATGCTGAAGAAATACCTGTTTCTATTTTAGGTCAGAATTCATGAGATTCATCATCAGCCAGGACTCGCACTCATTCTCGTCTATGGAAGTCCGCGATGACACGAGAATTTGGAAAGATTAAGTTTATAAGAATTGCAAATGATAATTCTACTATTTATTTACAAAAAACTGATGAATATTGCAATGGTAGATCACATTCAGAGTTTTCAATGACCGAATCGGAAAATTGGGGGCATGCACTCCACATGGATCTTGTTTATTATAAACCAGTGAAAATGTTCACATTATCAGAAAAGAAACAATTTATACAATATCTGTAATGAAATAATATGAATTTTCAATCATCATTCATCACCTCTGCTCCGGACACTATAGTCATGTTGTGCAATACACAGTCTTGAGGAAATGCATCATTCAGATAAAATCACAAGAGATGTACTCATAGAACGATTTATATTTTCCGGTTGATATTCTCGTTTCTCATCTGGCAGTCCTAATTGATCAATTATTATCCAGTTTTGGCATTCTGATCGGAGAAACATCTATTTTTGTAGGACTGGAACGAAGGTAATGACAAATATTTCTGATTTTTAATTCTATTTTTCCCAAACGCAAACTAGAATGACTGTAGAAATGAGAAGGAATAAATGTACACTGCTAAAAAAGTTTGTAATTTTCAAATAGCAATATAATGTAATTTCACCTGTTACGTATAAGAATTAACACGAGATGATTTATACCGAGAAAAATCCCCAAAATATAATTCACTCCTGATTCCCATTTACGTTAAAGTTTCTCTACTTTTTGGAATATCAATCGACTTTCGGGGCTAGAGAGTCAGAAAATTTCGTTACTCACCGTGGTATTAGTGTCCTGGTCACGTTGATTCTCTTCTCGTAATCCTCAAGTAGTATAGTCACTGCACGATGTTTGTTCTTTACTGTTTTCTTAATTAAGCCGAATTCTTTTGTTCACTTTTATGTCACTGTATTTATTTGCCTTGATTTCACCTTCACTATAATAATTATATGGATATAAATTCACGAAAAATGATCACACTTTAATTTAAAATTTCACCTTCGACTCTATCATGAGATGCTGACGAATTGACATATTTATATAGACGATTTGATTTTATTCTAATCAAGGAAAACGAGTTTCATATATTTTATTCTATTTGGGTTAAAAGGAGAGACTGATCAACCGCACCGATTGTTGTTCCGATTGAGTAAAAAGATTCTAAGTGTCGATGGTGTAAAAATATTCTAAGTCCCGATTCACTAAAAATTTTCTAAGTGTCGATCGAACGAAAATATTCTAAGTCCCAATTCACTAAAAATTTTCTAAGTCCAAACTGAGTAAAATTATTCTAAGTCCCGAGTGAGTTACCACGACTGCGTCCGAAGGAGGAGGTCTTTACCAGTTGAAGTTGAGCGATGAACTGACTGACTGAGCCTCGCGCACTAGGTACATGGACAATTTGGCGGCTTGAGCCGGTAGGGTGGGAGTACAATAAGTTGGGATGCGCTGTGAGTTTCTGGCGCAACTAGGTGGCTGGTGGTGACTGAGCTGGTGGGGAGCGCCTTTCTTCTACCCTTGTGCTGTAGTTTGTCCATGCGCTGAGGCTTATATATATGTATCTTATGATATAGTGGTTTTACAATAAAGATTATTACATTAAAAATACAATATTGTTGTTCTCTTATATATAACCTTATTTTTGACATATTAATATATTGTTTCTTATGATTTCCAACATTTTCCAAGTTGATTTTTCACTCATCGGAAATGACTTCCTTTTTGCATCCTGATGTGTACCTTATAAACAAATTTTGTCAAATCCACTTAGAAATGGGATAAATTAACGATTATCTATATTTGAGCTTATTTTCGCCTAAATGAACAAATTTTAGTACCAAAAGTTTTTTATCATTTTTTTATAAACATTTGATTGTTAATAACTTTGTTAATTAACAATATTGGGAATCGTTCTATAATGCATTCTAGAATGATTTTTAGCGTTGGATTCATTTTTCTAACTTTTATAGTTTCGAAGTTATTTCTATTCAAATTTGGATGACCTTGAAAGTGCTAATTGTTAATAACTCATGAAATAATTGCTGTAAAAATATGAACTCAGATGCGTCTCGAAGAGACTATTTTTATGTATTTTTCAAACTTGGTTCCATCTTCCTACGTTAATAATTTTTGTTGTTATTCAATTGTTAATTAAAGCTTGAAAATTGTTTTACATAAATTTCGGTTTCACTTTGATTTTCTTTCATGAACTTTTAGTATGAATTATTTAATGATTTTACAAATGAAATTCGTTCCTTAATATTGATTATCCTAAAAGTTATTGATTTTTGAATTTTGCCATGTGTTTAATATATCTATATGGTTGATTCCACCAATTCTCGAATAGAATTTCGGCTCCAAATTTTGGGAGGCGACTTTTCGGTCCTCATCGATCAAAACCATTAAAATGAAGAAAATCCTAAATTCTAAACCATTTTGCCCCACTATCGAAGCAGAAATCGATAATGTATTTTGACTTTTGCATCCAAATTTTCTCTGAAGAATGACGTGAGTAGCTAAATGAAAAAAAAAAGCACAAAATATAGATTTTCGTAGCAAATTTTCTGAATTTTATGGGAAAAATATTCTTCTCTGTCTTTGTCCTTGTTTTCGAGGTGAAAATGCTCTTTGAAAACTTCAAATGCTTGTTTCGAATCGTTCCTCAATTTTTTTTTTTCAATTTTTTTATTTTTTTCTGAAAATTTGGAAAATTTGCTAAGAACTATATGATTATCGGCCCCTGCTCATGAAAACCCCGGCAACTGTAATTAAAAATTTGAAATTTAATACTTATTGAGTACTAACAATAAATGCAAGTTGAAAAGATGAATGTTGCAAAAGACATATGGATATTGATCACATTTTATAATCCTAAATGGAAAACATTTAAACAACTGTTGTTTTCCATTTAGAATTATGAAATGTGATCAATATACATATGTCTTTTGCAACATCCATCTTTTCAACTTGCATTTATTGTTAGTTCTTAATAAGTATTGAATTTCAAATTTTTTATCACAGTCACCGGAGTTTCCAAGAGCAGGGGCTAAAAATCATATAGTTCCTAGCAAATTTTCAAAATTTTCAGAAAAAAATTGAAAAAAAATTGGGGAACGATTCGAAACAAGCATTTTAAGTTTTCAAAGGGAATTTTTACCTTGAAAACAAGGACAAAAACGAAAAAGGATATTTTTTTCAGAAAATTCAGAAAATTTGCGATGAAAATCTATATTTTATATATATTTTTTTTCATTTAGCTACTCACGTCTTTCTTAAGAGAGAATTTTGATGCAAAAATCAAAATCCATTGATTTCTGCTTCGATAGTGGGGCAAAATGGTTTAGAATTTAGGATTTTCTTCATTTCAATGGTTTTAATCGATGAGGATTAAAAAGTCGCCCCCTAAAATTTGGAGCCGAAATTCTATTCGAGAATTGGTGGAATCGCCCATATATATGTGAATAAATTTGAATATTGAATAACTTAGTTGCTATTGGTTTTTTCATTTCCATTTCTGGAGGTTATATTTTTCTGATGTGATTATCTTTGTATTCTATAGGTTTTGATAATTCTCCCATGATTTTTCATATAAATTGTTTATAACAAATTATTATAAATATCATCTTTTGCCGAATTTTCTTAGCGTATCGTGTAGCTTGTATTTTTTCATCAATTTTAGTGTTAATTTGGTTTCTTAATCATCATAATTTTTAAAGATATGAATTTTTGAAAGTTCAGAAATAATAAGTTTGAATGTATGTGTGTATATATGTTATAAAATTCATATCTCGGTTAATTATTAATATTAAGAGTTGATTTCCCTTGTACTCCAATATCTCAGTGTCAACTACATTTTACGTCCATTTTCATATTTTTACGATGAGTTTTTACATAAATTGTTTATAACAAATTATGTTGCAAATTAAATTTTTGATGGTTTTTCATCTGGAATCGACAGTTTAGATTATTTAACGAATTTTAACATCGGAATTATTTCTTAATCTCAATATTCGAAAGAGTTATCATTTTTGAAAAGTTTGACATAGAGTTATGGGAGTCACTGGTGAGGGAAGTTTTGTCCACGGCGGGTGACTGTGCGCACCTACTCAGTGAAGGTCGCTGAAGACCGGCACGGTCAATACTTTTCCATTGGCCTTTAAACATGAATATTTCTGTTTCTATTGAATGGATTTTGTTGCAAATTGGTATTTGAACATTTTGATGATATTTTATTTGTTTATGACAATTTTGTTCGTTTTGCGTGATTTGTTAATATACTTTGTTGATGGACTTTTCAGACTTTTTGATGGATTTCGATAAATTTGATTATTTTCTGTTTGACTTTGCTGACTTTTTACTTTTTCTTGTAATTTCGTGTATCATGGACCTCTTTCAGGGCAAATCGGTCCAGACATTGGAATTGTGGGCATTATCAACTGAATGATCCTTGATACTTAATTATTGTTGAAAAATACGTATGATCACGCAGATCAATATGTAACACACCAATTGTTCATCATTTGGCGGGGCGTTAATCTGATTCAATTTACTACATAATTTTCTTCAGATTATTTACTGAAGACCTTTACTGTAAGCACAAAAATCCGAGATAATTTAGTCCACAGTCACATTTAACGCCGGGTTCTTTATATAGAATTATCAAACATGACGAATGAGTTGATGTGATTTTATTTTAAGTCTTCACTGACAGATTCCATTATTTCTGTCACTGAAAGTGATAAGGATAGAAACAATTTTCTTTAAAGAAGAAAATGTAGAATATTTCCGCTATTCAATTTCGATATTAGAGGAGGGGGAAGGATTTTTCCTTACAGTACAACGTAGAATTAGTTCTATTTTCAGCTTGAAATTCGAAAATTCATCTTCCTCGATGATGATTTCATATGGAGTCACTATTGTTGTCATTGTAACAATAGTTCAAAATATAGAGCATACCTACAGTATAAACAATGACTGAATTCAGGTGGCTGTGGGCATATTTTTCTGTAAGCTCATCCATTCGAAGAATTAATCATTCAGGGATTTAATTGAATATATTTAGTCAAGTCCTCAAATTATTATTTCTTTAAATGAATCTGTTATTTTAAAGGTTTATGGTGTGGAACTCCCCACAGACAGCTCAATTGTCTGGGGTCTCTGGGGAAAATTCGAAAGAAATTGAAACGCGGCACGTGCATTCCTGTATCGTTGAGTAATTTTTTCGAGAAAATATTTACTACGAGGGAATCTTTGATATCATCCCGATTTCTCTCATAGTAAATGTGACAAATTCTATCCCTAGAAATATGAGCATATTAAAATATACGGAGATAAGGAACGTCCTCGGAGCGCTGCCTTCCTAGATAAGGAGATAATTTTCCAAAGTAACGTCCAATATCATTCTTCATTCATGCCAGAAATACGGAGTTCATGACGCTCAATTTTTTTTTCTGAGCGAATAATGAAGCCATTTTGATGTAAGATAATGTATCAAAATTTCCAGATGAAGAACAAGGAGCAAAATATTTTCGGGTTGAAGAAATTTTCTATCAATTAAAATAATATTTCAAGAAGGTTGCGTCGTTTTCTACCTCTTAGAATCGAAAGACCTTTATTTTTCATTGTTCTTCAACACGTGCTTAGGCTCCGTATACTTGAGTCATAAACGCCCGAACAATTTTGGACTTTCCGAATTTCGCTTTTTTCATCCAATACTTTTGTGACGAGAATAAATGCTCGTCAATTAAATTAGTTAGTTAAAATGAGAGTACTTCCCTGGCCCTCCCTACTCCTAAATAAAAAGAATGAATGGAGAAATAAATGATACCTGTAATGAATGAATGTGTATATTACGCCCGGAGTGCTAAGAAGAAGAAGTCATCACCCGGAGGACAATGACAGAGAATAGCAACAACTTAGAAAATTCCAAGGCCAGAACAATGCCCAGATGTCCCAAAGAACACCTGTCAGAGTCCAGAGTCAACTTGAATACAAGGAAAATACCGCCAAAAGACTAGAGGACAGCACCAATCGGTCGTTGCTCCCGGAATAAGAAGATTCAAGGCTAAAACGACAATTACCATCTGTCGTGACATTGACCCAGTTATCGACTGGATAACTGGGCCTGAGGTATTGATTAGCGCCACCGAGCGCCTCGATCGATACTGGCGACACTTCTAGCCAATGAGCCAAGAACAAAAGGGAATCCTCCGTCAGGATTGGCTGAAGTTAATAATCCCGGAAGAAGCAAGCTGTGGTTGGCTCCCTGACCCTGGACAACGACACTCTGGTCTTGGTCTTCACACGTTTTGGTTCACTTCTTAATTTATATATTTTTATTATCATAAATTAAGATAATTCAACCAAAATAGAGGACCCAAAACTGACCAGAAACTACTGCAGAAGTTAGCAGTCAATCCAAAGCGAATCCGAGCGTAATATCGTGCGTGAGTACACTTTAATTGTGGTATAAAGTGACAGGTGTGTGTGCGAATATTAAGTAGGCAAAACGCGTATTTTCCCGTAACGATTACGGAAAAGAAATAGAATAAAAGAACCCGAAAGTATCCTTGTTCCAATAAGTTGAGTATCCACAGACGGTTTATGAATTTACGAGTATCAAGAAATTGCCCATTAAATATAGTTGAATAATTATTGCAATTGCGACGTCCCCGGCTTCTCCGGCGACGCCATCTTGGCCACTTGGACATCACCACGTGGCGAATACTTGGAAAACTCTAAATATTGCAATAATTATTGCCCGGACAATTAAGTGGCAAGTACAGAAATATCGAGAATAATTATCGGAAAGCATTGGGACCGAAGTTCTCCCAGAAATAACATTTATTTTGCAAGTAAAGACGATTGTAATTTACGGATAGGGTTCTACACGAGTGGGAGAGAGATAGAGTGAGTGAGTGGGG
Source organism: Aleiodes alternator (assembly GCA_963921955.1). Classification (NCBI taxonomy): domain Eukaryota; kingdom Metazoa; phylum Arthropoda; class Insecta; order Hymenoptera; family Braconidae; genus Aleiodes; species Aleiodes alternator. The sequence goes on from OY998111.1 coordinate 3,189,735, forward strand.
ATATCGCTGGACGCAGCATATCCCAACGCGTGGAACACTCAATGTACAAAGGTACCGGGTGTGTCAAAAGTTGTGGCAAATAAACAATTTCATTAAATAAATATTGTTAAATCATAGACATCTCAAATCGTCTCAAATATCATCTTATTTTCAACGTATACCCGAACAGTAAATTCCTATGTAAATTTATTCCGAACATTTTCTTTTCCAATTAATAAAACAGTAAAGCCCGAACAATTCTATTCCCTTTTGGGGGAAATACTCTCTTATTCTCTTGAAATAATAATTTAGCAGGTGAGATTCGAGTAGTCGTTAATGAGTACAATTGGCCCGAACAGTCGAAATAAATTAATCAAAAATTTAAAACAGTGAGTTGGAATTATTCATTTAATTTCAACGTCACACTTTCTTCAGCAATATACCGACCCCTCTCCATCCTTCTTTCATTTTCCCTTCCTTCATTTTATGAATATGAATATTCGTACTTAAAAAATATTTTCAGTACGTTGAAAACATTCAAACTAGTCGGTCCTCTGTACAACTATTGATTGTAATCTCGTGAGTTTTACGTATTAAATTTTCCAAAAGTATTAAGTGAATGTGAATTCACAAGGAAAAGCTGACTCTCCTCGGCCGTATTACTCAGGTATATATTGAATTTAATTTCATATTTTTCGAATCGTTTGAGAATTTCATATATAATAAGGTTCAGGCCGCCGATTGGTAATGTTACAGGGACGATGTTCATTTGCCGATTCTGTCCGTATCAAACACTCTTATGGAAATTACATTTGGATCACCATCGATATCATCGAAACCTTACTCAAAAACTCCATTGCGGATATGACCGCAGTGGATCATAGGGTTGAGGTCAGGCAGGCCGAATTGCTGTGTTCCGAGTATCAGTGATTCCAACAGTAAAATCCTTAGAACGTACAATTTTGAATAATCGGGGAGGGCATATTCATTGACTTACGTAGAGATATACTCGGATGACGCGAGGAAAAATTAAAAATATTTTCAATTCAACTCTGCTGTTGAATCAAATGTAAATTTAGAAAGTCAATAATAAAGAAAATTGATAACTATCAATAGCGTTTATTGTATTATTTTTCGGGTTTAAATATCTTCAGCTTATAAGGAATATTAGAGTGAAGAAATCAATAAATTTTAAAAACGAGGATCACTTGAAATGTCAATGTCGATCTCGAAAATCTTCAACTCATCAAGATATGTAGGAACGGGAATCTAAGGATATACTTGGAGATCAGATCATAGATTCGATATAGCATAAACTTTTTGAAAATCGAATTACCGCTGATTTTCCAGTTTCGATAATATTCGCTACATGTATCCACTACATATATGAATTCACAGTGAAGATTAATTTAAAATGGACTTATAGCTATTAACATTGAATCATAACTTGATGAAAACTTCACTTCAAGTTATCTCAGACAGTCCTTATTCTACTGGTTGATTGACTATTCCTCATTCAGTTCTTCCACTATCGTATGAACATGATGGAAAGAATCACCGATATGAATAGCTGAGTAATTATATTTTTCAATGATTTAATTCCCGGTTTATCAATAAAAAAGTGAATAAGTGTGCGGTACATGTAATAGCGAGTTGGAAAATTGAAGGAAACAGTTCTCATTTGTCAGAATGGACATGTGCATATGCATATTATTCAATTTTCTGTTTGCTCTTCATCATTTATCTGAGCTACTGCATGAATTATGAAGGAGAAAATAAGAATGCCTTTTAGAACGAAGGTATAATTATGCCTATATCATTTGCGAAGAACATCCCATTCTTCCGAAAAAATGGCGGCAGTGCTGCTATGAAAAATCTTTCAACATGGCGGTATTTTGCAATCAACATATATATATGATATATATATGTTGAATGCAAGACAAATAGCAGATGCTAATGAAAAAGGAAAGATGGAATTGTGACTGGGATTCTGAGGGTAAAGTGATGGGGTTAGAGTCACCTGTGTATCTTGAGGAGATACAGGTTAGAAAAAAAAGAAAGAAAAATTACAAATTCGATTGATTTATTAATTTATTACTCAGAAGGCATGAATATTCCCCACAAAATAAAAGTAAGTTGACGTAATCTGGTATCACAGAATTTGTTATGAAATTGCTTATTAGATGTTGCTATTAGGAACATCACGAATTATTATAATATAGGGGAGAGTGGGGCAAAATGGACATTATAATGAAATGGTTAGAGATTGATTTTTTTTATCATTCTATTGAAAAGCTGAGGAAATTTTAGCCAAAAAACGACTGTCAGATGTATTTTTTTCGATTTTTTTGAAAATCTATATTTTTTTGCATTTTTGAGGGGTAGAAGCCTTTCATTTTTTTCAAATGTTCAGTTTTTTCCAAATATCTGTGGTTCTATTGGTCGTAGCGATTTGGGGTTGGTCTCAAATGGAAGATGAGCTCATTTCCCATCGAATTATGGGGTTGTGAATTCAAAAATGTCAATTTTGGAATAGTTATAGGCCAAAAACGGTTTCACAAAATTGTTTCACAGAAATGCCCATAAATACCTTGAAAATCGATATTTTGGAATTTAAAACCCTATATATCGATGGCAAATGATCTCACCTTCCACCTCCCATCTGCATTTCTACGTTACGACAGATAGAACCGAAGATATCCTCAAAAAACCCAAAATTATCGAAAAAAGGAAGGGTTTTTACCTCTCTAAAATGCTCAAAAAAGTCAAAATCGCCGAAAATTCAAAAAAATTATTTCCGGCACTTGTTTCCTGCCTAAAATTTCCTCAGCTTTCCAATGAGATCATCGAAAACAGTCTACCGCCAATATTTCTATTGATTTCAAGAGTTTTCCATAATATTTGCCTAAAACTTCAGATATGTCCATTTTACTCCTGATGTCCATTTTGCCCCATCTTCCCCTACTCGTAGAAAAGATTGGAGCAGGATAGACCTCCAGGGCAACATGACTGAATTTTTTTTTGGAGTGAACGACTTCGTGAAAAAATCTGAAAAAATTCGAGAAGATGCTCCAATATGTGAATATTGTTGCTGAATTTTTTTCAGATTTTTTTGAAGAGGCGTTCCCTCTTAAAAAATATTCTGTCCCAGTCTCTTCTCAATACATTCGAAATGTATTCAATAAGTTCGAATGATAAAAAAATAAATAAAATAATGGACTAATGTAAAATTGATAATTCAGGTGATCTCAGCAGACCATTTGAATGTGAATTCTCTGATGTTCTTCAGTAACAAATAAAAACACCAACATCAGCACTGCTATGTCTTGGTCCACAACGTGATGATGATAATCGAGGAAGCCTCAAATTGGATGGAATGCGCCTGTTTCATTTACTGGAAATGATTTTACCTTTAAATAAACGATCATTTGAGCCATGATCATGAGGTTGTCACAATGGTGCAAGACACTTTCCACGTTTAGCCAAACGTATCTCTAGCCATGTATAGGGTACAACTGATAATAGTAGCATTGTAGCAAGTGCAATAACACGTATTCGTGTACATACGAGTCCATTCAGTCCAAGAGCTAAGAATAAACCGAGCCATTTCCAGAAAAGAGAAGTAGATAGAGGTCCTTGCCAGGAGACTGGATATAATCCGAGAAGTAATGCCATTGAAAAAAAACATAAAAAAACATTAAAGATTACGTAAAGAAAATATATACAGAAAAATATGCACTAGAGTGGGGCAAAGTGGACATTCGCGTCAAAATAATTGTAGATTTTTTTTTTCAGAGTGAAGGACTTGATCAAAAAATCGGAAAAAAATCAGGAAGATGCCCCTATATGTCTTCATCATTGGGTAATTTTTTCAAATTTTTCTGCAAAAGTCTTCATTAAATAAAAAAATCATTACGAATGATTTGAAGCCACTGGTCCATTCTACCCGATTTTTTCCCTACAGAAAATCGGCATTAATTCAATTATTATGAAAGAGTGCTATTGAATGAGCTCCGTGAGATAATTCAAGAAATATATATTAGTTCATTCAGATTTACTGTAAATAAGGCTTTCCCAAATGGCATTGCAGACTCCCCAAGCAGCGGATATGACGTTGAATAATGCTGGATCATCACCAGCTGGTCGCCAACTTATCAATGCCAAAAATAGGCAGGCATGAAAAGCAAATCCAACAACTGAAAATATGAAATTATTTGTGAGATGGAAGAAGAAAAATTCTGAAATAAAGATGTTTCTTGATGAATATGAGTTAATATGAATATAATGCGATATATCGCATAGAAAAAAAATCTAAATTTCTCAAGAAATTCAAAATTTGAGATTAAATAGTCCTTTTTTTTTTTTAATGTGAATATGAAGGTTTTTTAAATTTAATTTTTTTAATTTGATGATTTCGCAAGTTTTTAACGTGCGCCCATTTATTTTGCATGATGGATGGGATAAATGAAGGAGGAATTTGTTCATTTTTATATATATTTACCAACTACAAAGTATCGTCTAACGTGTCGCAACAGCATCGAAAGTGTAACACGTGCTACAGCTTGGAGTAGAGCAAAGCTCAGGAAGCTCAGGGCCACTGCTACAGTGCCACCGAGGACACATACAACATACGCCTAAGTTGTAAAAAAAATAAGAGCTTTTTATTTGTAATTATGACAATGAATATGATAATGAAATCAGCACACATTCAAGTTAAAAAAAAAAATTCTTGAACGAATGAATGATTATAAAGAGAGTATTTAAGAAATTTGCACTCCTATAAACGTTAATTTCTTGAATATTTTGAAAAATATGCATATATAGAAAATGATATGCAAATATATGAAGAATCTGCACATGTAGAAAATTCGAGAAACGATTTTCCTGAATTTTCTACATTGAAATACGTTTTATTTTGAAAAATTCAAGATCAACCAGAAATTTCAAAATTTCGAGATTTCAATATTTTTTTAGATTTTTCGGTAAATTTGATGTTTTTTCAAATTTTCCTCGAATTTGTCTTTTCCTCGAATCTGGCATTAAAATAATTTTTTTTTAATTCACATGTAGAAAATTCAAGAACCAAATTTTTCAAATTTTCAACGATTGCATATTTTTTTTCAAATAATTTATTTATTGAAAAAATAGAAAAAAAAGGAAAATTGTCAGATGTCTGCTATTATCAGTATTATTAATGAATTTTGTTCAAATGAGACAAATGCAGAATCATTAATCACCTCTGTAAAGTCACCTACAATAAATCCTTGTTCAAGTCCAATAAAAAGGGTGAGAGGAGCAGCTAATTGGAGTTTTGGATCTTGAAAAGACTGTTTAATTGATTTGAGATGTGCCTTGACACTCAATCGTTCATTTCCACTTCTCGGCTCCTTCATTCTTAAGTCAAGAAATGCACAAGATATACCGAATGCCAAAATTCCCAATCCGAGAAAGCCACTGATGAGTATTTTGGCAGTATCAGCTGGCATAGGCGATGAAAAGAGTGTTTCATTATATAAATAAGTTTCTTGTGGGCAGCATCCTGCACCACACGTGTCCTCAACATCATCATCACCACGATTACTCGGAATTTGTGGATCGAGAATTTTAAAAATTCCAACTACTAACCGGCAACCTGATTGAAAAATAGGAAATAATCATAATAATGTGCATACAAGTTATCATTGAAATTTTGAATTTAATCATACCCCCCCCCTTCTCTGGGTGGCGAAGGGGGGGGGGGTAATCATTCCTGAAATCTGTGCACACTAAACTTCAAATTTCAAAAAATTAAAGATTCTCAAATTTTCATCAGACTTCATGAAATTCCATGAGATTCCTCGAAATCTGTGAAAATCAAACGAATTTCTGAAGATTTCACAGATTTCTATGAGAATTCAAGAGATTCCAGAGAATGCTTAGAAATTTCAAGATTTCATGGCAGAAACAAAGATTTATAAAAAATAAAAATTTGATTAAAATGATGTTCAACTAAATTCAAAATCTTCTATGGCTTTTCTCAATTCCTTAAATTGATTTTTCAGATATTGTTACTATTTATTTTAGATGAAATTTCAAAAACTCCACAGATTTCATGGAATTATCATCGAATTTCTCTAGTTTATGGGTGATTCCAAGACTTCTTTTCAGATTTTATAAGATTTCGGAAATTCAAAAATTTCAAGAATCTTTTAAAGAATTCTGAAATTTTTTCGAGATTTCTGATTTCAATGTACATCAGATTTCACAAGTGACACCCACCCCTCTTTCCCTATTTAATAAAAATAATTAATATAGGGGGGAGTGGGGCAAAATGGACACTGTTATGAAACGAATAAAGATGGATTTTTTCTGATGATTCTATTGAAAAGCTGAGAAAATTTTAGCCGAAAAAAACCTCAGATGTATTTTTCTCGACTTTTTGGAAAATTCGATATTTTTCGGCTTTTTTGAAGGGTAAAAAGCCTTTTCTCTTTCGAAAATCTTCAATTTCGTAGCAATTTGGGGTTGGTCTCAAATGAAAGGTGAGATCATTTGCCATCGATTTATAGGGTTTTAAATTCGAAAATATCGATTTTCAAGGTATTTATGGGCATTTCTGTGAAACAATTTTGTGAAACCGTTTTTGGCCTATAAATATTCCAAAAATTGACATTTTTGAATTCAAAACCCCATAATTCGATGGGAAATGAGCTCATCTTCCATTTGAGACCAACCCCAAATCGCTACGACGAGTAGAACCGCAGATATTTGGAAAAAACTGAACATTTGAAAAAAATGAAAGGCTTCTACCCCTTAAAAATGCCAAAAAATATAGATTTTCAAAAAAATCGAAAAAAATACATCTGACAGTCGTTTCCTGGCTAAAATCCCCTCAGATTTTCAATAGAATCATCAAAAAAAATCCATCTCTAGCCGTTCCATAAGAGTGTCCATTTTGCCCCACTCTCCCTTATAATTACGTAGAATTACATAATTTTGAACATTAATAAATTAATGATTGAAAAGAATTAAAAAAATTCACATATTCTTCGCATCCCCAACATATCCGACTGGATGACCACCTGAAAGAAAACAAAATTAATAAATTGACTCAAAAAGGAAAAGGATTAATGGGCCCTGTAGCAACGGAATTCCTTGAAACTGCAAAAAAAATGTAAGCGAAGAGTGACAACATAAAAACTCGACTTTGCAGCAAACTCCTTTATTGGCTGCAATGACTCAGGAGTAGGCTTCAATGTGAGGTTTAAAAGAGAATTTTCTTACTTTTACTTCAAAAGGTAGTGAATTTGTCAGGAGTGATACGCATAAACGTTTGATGAATTGAACAAAGGTCTCCAGAGAATGCCCTGTTTCCGTCAATTCCAAGATACTTCCGAGAAATGGTTGTCAACCGTGGACTAATTTATCTCTTTTTTTTCTCCAAAATTATGTTATTATTTATCAATGAAGAATTGGTATTTCCCAATTTCCATGAAATGTCAATTTTCCTTCTAGTGTAAATGATTTACACAGCGTCTTTAATTTAGTTCCCACAATATTACTCTTTTGTGAATTTCCAGACTTTGTCGTTATGAAATTTGGATAGTCTGAAAAGCTATGATTCTTCCTCTACACACCGAACAAAACATTTGTCTGCCTGTGTCAAATGCTTCCTGTGCATGTAAGGTGGTGCAATTTTGGCATAAATACCAATGACTGCATGGTAAACACACGATGTTCAAAATTGAGTATCTACACCTTGTGCACACCGAATTGTCAATATTATTAACTGAAATATTGGAATATAACCATTATTTTCTACATAACATTCTTGCGGCTATTCAGATAACTTACGCATCAACACTTTGAGATTGGGATCAGCGGCATTTCGTCGTAAGATCGGTATTCCCTCGTCCTCCTCGACGCCATGAATAATGACATTTTCATTCATTATGTGCACATCTAGAACAGTAAGCATTTTTTTAGTCAATTCTGTATCGTATTTGCTTTCAAAATTATGTGAAATATATCAACCTCTATTATGATTAGGCATAGTTATAAATATATCAAGTTGCGCTACACTAGTTATAAGGATATCATTCTCAAATGCTGGTGATACGTGATTATAACAGAATAGAAATCGTGGTATGTCGAGCATCTGATTTTCGTAGTAATCCCACATACGATTCAAGACTATTTCACGATTTTCATACGTTTGTCGACGAGTCCGCCTTATTTGAGAGCCTCTCCTCAAAGATATCGCCTCGATATGAGTTAATGCTTCGACATTCTTCAAATTGACTGAAAAGAACAAAAAATTATTTGTGATGACTCTTCTTCATTATTTATATCCTTTTTCATTTTTTTCTATGTTTACGAGCTATAGGATCTGTATCAGTTTGAGCCAAATTTTTTTCCTCAGTATCTACGGAAATAATGTTAGTAATATACAAGATGACATCAGCGTCCACCTTACAATTTTTATGGGTTTGAAGAATCGTTAATTACAATTCTAGTAGCACCAAAATCAGTCGAATCAAATAGAAGAAATTTTGAGTCATAAATTTTTTTTTATTGTTGCAACATCGAATAGATTCTCGAAGTGATAGCAAATGCGACAATCCTGCTGATATCGAATGGAAGCATTGAGCAGACATCGACTGTAGCACTTTTAGAGACGCTGGATGCAGCAATTTCTAAAATTACCGAAAAGATCCATGCGAAATCATTCAGATGATTATTCTTCAATTTGATTGATTTTTGCACTATTGCAATTGTAATTTCTTTTTTTTTCATCCCGAGAATTCGTAAAGTGCGTGCTGACGTCGCCCTGATTTTTAATTTTTGAAATATGAGCATTACCAATGCTTTTGTCGTAAAAAAAATCAATCATCAATGTTAGTGAAAATTTTTGTCAACGGAGTGCGGGAAATTGTGCGGAAAAATAATATATACAGTCACTGATATTATTGCGAAATTCTACTCTTAGATTATTTGATTCTCGATTAACAACAAGAATTACTACCTGTGAATTCCCAAATCCCAGGGTGAGTGCCCATTCGACGGTGCGATATTCGATGGTAAGCCTCAATAAAGTTATTCGTCCTTTGTACTATGCGGAACATTGAAAAAGTGATTGGGGTTACTCGAGTTAACCACCAACTTTGAAAATAATCAAGAACTTCCCGAAAAACTGTGATACGTCCGGCGACGTATTTCGGATGAGCCAAACATAAGCATGAACAATGACGCCATGAGGGAGTAGTGCCAATCCCAATAGCTTTCTGTAAAATGCTAAACCTATATCCCAGTTAGATAACTTATCTATTCCCGCTTGACCTTTTTTCGCCTTCAATTTTCTGAAAATAGCCTGCAAATAACAGCATTCATTACAACAAACATACAATAAGTTAGATCATCTAATTGAAGAAGGGAAAAGGCAAAAAGAATATTCGCTGATGCAATATTTACTTTTTAGTTTGGATCAAACTTTCACTATTTTTAAGCAATTTGTGGGGGGGAGCAGTGGAAGAATTCCATTAAACTACTATGCTATCCTGGCCCATGCTGCAAGTGTTACGTATAAGAATTGACTCGAGATGATTTATTCCGAGAAAAACCCCCAAAATATAATTCAATCCCGATTAATTCTTCATTACGTTAAAGTTTCTCTACTTTTTGGAATATCAACCGATTTCCGGGACTAGAGATATAGAATGATTTCGTTACTCACCTTGTTGATTCTTTTCCTAATCCAAATCCTTGTCGGTGGATGTAAATTGTCTTTATATGTATATATTCAGTGTCAATGTTCACTATTAATGTTCACTTTTGCTAGTCACTTTCCTATGTGCACTTTCTATGTGCACTGAAAATATTATAATTTAGTAAAATAAAATGAGCTCACTTGGTTTTATATTTTCTCCTGCGACTCTATCGTGAGATGCTGACGATTTTATGTATTAATTTTTGATTTGTTTTTATTTGGAAAAACGAGTTTTAATATATTTGATTTTATTTGAATGAAAAGGAGAGAGTGATCAGCCGCACCGGTATCTGCGGTGTTGATCGGGTTTGATAGAATAGTCAACCGCACCGTTTTCTGCGGTGTTGACCAGGTAATATTTATGGACGAATAGGTAGAGTAAGGATAGAGTAGTCAACCGCACCGTTTTCTGCGGTGTTGACCAGGTGTTTTATTGAATAGTCAACCGCACCGTTTTCTGCGGTGTTGACCAGGTAATATTTATGGACGAATAGGTTAAATGAAATAAGGATTGAGTAGTCAACTGCACCGGTATCTGCGGTGATGACTGGGTTTAAATTTTAGGCTCTGAAAAGGAATAAATGATTAATTAAATTAATTAAACTCGGTTTCCACTTTAATGATTTTAAATTTATTTGAACAAAAAAAAAGTTTTGTTCCTATCAACGCGAGGCTTCGTCAGATCTCAGGATAAAGAGGGAAAATTATTTCGTTCGATTTAATTCGGTTCGAGAAAATATTTCATTTGAGAAATAAAATTAAAAATTATTTGAATAAAAACTTCGATAATAAAAAAAATTCTAAGTTGTGATTTAATAAAAAAAATGTTCTAAGTTCCGATCGAATAAAAATTTCTAAGTGTCTACTGACTGAAATTTTTATAAGTCCCGAGTGAGTTACCGCGACCGCGTCCGGAGGAGAGGTCTTTACCAGTTGAAGAGGAGCGATGAACTGACTGAACGAGCCTCGCGCATCTAGGTACATGGACAGTTCGGCCGCTTGAGCCGGTAGGGTGGGAGTACAATAAGTGGGGATGTGCTGTGAGTTTCTGGCGCAACTAGGTGGCTGGTGGTGACTGAGCTGGTGGGGAGCGCCTTTCTTCTACACTTGTGCTGTAGCCTGTCCATGCGCTGAGGCGTATATATGTATCTTAGGCTATAGTACTTTTACAATAAAGATTATTACATTAAAAATACAATTTTGTTGTTTTCTTATTTTTAACCTGATTTTTGACATGATAATATATTGTTTTTAATGATTCTAAACAATTTCAAAGTTGATTTTTCACTCTTCGGAACTGGCTTCCTTTTTACGTCCTGATGTGTACCTTATAAACCGATTTTGTCAAATCCCCTTGGAAGTGGGACAAATTGACAATTTTCTATATTTGAACTTATTTTTGGCTAAATGAACGAATTTTAGTATCAAAAGTTGTAAATTATTTTTTTATAAACAATTGATTGTTAATAACTTTGTTAGTTAACAATATCTGGAATCGTGCTATAGTGCATCTAAAAGGCCATTGAATTTAATGATTTTCAGCGTCGGATTCAAGTCTTTAACTTTTATAGTTTCGGAGTTATTTATATTTAAAGTCGGATGACCTTGAAAGTGCTATTTGTTAATAACTTTTAAAATAATAACTTTAAAAATATAAACTCAATTGCGTCTGGAAGAGACTATTTTTATCTATTGTTTAAATTTGGATTCATCTCCCTAAGTTAATAACTTTTGTTGTTATTCAATTATTAAGTGTTACGTATTGATCTGCGTGATCATACGTATTTTTCAATAATAATCAAGAATAACTAATAATTCAGTCGAAAAGGCCCACAATTCCAATGTCTGGACCAACTTACCCTGAAAGAGGTCAATAATACATGAAAGTACATTAAAAGTTGAAAGTCAATAAAATCAGAAAGAAAAACATTAAAATTCATTGAAAAATCTGAAAAGTCCATCAATAAAGTATGTTAACAAATCAAGCAAAACGAACAAAATTGTCAAAAACAAGTAAAATATCATTGAAAATGTTTAAATACCAATTTGCAACAAATTCCTGTCAATAGAAACAAAGATATACATGTTTAAAGGCCAACGGAAAAGTATTGACCGTGCCGGCCTTCAGCGACCTTCACTGAGTAGGTGCGCGCAGCCACACGCTGTGGACAAAACTTCCCCCACCAGTGACTCTCATAACTCTATGTCAAACTTTTGAAAAATCATAACTCTTTTGAATATTAAGATCAAGAAACGATTCCGATGCTAAAATTCGTTAAATAATTTGAACTAACGATTCCAGAAGGAGAACAATTGAAAAATCAATTTGCAACATAATTTGTTATAAACAATTTATGTAAAAACTCATTGTAAAAATACGAAAATGGACGTAAAATGTAGTTGACATCGAGATATTGGAGTATACTGAAAATCAACTCTTAATATTCATAATTAACCGAGATATGAATTTTATAACATATACACACACATACATTCAAACTTTTTATTTCTGAACTTTCAAAAATTCATAGCTTCCAAAATTATGATGATTAAGAAACCAAACTAGTACTAAAATTAATGAAAAAATACAAGCTACACAATGCGCTAAGAAAATTTGACAAAAGTTAATATTTACAATAATTTGTTATAAACAATTTACATGAAAAACCATTAGAGAATTATTAAAACCTATAGAATGCAAAGATAATCACATCAGGAAAATATAACCTCCAGAAATGAAAACGATAAAAACAATAGCAACAAAGTTATTCAACATTTAAATTTATTCACATATATATAGATATACAAAATACATGGCAAATATTCAAAAATCAATAACTTTTATAATAATCAATATTAAGGAATAATTTCCATTTGTGAAATCATCAAATAATTCAAACTAAAAGTTCATAAAAGAAAATTTAAGAAAAACCAAAATTTATGCAAAACCATTTTTGGACTTAAATTAACAATTGAATAACAACAAAAGTTATTAACTTAGGAAGATGAAACCAAGTTTGAAGAATAGATAAAAATAGTCTCTTCCAGACGCAATTGAATTTATATTTTTAAAACAATTATTTTACAAGTTATTAACAATTAGAACTTTCAAGGTCATCCAACTTTAAATAGAAATAACTCCGAAACTATAAAAGTTAGAGAAATGAATCCGACGCTAAAAATCATTAAATTCGACGGCCTTTCAAATGCATTATAGAACGATTCCAGATATTGTTAACTAACAAAGTTATTAACAATCAATTGTTTATAAAAAAATAATTTACAACTTTTTATACTAAAATTCGTTCATTTAGCCAAAAATAAGTTCAAATATAGAAAATTGTCAATTTGTCCCACTTCCAAGGGGATTTGACAAAATCGGTTTATAAGGTACACATCAGGACGTAAAAAGGAAGCCATTTCCGAAGAGTGAAAAATCAACTTTGAAATTGTTTAGAATCATTAAAAACAATATATTATCATGTCAAAAATCAGGTTAAAAATAAGAAAACAACAAAATTGTATTTTTAATGTAATAATCTTTATTGTAAAAATACTATAGCCTAAGATACATATATACGCCTCAGCGCATGGACAAGCCAAAGCACAAGGGTAGAAGGAAGACGCTCCCCACCAGCTCAGTCACCACCAGCCACCTAGTTGCGCCAGAAACTCACAGCGCATCCCCACTTATTGTACTCCCACCCTACCGGCTCAAGCCGCCAAATTGTCCATGTACCTAGATGCGCGAGGCTCGTTCAGTCAGTTCATCGCTCAACTTCAACTGGTAAAGACCTCCTCCTCCGGACGCGGTCGCGGTGACTCACTCGGGACTTAGAATAATTTTACTCAATTTGGACTTAGAATATTTTCAGTGAATCGGGACTTAGAAAATTTTCAGTCGATCGACACTTAGAAAATTTTTATTGAAGTGGAACTTAGAATATTTTACTCAATTTGGACTTAGAATATTTTCAGTGAATCGGGACTTAGAAAATTTTCAGTCGATCGACACTTAGAAAATTTTTATTGAAGTGGAACTTAGAATATTTTTACTCAATCGGAACTTAGAATTTTTCTGTCAATCGGAACTTAGAATATTTTTATTAAATTACAACTTAGAATTTTTTTTATTATCGAAGTTTTTTTAAATCCAAATAATTTTCAATTAATCAATTCTGATTTTTATTATCAAGTGAAATATTTTCTCTCGACCGAATTAAACCGAACGAAACAATTTTCCCTCTTTATTCTGAGATCTGACGAAGCCTCGCGTTGATAGAAACAAATCAATTTATTTGAATAAATTTAAAATCATTTGAGTGAAACCGAGTTTTTTTTTATTAATCAATTATTTCTTCCTTTTCAGAGCCTTAAAAATTTAACCTGGTCAACACCGCAGATAACGGTGCGGTTGACTACTCTTTCCTCCCTCAACCTATTCGGCCTTAAACATTACCTGGTCAACACCGCAGATAACGGTGCGGTTGACTATTCTATAAAAACCTGGTCAACACCGCAGATAACGGTGCGGTTGACTACTCTTTCCTCCCTCAACCTATTCGGCCTTAAATATTACCTGGTCACCACCGCAGATAACGGTGCGGTTGACCATTCTATAAAAACCCGATCAACACCGCAGATAACGGTGCGGTTGATCACTCTATCCTTTCAATAAAAATAGAAAAATACATAAAACTCGCTTTCTATCATTAAATCATAATCAAATCGTCTATGTACACCTTTATCCGTCAGAATCTCATAATAGAGTCGAAGGCAGAATTTTAAATCAAACAGTGATAATTTTGTGAATCCATATTATTCTTTATTATAGTGAAGGTGAAATCAAGGCAAATAAATACAGTGACAGAAAAGTGAACAAAAGAATTCGAACTAATTAAGAAAACAGTAAAGAACAATTATCGTGCAGTGACTATCTACGTAAAGCTTGCGAGAGGAAGACCAAAGTGACCTGGAAAAGAGTAACACGGTGAGTAACGAAATTTTCTGACTCTCTAGCCCCGGAAGTCGATTGATATTCCAAAAAGTAGAGAAACTTTAACGTAAATGGGAATTAATCGGGTGTGAATTATATTTTGGGGATTTTTCTCGGAATAAATCATCTCGAGTCAATTCTTATACGTAACAAAATGGTGCTAAGTGTGGGGTAATCGAAAGTTTCGTTCCAACTGTGTTGCAACCGTGCCTTCTTCTTCTTTTTTTTTTTTTTTTTTCATTTTTTTTTCTTTATACAATTTAAATTGGCCACACTTTAGCAATTTTGTGTAACAAAATGGTGCTAAGTGTGGGGTGGTAATAGAAAAATTTCATGTGACCTGTGTTAGAGTTGTGCTTCCTTTTTCTATAATAATTTTTGTTCTATCGTTCAACATCAATTCAAAGTAAATTCTTTTAATTACGGAATCTCTATCCACTTAAAACTCCATTGTGACTTATTCTCGAAATTATTCATTTTTTTGTTTCAAATCATCCAAGAAAATCCTTTTACATGAAATTCAATCAGTACGTTCTATCTGAAAGTGTCATAGTTGAATTAAATCAAATTAATTGAATCGAATTAATTAAATTACAACTAAACAAAATTTTTCTTTTATATTTAATTACTCCATTTTCGGGTTTTTTTTTCATGAACAATCGATTATTCCAATTTTAAATTTTTTTTTGTTTGAACATTCAATTATTCCAATTTGGAATTTTTCATTTTTGAATTCTTTTTTTTTGGATTTTAAATTATTCCAATTAAAAATTTTTTTTTGACATCCAATTATTTCATTTTGAAAATTTTATTTAAAATTTTTTTTTTTTTTGACATCCAACGATTCCAATTCAAAAAATTTTTTTTTTGAACACTCAACTACTCAAATTTTCAAAATTTTTTTGTACATCCTATTATTCCAATTTAAAATTTTTTTTTTGTGTGTCATTCAATCGTCCCACTCTTGAGGAAATTTTTTTTTATATATACTTACAATCAATTAGGTTCATGTTTATAGACCATCAATTAGCCGATGAGTATTTAAATCGTTTATCCATAAATAAAATTTATTTTTTCTCTCTTGAATAAATTGAAATAAAATTTTTTTTTTATTATTATCATTAAATTCTTTCCATTGTCTCCAACAACATAGAATCAAGTTGATTTCAATTCACCTTTGACTTAAATTTTTTTTTGTTTTGAACTACTTCAAGTACATATAAAAAGTTTTTTTTATATATATACAATTTATCATCATTAATTTCATTCCTTTTTTTTTCAACTCATTATTACTAAATTTTCATTATGGAATCCCCAACTCTAGAAGAAGCACGACTTCTTAATGAACAATTAGCGGAAAAATTAAAACTTATAGACGAACAAGCTAAACTTATCCAAGAATTACACAGTCACAATCAAGACCTTCAAAATAATGTTCGCGAATTGCAAGGCAATAGTAATAAAAATTCAGGTAGTCCATCACGCGATGAAAATCAAGAATGTCACGATTCACCAAACACTAGTAATCCACAGTCGGGAGATCCTCAACAAACATCCAATTCGGTTGATGAAATGATGAGGGTCCTAACATCTGAAATCACAAAAATAAGAGATGAGTTAAAGAATATTAAACAAATGCCAGATACTAATGTGAACCACGACGAATACAGTGGTCAGGGTAATTTCAGATCCCCTCATACAGAATGTCACATACCTCATATTTCAGTTAAAGACGCTTTATATTATGTGCCAAAATTTAATGGAAACAATATGTCGGTTTCTCAATTTATTAGAACTTGTGAGAGGGCTTGTGCTATGATGAGTCATCAGGCCATGCCAGTATTTTTAGAATTATTACGTTCAAAATTTGAGGGAATAGCTAAAATTGCCGTAGAAAATATGGAATATCTATCGATTTCTGATCTAGAATCTAAATTGCGTGATCTCTTCGATCCATTGTGTACTGCTAACCAATACAAAGCCGCTCTGCAAGGCATAATGATAGAGGCTAATGAGCATGTTGCAAGCTATGTAAATCGTGTTCAAACGCTTTATCTTGACATTATTAACGCTGAAATTCGTGAAAGACCCGGCTTCACCCAATTAGATGCACTAAGAATAGAAAATGATGCTATTAATTCATTCATGAACGGATTACCGCCTACTTTGAGAATTCAATGTCTAGCTAAGCCTCACAATACATTATCTCAAGCTTACAAGGCCGCCACTGAAGTCTATAAAACTGCTCAACTAGATTTACAAAGATTTGGTGATTCTGCTAGATTTATTGGAATCACCCAAACATTAGAGTCCCCTCAAAACTTCGAAAATTCAGAATCAAGTAATTTTAATCGATCGAAAAAACGTCAGCCACCACAAGGCACTAATAATTCTACTGTCCCGAACTCTCAATTACAAAGTCATCAGAATAATCATAACGGAAGTTCTCAAGTCCCAGAAGATATTTCTCAAAATTTGCAATGTAATTCAAACAATTCTAATTATCAAAATCGAAACAACAATAATAATGTTCCTCATAATCCTTATCGGAATAATTACCCAAGAAATTATTTTAATGGGGGCAATGCTAATAGGAACTTCAATCCAAATAATCGCAATTTTTCCCGAGGTAATCATAATCAAAATTCCATCCCAAATCAGAATTTCGGAAATTCCAACTATAATAACAATCGTCAATACGCTCGCAGTAATAATAATAATAATCAAATTAATTCGAATAATAATCCTAATCAGCCAACAGGCCGAAGTCCTTCAGCTGATTATGATCCAAATAAATTTTGTGAATACTGTCGCCGTCGGGGACATGACTTAAGTGAATGCCGAACATTACGTAATATTTGGTCGAAAAGAGAGTCTATTATTGCATCAAAAAACGAATCTCGTCCCGAGGTGAATTCCAATGGGTCCCTGGGGAATGCAACGAGCGAAATCCCGTTGAACAATCACCCGAGACAAGCACAACAGAGTGCTCAAACGAATCAGCAACCACTGCAACCAAACCCGTCAACGTCGCGTCAATAAATTTACAAGAATCTAAAATACCATCTTTTACTCTCAACTCAAAAGAATTATGTACTTCCACTATGGTAATGATAGACAGTGGAGCCGAAGTAAATTTGATAAAATCAAACATATTAAATTCAAATCAAATTATCGATCATAACGATATAATTTATTTAACGGGAATTACAGACAGCCGCACGGCTACAATAGGAAGTACAGTCCTTCAAATTCATAATTATCCTGTAAAGTTTCACGTAGTAAAAGCCGACTTTCCTATTATTTACGGAGGAATAATCGGTGCAAATTTTTTTGATGAATATAAAGCAACACTTTCCTATGAAAATCGAACTTTTGCATTTAAAGACGTAGTTATTGAAATTAATTATGACGAACATCAACTAGTATCAAAACACTCTACTCGCGCCTTTCTAATTAGATTAACCCAAGATTCACTAAATGCCGGTACTATACCAGATTTCCGCATTTCAGAAGAAATTACTTTAACTGGAGGTTTAGAAGCAAATTTCGGAGGTTATACTTATATTCGAGCTCACAACAAGTCAGATCAGGATATTCACATCCCTACACCAATTGTCAAAATGGGTCAATGCTGCTGGCTCAACGCCAAAACTGAAAATGACGAAGAAAATGCACAAAATATTTCCGATGATACCAATGAAAACTTATTACACAAAGAACTCACTAACGAGGCACTACTTAATAGGCAGTCGAACGTAGACTCCAACTTCATTTTACCTTACGAGAAAAACTCTAAGGTCACTAGAATTAATTATATACTTGAACAAAGCCCACACGCGGGTACAATCAATCATTTATCATCGGAACCATTACAATGCCATTCATTCACAAATACAACTAATATTAACACAATCACAGCTGACAAATTGACCCCAGAAAGAGCTAATATCATAAAAGATTCAATTCATACTGACGAAATTTCAATCGAAGAAAGACAAGTACTAAATAATCTTATTGAAAATAACCAGGACCTGTTCGTATTGAAAGCTGAACCCCTCGGTTGTACAAATTCTATTTTTCACCGAATTAATACAGTAGATGACGCTCCAGTTTTTAAAAGACAGTATCGATTTCCTCCTAAACACAAAGACGAAATTTTAAAACAATGTGCAGAATTAGAAGAAAGGGGAATAATACGTCCTTCTGAGTCTCCATACAGCACACCTGTGTGGGTTGTTCCAAAAAAGGAAGATTCACAGGGGAACAAGCGTATGAGAATGGTAATAGACTATCGGAGTCTAAATGAGAAGACTATAGGGGATGCATATCCACTCCCCAACATTAGCGAAATTTTAGATCAATTAGGAAACGCAAAATATTTTTCTACTTTTGATTTAGCAAGCGGATTTCATCAAATACCCATTCACCCAGACGATATTCACAAAACAGCTTTTTCAACTCCGTATCAACATTATGAATTTACTAGAATGCCATTCGGGCTTAAAAATGCTCCACCAACATTCCAACGAATGATGGATAAAGTTTTAATAGGACTTCAAGGAAAAGAAATTTTCGTTTACATGGATGACATAGTATTATGTTCTGAAACATTAGAAGAACATGTAGAAAAATTTAGTAGATTATCGGAAAGACTTAGGAAAGCAGGATTACAACTCGAGCCTGATAAATGTCATTTTCTTTGCAAATCTATCAATTATTTAGGTCATATTATATCAATTGATGGTGTTCAACCTGATCCAAAAAAATTAGAAGCTGTTAAAAATTTTCCTAGACCCACTAATCAAAAGAACATTCGACAATTTCTTGGACTGACAGGATACTACAGACGTTTCATTCCTAACTACGCAAAAATTTCAAAACCACTGACTATTCTCTTACATAAAGACGTTAAATTCAATTGGGGTGATGATCAAAATCAAGCTTTTATTGAGTTGAGGGATATTTTGTGCAAATCTCCCATCTTACAGTACTCAGATTTCACTAAAGAGTTCATAATAACCACCGACGCAAGTAATGTCGGCATAGCAGGAATCCTCAGTCAAGGTGACATTGGTAAGGATCTCCCTATCGCTTACATATCTAGAGTATTAAATAAAGCTGAAACAAATTACTCGACTATCGAGAAAGAGATGTTAGCTATCATATATTCAGTTCAATATTTTCGTCCGTACATATACGGGAGAAAATTCACCTTAGTCACAGATCATAGACCATTAACATGGCTCAATTCGATTTCTTCTCCAAATTCAAGAGTAGTTAGATGGAGATTAAATATGCAGGATTTTGACTATAGGGTAGTGTATAAGCCAGGGTTGGTAAACGCAAACGCTGATGCATTATCTCGTAACATTTCGCCTGAAGAGTCGTCTCAAACAGAAATAGAAGAAATTAATAGTGCAAACATTCACGTTATTGACATAAAAAAATTATTCATTTTAGAAGAAGATAGTAGTCCAGAAGTTAACAAATTCAAAGAGAAAATGAGAATTGAAATAGAGTCGAGCGAGGAGGAAGAAATGAGGCCTGATCCTTATGATACAGGTCAAGACAATTTACACAATAATCATTTATTTACATACAATAATGTAGAGTCTATAGAACATATAGAAAATAATTTATAAACATTTCTCTCATCATTTTAATTCCTCGAATCTCGATAATGAGCGTTAAGAGAGCTCAAATTATTTAAGGTAACTCTTCACGCGATTAACGGATGTGCAATCAGTACCATGACATAATCGATACGATACTAAATTGAAAATTTAAAGAGCATTACCATGCCGTATCAATCCTCAAGAAGTTGGAATTGATAGTAAAATTCTATAAATTTTATTTTCTTCTTCTATCATCTCTCTCTTCATAATGAAAATGTCATAATCAATGTTAATGGTAACGGGAAAAAAGTTCACAAAAATAAACTCCGCTTGTCACAATTGTAATCAAACTCAGTAATTACTAATAATATAAATCATTAAGAAAAACTCTCGATATATATTAATACATAGAAACCTTTGTAAATGCTATCGTAAAAATCAGTATTTATACAGAAAACTTGTTAGATCACTTAAACATTGTTAGATCAGTGAAAAAAAAAAAAAAAAAAAACAGAGATATAGAAATGTAATAATTGATTGTTAGTGTAATTAATATAGAATACATACACTTCAAGAAAAAAAAAAAACCGAAAGTCAGCACTGAAATTTGTTCCAGACGTCGCGACAACATTCTACCCATGAACAACGTAAATGCCAGTCCTCATCAAATCTTCGAAAAAAAAACGCTCACATATTGTCTTGTTTCACAACAAAGCATGAAACACTCACCTACAATTATTGCTTGATGCCTATAAAATCCCTAAACATCAGACCTTCATATTTATTTTCATAGAATTCCTTCAAACAATTCTCATTGTCTGCAAATACCCTGATTAACATGGAACGTAACTTGATTCTCGCTGACATGCACTTATACTTAAAGGACCTACCCTTTAGAAATCAGAGAACAAATCATTAAAAATTTAACTGAGTATGAAAAATTGCTACGCGAAAAGACCTCTGAACATGAAGAACCTTCAATAGTTTATAATATGGTTACTCTATTAGAAAAAGCCTCATATCCTATGGATATTAAAGCTGTCCTAGGTATGATTGGAGATAACATTCATACAATACGACTAAATACAATTCCTGAAATCATAGAGGTAGCTTTTGGTGATGAACCAATCTGGAAACTACAGTTGAAGGCTTGCCTGAGGGCTGCCTCCGCATTAAAATCATTCTTACAATGAAAGAAACCCGCTTAGTTTATCACCTGATGGAACAGTAAATCGGATAAGTGATATGCTGCTAACTTCAATGTATTAACGCTAACTGCCAAGCATGAGTTGCAAATAACCCCAGCTAATTTACAAACACTCCATTTACACTATCAACAAAGTTCACAGATGTCTTCTAAAGAAAAATCAAAAATCGTACCAGGATCTGAAGCTATTAACCAAGTCAGAGAGCAAATAATGAAAATGTCACTCGACCTAAAACTTGCTGGACAATTACAAATTGACTCAGTCACCTCGCCCACCACGACCTCGAGCTATAGTAGAAGTGAGGAGGAAAAGGAAATTGTTGAAGAAGTTGGAGTGGAACTAACGAAGATGGGACAAGTATTGTGGAGTTTCTCTAGCTACTTGCAGAGGAAGGTCCATAAGCTACGAGAAGAGGAACGGCAAGTGGCAGATATTTTGGAAGAACAGCCATACAAAAAACAACATTGGCTTAAGAGATGGAGGAAATGAAGTGAAGCACAGCGGAGTCCCAGAATTATGTTCATACGTAGTAATAAGAGTCATTATTGTTAGTACCAATGGAATGTGATTTCTTACCAATAACAACAACAAATGCGGTGCATGACGGACTTCGCATAATTACCTTTAAACACATCAGATAGCAAATTTAAAAAGCTTCTAAAGAAAAATTTGCACTCTACGCATGCCGCATGACTTTTCTTTTTATGTCTTTCCTGCATAAACACAAGTTTAGTTATAATAAATAAATCATATTACAGGATAAAAACGTACTAAGTCATGGCTCCAAATAAAAATATGACCCTTGGGAACATGAGCAGTTTGGAACGCAGGAGAATGATTGTTGTATTGAGAAAAATTGAACGAAAAGCAAGGAAAATTGGAAAGCAACAGATAGAGCTGGCCGATAGTTTACTCAACAGGATTTGCCTGTTGAAAGACATCGAATGGGCATTCAGGCTTGAGAAGGGGAAAAGAACAAAGGAAAAGAACAAGTTCCTATCGCCAGGGGAATTGTTCGATGAGTTCGTGAGTGCATGCTTGAGTGACACAGACCCTGAAGAATCAGCAGATGAGGACGGTAAATTTTCATCGGACGAAGACCAAGACTTCAAGGAAGATGAAGACCCAGAACCACCAGCTGCAGCTGCTCAATTAGTGTCTAGTAATGAGGAAGTCATCGAGAGATTTTACATTATATTATAGTATCCGAAAATTTCCGATTGTTAGAGAGAAATAAGTTAAAAGGGGTTTGGAGTCGATAAATACTGCGGAAAGGACGAGCCGCGGGGTCCCCTATAGTTTTAGGATTAAGTTAGAATAAGTCAAAAAAAAACGTTAAAAGACATTATCATATTATTCACTTTATTATTTCATTAATTTTGCTATATTTTTTTTTTTAACAACATTATACAACTATCTACATAGATGCACTATTTTTACGCATACGTGCATCAAGTACCAATATAATTTTTCTATTTTTTTTAACTACAATATTATACAAGTATATTATCCTACAAATATTAGATAAATGCACTATTTTTACGCATACGTGCATTATATAATAATCGCTTCCAATTTCCGAGAATTTTTTTTTTCTTCATCAACAAATATTAGATTAATTTGCTTAAATGCACTATTTTTACGCATACGTGCATTCTATGATTATCGTTTTCCAATTTCTGAGAATTTTTTTTCTTCATCAAAAAATATTGGGTTAATTTACTTAAATGCACTATTATTACACATACACGCATTTACATAAACATTATTTCAACTATATCATATAATGAATAATCATGAGTACATAGAATTAAGGTTTTCTCGCACTATAAACATCTTTTTTTTGCTTGTTTGGATCATAAAAGACCCGATAAGTTTCTTCAATCAATTATTATAATTATCAATGAGCAATTTTCCTTTTTTCTACCTCAAAATATTCTACACGGAATACGAGTATTTTTTTTGTACTTAGACAACATTATCATAAAAATTATCAATTAATATATATATTCGGCGATTTCTTCTTTTTATTATATACATATATATAAAGGTCGAACAAAAGTACTTATCTCTATTCAAAATATATTTGGCAGAAGATTAAAATATTAAGCGACTAAGACTTTGGAATTAAATAGCGAAGAAATTAATGAAGAAGTCGAAGATTTATCAACTGAAAGCGATACGCAAAGCGAAGAAGAAACTCCAACGGAAGTCTAAGCGATAAGAATGAAATAAGAGTATGGAGAAGAATGATAAAAATCGTGAGAAAGCTGACAGAAATTTGAAGAGATAAAATTAGAATAAGAGAATGAAGAATTTAGTCTTAGCGAAACGAAGAATGATAAAAATCGTGAGAAAGCTGAATAAGCAGAAAAACAGTAACGTTTTTTTAAACAAGTTGCTATTATCGACAACAGATAAAAGCAACTTCCCCCACGATGGAGATGTTACGTTCGCAAAAATTCGCGAGCGTACTAACTTTATTATAAGGATAATGATAGATAAGAATGAGATTCCCATTACATTTGTGACATAGCGGAGGACAAAAATTACCAATTAATCATAGTCATAAGCACGAATACAAACAAACAAACAATATCGATCATACGGAAAAGGCAGATTACGCCAAGAATTTTTTTTTTCATTTATATATTATTATTATTATCATTGTTTTAAGAATACTATTGGATTTATCTTAAGAGTTTAAACAAGTTGCTATTATCGACAACAGATAAAAGCAACTTCCCCCACGATGGAGATGTTACGTATTGATCTGCGTGATCATACGTATTTTTCAATAATAATCAAGAATAACTAATAATTCAGTCGAAAAGGCCCACAATTCCAATGTCTGGACCAACTTACCCTGAAAGAGGTCAATAATACATGAAAGTACATTAAAAGTTGAAAGTCAATAAAATCAGAAAGAAAAACATTAAAATTCATTGAAAAATCTGAAAAGTCCATCAATAAAGTATGTTAACAAATCAAGCAAAACGAACAAAATTGTCAAAAACAAGTAAAATATCATTGAAAATGTTTAAATACCAATTTGCAACAAATTCCTGTCAATAGAAACAAAGATATACATGTTTAAAGGCCAACGGAAAAGTATTGACCGTGCCGGCCTTCAGCGACCTTCACTGAGTAGGTGCGCGCAGCCACACGCTGTGGACAAAACTTCCCCCACCAGTGACTCTCATAACTCTATGTCAAACTTTTGAAAAATCATAACTCTTTTGAATATTAAGATCAAGAAACGATTCCGATGCTAAAATTCGTTAAATAATTTGAACTAACGATTCCAGAAGGAGAACAATTGAAAAATCAATTTGCAACATAATTTGTTATAAACAATTTATGTAAAAACTCATTGTAAAAATACGAAAATGGACGTAAAATGTAGTTGACATCGAGATATTGGAGTATACTGAAAATCAACTCTTAATATTCATAATTAACCGAGATATGAATTTTATAACATATACACACACATACATTCAAACTTTT
This sequence comes from Aleiodes alternator, assembly GCA_963921955.1. Taxonomy (NCBI): domain Eukaryota; kingdom Metazoa; phylum Arthropoda; class Insecta; order Hymenoptera; family Braconidae; genus Aleiodes; species Aleiodes alternator. The sequence goes on from OY998111.1 coordinate 3,214,791, forward strand.
TATTTCTGAACTTTCAAAAATTCATAGCTTCCAAAATTATGATGATTAAGAAACCAAACTAGTACTAAAATTAATGAAAAAATACAAGCTACACAATGCGCTAAGAAAATTTGACAAAAGTTAATATTTACAATAATTTGTTATAAACAATTTACATGAAAAACCATTAGAGAATTATTAAAACCTATAGAATGCAAAGATAATCACATCAGGAAAATATAACCTCCAGAAATGAAAACGATAAAAACAATAGCAACAAAGTTATTCAACATTTAAATTTATTCACATATATATAGATATACAAAATACATGGCAAATATTCAAAAATCAATAACTTTTATAATAATCAATATTAAGGAATAATTTCCATTTGTGAAATCATCAAATAATTCAAACTAAAAGTTCATAAAAGAAAATTTAAGAAAAACCAAAATTTATGCAAAACCATTTTTGGACTTAAATTAACAATTGAATAACAACAAAAGTTATTAACTTAGGAAGATGAAACCAAGTTTGAAGAATAGATAAAAATAGTCTCTTCCAGACGCAATTGAATTTATATTTTTAAAACAATTATTTTACAAGTTATTAACAATTAGAACTTTCAAGGTCATCCAACTTTAAATAGAAATAACTCCGAAACTATAAAAGTTAGAGAAATGAATCCGACGCTAAAAATCATTAAATTCGACGGCCTTTCAAATGCATTATAGAACGATTCCAGATATTGTTAACTAACAAAGTTATTAACAATCAATTGTTTATAAAAAAATAATTTACAACTTTTTATACTAAAATTCGTTCATTTAGCCAAAAATAAGTTCAAATATAGAAAATTGTCAATTTGTCCCACTTCCAAGGGGATTTGACAAAATCGGTTTATAAGGTACACATCAGGACGTAAAAAGGAAGCCATTTCCGAAGAGTGAAAAATCAACTTTGAAATTGTTTAGAATCATTAAAAACAATATATTATCATGTCAAAAATCAGGTTAAAAATAAGAAAACAACAAAATTGTATTTTTAATGTAATAATCTTTATTGTAAAAATACTATAGCCTAAGATACATATATACGCCTCAGCGCATGGACAAGCCAAAGCACAAGGGTAGAAGGAAGACGCTCCCCACCAGCTCAGTCACCACCAGCCACCTAGTTGCGCCAGAAACTCACAGCGCATCCCCACTTATTGTACTCCCACCCTACCGGCTCAAGCCGCCAAATTGTCCATGTACCTAGATGCGCGAGGCTCGTTCAGTCAGTTCATCGCTCAACTTCAACTGGTAAAGACCTCCTCCTCCGGACGCGGTCGCGGTGACTCACTCGGGACTTAGAATAATTTTACTCAATTTGGACTTAGAATATTTTCAGTGAATCGGGACTTAGAAAATTTTCAGTCGATCGACACTTAGAAAATTTTTATTGAAGTGGAACTTAGAATATTTTACTCAATTTGGACTTAGAATATTTTCAGTGAATCGGGACTTAGAAAATTTTCAGTCGATCGACACTTAGAAAATTTTTATTGAAGTGGAACTTAGAATATTTTTACTCAATCGGAACTTAGAATTTTTCTGTCAATCGGAACTTAGAATATTTTTATTAAATTACAACTTAGAATTTTTTTTATTATCGAAGTTTTTTTAAATCCAAATAATTTTCAATTAATCAATTCTGATTTTTATTATCAAGTGAAATATTTTCTCTCGACCGAATTAAACCGAACGAAACAATTTTCCCTCTTTATTCTGAGATCTGACGAAGCCTCGCGTTGATAGAAACAAATCAATTTATTTGAATAAATTTAAAATCATTTGAGTGAAACCGAGTTTTTTTTTATTAATCAATTATTTCTTCCTTTTCAGAGCCTTAAAAATTTAACCTGGTCAACACCGCAGATAACGGTGCGGTTGACTACTCTTTCCTCCCTCAACCTATTCGGCCTTAAACATTACCTGGTCAACACCGCAGATAACGGTGCGGTTGACTATTCTATAAAAACCTGGTCAACACCGCAGATAACGGTGCGGTTGACTACTCTTTCCTCCCTCAACCTATTCGGCCTTAAATATTACCTGGTCACCACCGCAGATAACGGTGCGGTTGACCATTCTATAAAAACCCGATCAACACCGCAGATAACGGTGCGGTTGATCACTCTATCCTTTCAATAAAAATAGAAAAATACATAAAACTCGCTTTCTATCATTAAATCATAATCAAATCGTCTATGTACACCTTTATCCGTCAGAATCTCATAATAGAGTCGAAGGCAGAATTTTAAATCAAACAGTGATAATTTTGTGAATCCATATTATTCTTTATTATAGTGAAGGTGAAATCAAGGCAAATAAATACAGTGACAGAAAAGTGAACAAAAGAATTCGAACTAATTAAGAAAACAGTAAAGAACAATTATCGTGCAGTGACTATCTACGTAAAGCTTGCGAGAGGAAGACCAAAGTGACCTGGAAAAGAGTAACACGGTGAGTAACGAAATTTTCTGACTCTCTAGCCCCGGAAGTCGATTGATATTCCAAAAAGTAGAGAAACTTTAACGTAAATGGGAATTAATCGGGTGTGAATTATATTTTGGGGATTTTTCTCGGAATAAATCATCTCGAGTCAATTCTTATACGTAACATAAGTAAAGTCCAAAAATGGTTTTACATAAATTTTGGTTTTACTTAAATTTTCTTTTATGAACTTTTAGTTTGAATTATTTGATGATTTTACAAATGGAAATTATTCCTTAATATTAATTATTGTAAAAGTTATTGATTTTTGAATATCTCCCATGTATTTTGTATATCTATATATGTGTGAATAAATTAAATGTTGAATAACTCTGTGGTTATTTGTTATTTTGATTTCGGATTACTACATTATATTCTTCTGAGGTCATTATCTTTCTATTCCATCGGTTTTTGTCCTTCTCCAATTATTTTTCATATTAATTGTTTATAACAATTTAGGGTAAATATTAACTTTTGCCTAATTTTCTTAGCGCATTGTGTAGCTTGTATTTTTTCGTGAATTTAGACGTTATTTTGGTTTCTTAATCTTCGTAACTTTGAAAGATATGAATTTTTGAAAGTACAGTAATAATTATTTTGTATGTGTATGTGTGTATATGTTATAAAATTCATATCTCGGTTAATTACCAATATTAAGAGTTGATTTTCTGTATTCGTCAATATATAATGATGGATTACATTTTGAGTCCATTTTTATATTTTTACTATTAAATTTTGATAAATTGTTTATAACAAATTATGTTGCAAATAGACTTTTCGATTGTTTTTCTTCTGAAATCGATGGTCTTAATTATTTAATGAATTTACCAATTGAAATTATCCCTTAATCTTTATTTTCCAAAGAGTTATGATTTTTTAAATGTTTGACATAGAATTACGTGAGTCTCTAGCGGGGGAAGTCTTGTCCCGCGCGTGTGACGTCACGCACCTACTCAATGAAAGTCGCTGAAGGCAGGCGCGGTCAATACTTCACCGTTGGCCTTTAAATGTGCATATCTTTATTTCTTTTAAAGGGAATTTGTTGCAAATTGGTATTTGAACATTTCCAATGACATTTTACTTGTTTATGATCATTTTGTCTATTTTTCTTAATTTGTTAATTGACTTTATTAATGGACTTTTCGGACTTTTCAATGGATTTTAATGGTTTTATTTCTGATTTTGTTGACTTTTAACTTTTCAATGGAATTCCATGTATTATTGACCTTTTTCAAGGTCAATTGGTCTAAATATGGCAATTGTGGCCATTTTCAACTGAATTATTAGTTGTTTTTGGTTATTATTGGAAAATACGTATGATCACGCAGATCGATACGTAACACAAGCAGGTTGATCATAGAAAACAAATAGAATCCCGAGATAAAATTTAAATATTTGAGATTTACATTACGCTGATTTTTTTATTCACTAGCGCCTAAATTGATTCATGAAAGCTTCTAGGCTGTTACTATTTTCATTGAGATAGTACTCACAGTAAGGTTGAAAAACAAGGAGGAATGAGGATCTGTGTATCTCAAGTTGTTGTAATCAATATTTTCAGCTTGTCAAGATAATTTTTTTTGTTTCTTGATTATAATCTCCTATTACATTCATGAGATAGAAACAGAAAGGCGAATAGTGACTACTTCGTATTCAAAATTTTTCAGTAACTATTGTGAGCTGCGGCTCGCAAATTAAAGGGAAATATTCGGGACAGAAGGGAGAAGGCAAGAATGAATCCAAACTACAAAAATTATCATGTAGAATAATCCTTTATTTTGAGTCTAGCTCCTATTTCTCTTTTCACAGCAGTTAAAAGTCTCTAATTAATTCATAAAAATCTCAGGGGTTGCCTCAGGGGTGATTTAAAGGGGGGGGGGGGGAATGATTTGAGTGGATCAGGAAATAATTACCGAAAATTACCGTCAACTTACCAATAGCAATTTACCGCTAGGTAAAATGACCGGGTTCTAGCGCCACGATGGAAACGTCCAACAATACCAAGCCGTGTCTCGCAATTACCGAGCAAGAGAAAAAGAAAAAGAAGGGGGGGGGGTTTTTCCTGGATAAATTCCTTTAATCCTATTTAAATAATAATTGGGACTCAGGGGTTATCCTTAATTTCGCTAGAATAACTGGCAAAAAATCGGGGGATCTCTCAAGCACTCAAGAATCCGTTATTATTGCAAATTAACCCCACAACAATATGATAGGAGAAATGCCGGTGCACGTGGCCGAGAAAATATGAAACAACTGGGCACTCGTACCTTGACTCTCTTTTCTTTTCTCCTCCTCTCAGGGATAATGACTGTAGTTCACCCTCTCTGCACTACTCCAACGGCTCTTCCACACTCTTATCTTGTTCCTTGGCTACTTTTCCCTCTACTTTTCACTTCAAATCTGCCCAAGGAAACTATCAATTCTTTTCACTCTATTCAAGAAAACGATGCAACAAGTTTCGTCTACTTTCGTTGTGTGTGTATATGCCAGCCGGCGAGGAAGATGGCCACTCTCGCTCCCTGCTTTCTCTTGAATCCGCCAGATGGTGGGTCAAGTCCCATTTTCACGCTTTCCTCTCGTTCACTCATTCACTCACCACATTCATACAGTTGGGGAGTTGGGTTTGGTGGAAAGGGAGGCTCAGGGGTTTTTTCTGGAGGCCACCCGGTTACAGAGTCCCGGGGGTAGCTTAGGTCTGGGGCCTTCCTCGGCCTCAGGCCTGGCGAATTCCTGAAAGAATGAGGTTACCATTCCTAGAAACATAGCAAAAACAAAAAGAAAGTGATGCTCTGGTCTTAGTAACTTTTATTTGGCTCGGCTCGAGGCCCCACTTTATACTCTCTCTGGCCATTTGGCATATCTCGCTACTTGCGCGAATACAAAAGAAATAAACAATGTACTGATAAAATAATAAAAAAAAATCAAAAAAACAAAGGTAACATTGGTTTTGGCAACTCCTGGACTTATCAGACGCCAGAGGAGTGCCTTCAGTCTCCTCGACTCTCAAGTAGTGAGGAAAGAAAAAGAAAGAAAAGAAATAATAATGATAAATTAATAATACTGAAGAACAGGAATAACAACAGAAGTCCGCAGCAACCTCTTCTCCGTCCAGTCTTCTCAGGGGTTCCAGTTCGTCTGCGTCATCGTCTATTACCCGAACTGCCCCATACCCCCGCTACCAGCGACAGTCGGGGCAGGAAGCCGTATCAACGTCGAGCTTCCCGCACCCGAAACATCTCCTGCGACGGCTGGGACAGTCCTTGGCGAAGTGCCCCATCTTCCCGCACTTCCAGCAGCCGGGCTGCAGGAGTGGGGAGTCCGGGTATAAGGTCACATTAGTCGGGACCCCTCTTGGCCGGCGCCCGGTAATCGGGCTGTACCTCGGATTGGTCCGGCCTCGAGGGGCTTTTCTGTCGTCTCGCCTGATCTGGTCCAGTTCTGGGGGTCGGGGAATGTACATTGTCAGGAGGCTGGGAATACAGTTTTCAGAGTCCCCCGACGCGGAAACCCCGGCGCCTGCGGACAGACCCGAGGGCCCCGCGACCGAGGGAGCCGCGGGGGGGTAGATCGTCACCGGTAGTCCGTCATGTATCGGTCTTTCTCGGTCTGAGTCGTCTAGCGATGGGTTCCTCGGCGTGCCGGTGTTGTCGACTGTCGTTGGCGGCGTTGTCGTTGTCCTCAGGGGGGGGGGAGCTGCACCTTTCGGGGTCTTCCTCTTCTCCTCTTTGTCCGACTTGGAGGCCCCTCAGATCCTCCTCCAATCCCATCATCTCGACTCGTGGGATGGGGTTGGAGTATGGTCTGAGCTGCCTCTCGAGCTCGATCTCCTCTCGCGCCTCCCTCAACTCCTCCGCCGTCTCGATCGCCCATTGGGACAATGGCGGGCTCGGAGGGAGTGTCTCCCCTCGCGGGACCCGGTACGTTGGGCGATGTACTGGGGGGGTTGGTCTCAGGGGGGTTTTCACCTTTCTCGTCTGCACCATCTGGAATAAAAGGGGACTCAAATGGGCGGAGGTCTTTAATGTGGACATGGTTAATTCGTTTCCCCTCAGGGTTCTCAAGGTCATATACTACCGGGGATACCACGTTCACCACCACCCATGGCCCCTCGTAGCGCGGGGCCAGTTTCGCCATGAAATTTTGGGATGCCTGGGAGAGAGGTCGGTGTCGTCGCAATACTACGTCGCCTAGCTCGAACTTGGAGTCCGAGCGCTTGCGATCGTAGTACCTTGACTGCTTCACGAACGCCTCCCCCATGAGCTTCTTCGCTAAGTCGTAGAAATGGGCCATACGCGCTAGTCTGTCCGTCCATTGTTGGGCAGATTCCACCTCCACCCTGACTTGTGGATTTGGGAGTTTTGGGTCCTCGACTTCGCGGCTCAGGGGATGTCGAACCAGGGGTTTGGGCTCCCTTCCTAGATTTAGGAATGCCGGGGAAACTCCGATGGACGAGTGCACCGAAGTATTCAATGCAAACGCGAACTCAGGCAAAAACTTGTCCCAATCTCGGTGGTTCTCACCCACGTAGATCCCCAACATTGGCTTAAGTGGTCGATTGACCCTCTCGACGGGGTTCGCCTGTGGGTGATAGGGCGGGGTGGCCATGTGCTTGATTCCCAACTGACTCAGGGGCATGACGAGGTCCTTGCCGACAAATTCCGTGCCGTTGTCGCTCAGGAACCAATCCGGTTTTCCCCATCGGAGTATGATCATCTCATACAGGGCCTTCCAGATCGCTTTGGCGTTTGCGTTCCTTAGGGGTTTCAGCTCCACGTATTTAGTGAACAAATCCTGCATCACCAGGAGGTAGCGGTTCTGGGATTTGCTCGGAGGTAGCGGGCCCATGATGTCCGCGGCGACCATGGACCATGGCTCTCTCAGGGACTTCTCGCGCATCATTCCCGCTGGACTCCTCGGGGGGACCTTGTACTTCTGGCACTCGGTGCATGATCTTACGAACTTCGCCACGTCTTGGTAGATACCGGGCCAATAAAAACTCAGGGCTACCCGGTGATATGTTTTCTCCGCCCCGAAGTGTCCAGCGTGAGGAAGATCATGTGCATCCTGGATTACAGCCCGCCTCAGTCCCGGGGGTAACACCAGTTTCCACCGATTTAAATCGGGGACCGTGGGGTCTATTTGTGAATTGGGTCTCAGGGTAAACAACTGTTCGTCCTCCACTTTCCAGTCTGGGAATTTTGATGGCTGTTCTAGTACTGTAATTTTCCGTCGGTGCTACCATTCGTCGGCAGTGTTCTGTATGATTTGTAAGGCTGTTAGGGAATCGGGGCAGACTCGGGATAATGCATCGGGAACAACGTGCAGTGACCCCTTCCGGTGGAGTATTTCAAAACTATGAAACTCGCGCATCTAGGTATATGGACAGTTTGGCGGCTTGAGCCGGTAGGGTGGGAGTACAATAAGTGGGGATGCGCTGTGAGTTTCTGGCGCAACTAGGTGGCTGGTGGTGACTGAACTGGTGGGGAGCGCCTTTCTTCTACCCTTGTGCTGTTAGTGGAGTCATTTAAGCAAATGAAATGCAAAAAAAAACGGGAGTAATGAAAAATATACCAATCGATAGATAAAAATTCCCTCATTAACATATCAAAAGATCCCACGGATATTGTGATCCGTTTAGTTGTAATTAATTAAAAACAAATGAGAATTCTGACAAAATGTACTTTGAACATTCGTATCTTTTATTAAGTTGCAATTAATCAGTAAGCGAAGACGCCATTTTGTAGCTGATTAAATTCGCTACGAAAAGTAAGCGAGGTCCACTAGTCAATAATGCTTCGCTAATTTAATATTAATTTTTTTAATTATTTTCGCCCGATATTTACCAAGCCATCAGCTGAGTTTTTAGCTCCGCCCCTTGGCAACGACGATCGGGTCTCGTGGAGCGCGCCGAACACCCGAAGTTCAAATATCTTTCGCTTGAATCCTTTCCTTTTTTCTTATCAATTATTATTTATTTTTCATTACTTATTTATTGAATAATAATAATAAAATAAATTATCAACTGAATGGGAAAACCGAAGTAAGAAGGTGGACGCAAAATTCCCTCTTTTTACATGACGTCTCATAGAATCGAAATTTTCTAATGATGTGAATCATCACCCCTTCCGGGCTACCCCTACGATACCTCCTAACCTCTACCTGTCGTCGTTTTCAGAATTGGAGCAGTTGAAATCGAATACGCAAAATTGTCACTTTCGTTTAGACTGCACACAAATCCTCTGTAATCACGGCGTGTTTTATAAAATGTATTATAATCTTAGTGACCTTCACAGAACTCCAACTCATCAAAAAAAATCAAAAAATGACGACACAAGAGCCATTTTTGCGAAGCTCCTTCAATTTAAAACACTGTGCGGCACGCAGTGTAATTGATGCAAATCTCAATGGAAACAAAAATTGGCTCAGTCTAGATACACATAGTTACAGAAATACGGAGGGGATTTCAAAAATATTTTTTTTGAAGGATTGGTGACCATTTGAATGAAAAAATCCAAAATTTGACCAAAAATCGACAATTTTTTATAAATAAAAAATGTGAAAATCAATTTTTGGAAAATCCCCTATGTATTTCTGTTCGAAATATTGCTTTCAAGATGCTATGGGAAATTCAAATGAAAATAATAAAAATTATTGGAGTTATGCTGCGTGTCAATTTGAAAAATCATGTTTTGAGAAAAACGCGATCGAAGTTTCGATTTATAAAATAAAAAAGTTTCGACTTAGGCTATGAATGTGAAGGAACGCCTCGGGAAAAATTCAAAATTTCATGAGAAAAAAAGGGTTTCGAGTGATAACTTTTCATGCCCGTATTTTCAGAGGCCCGAAGTAATTTTGAAAGCATGGAAAAAATATTGATTTTTTAAAAATTCTACAGTTGTGTTAGCCCTTCAGAGATAGCTTTAAATTGCTCTTTTTTCTTATTTAATTAATAATTTATTTTATTATTATTATTATTCAATAAATAAGTGATGGAAAATAATTAATAATTGATAAGAAAAAAGGAAAGGATTCAAGCGAAAGATGTTTGAACTTCGGGTGTTTGGCGCGCTTCACGAGACCCGATCGTCGTTGCCAAGGGGTGGAGCTAAAAACTCAGCTGATGGCTTGGTAAATATCGGGCGAAAATAATTAAAAAAATTAATATCAAATTAGCGAAGCATTATTGACTAGTGGTCCTCGCTTACTTTTAGTAGCGAATTTAATCAGCTACAAAATGGCGTTTTCGCTTACTGATTAATTGCAACTTAATAAAAGATACGAATGTTCAAAGTACATTTTGTCAGAATTCTCATTTGTTTTTAATTAATTACAACTAAACGGATAACAATATCCGTGGGATCTTTTGATATGTTAATGAGGGAATTTTTATCTATCGATTGGTATATTTTTCATTACCCCCCTTTTTTTTTGCATTTCATCGAAAAAAAATGTGTAGCCTGCTTGAACTATGTAGCTTGTCCGTGCGCTGAGGCTTATATATGTATCTTATGATATAGTAGTTTTACAATAAAGATTATTACATTAAAAATACAATATTGTTGTTTTCTTATATGTAACCTTATTTTTGACATATTAATATATTGTTTTTTATGATTTTGAACATTTTTCAAGTTGATTTTTCACTCATCGGAAATGGCTTCCTTTTTGTATCCTGATGTGTACCTTATAAACAAATTTTGTCAAATCCACGTAAAAGTGGGATAAATTGACGATTTTCGATATTTGAGCTTATTTTTTGCTAAATGAACGAATTTTAGTATCAAAAGTTTTTCATCATTTTTTTATAAACAATTGATTGTTAATAACTTTGTTAATTAATAATATCTGAAATCGTTCCATAATCCATTTGAAAGGCCGTCGAATTTAGTGATTTTTAGCGTTGGATTCATTTTTCTAACCTTTATAGTTTCGGATTTATTTCTATTTGAAGTTGGATGACCTTGAAAGTGCTAATTGTTAATAACTTGTAAAATAATTGCTTTAAAAATATAAACTCAATTGCGTCTGGAAGAGACTATTTTTATGTATTTTTCAAACTTGGTTCCATCTTCCTAAGTTAACTTTCGTTGTTATTCAATTGTTAAATAAAGCTTGAAAATTTTTTACATAAATTTTGGTTTTTCTTTGATTCTCTTTCATGAACTTTTAGTATGAATTATTTAATGACTTTACAAATGAAATTCGTTCCTTAATATTGATTATCCTAAAAGTTATCGATTTTTGAATTTTGCCATGTGTTTAGTATATCTATATATATGTGAATAAATTTGAATGTTGGATAACTTTGTTGCTATTGGTTTTTTCATTTCTATTTCTGAAGGTTATATTCTTCTGATGTGATTATCTCTGTATTCTATAGGTTTTGATAATTCTCTAATGATTTTTCATATAAATTGTTTATAACAAATTATTATAAATATTAACTTTTGTCAAATTTTCTTAGCGTATCGTGTAGCTTGTATTTTGCCATGAATTTTAGTGTTATTTTGGTTTCTTAATATTCATCATTTTAAAAGATATGAATTTTTGAAAGTTCAGAAATAATAAGTTTGAGTGTATGTGTGTATATATGTTATAAAATTTATATGTCGGTTAATTATTAATATTAAGAGTTGATGTTCAGTATTCGTCAATATATAATGGTGAATTACATTTCGAGTCCAGTTTTATATTTTTACAATTAAATTTTGATAAATTGTTTATAACAAATTATGTTGCAAATTGATTTTTCAATTGTTTTTCTTCTGGAATCGATAGTCTCAATTATTTAATGAATTTTGCAATTGGAATTATTCCTTAATCTTTATATTTTAAAGAGTTATGATTTTTCAAGAGTTTAACATAGAATTACGTGAGTCCCTGGTGGGGGAAGTTTAGTCCACTGCGTGTGACGTCACGCTCACCTACTCAGTGAAGGTCGCTGAAGGCCGGCACGGTCAATACTTTTCCGTTGACCTTTAAACATGAATATTTCTGTTTCTATTGAATGGATTTTGTTGCAAATTGGTATTTAAACATTTTTCATAATATTTTACTTATTCATGACAGTTTTGTTCGTTTTTCATGATTTGTTAATATACTTTGTTGATGGACTTTTCAGATTTTTCAACGAATTTTGATGGTTTTCTTTCTGATTTTGTTGACTTTTAACTTTTAGTGTACTTTCGTGTATTATTGGCCTCTTTTAAGGTGAATTGGTCCAAATATGGGAATTGCGACCATTTTCAACTGAATTATTAGTTATTTTTGATTATTATTGGAAACTACGTATGATCACGCAGATCAATACGTAACAGGATTCAATCCTGTTCCCATCCTTTCCTATAGAAAATTTTTGCCCCCGCGCTCCACATTGCCCCACCCTCCCCTACAAACATCACATTTCTTCCACGTCAATTTAGTTGATGTATTATTGATTATATTAGAGTCATCACGAGACTGAGAATCAAACTAAATCAGCTTTACGATGGAAAAAATTCACTGAAAAGTGTTTTTGTAAAATAGTATAAATGAATCGCTCAATGATGAATGAATGAATTGGATGAATCATCAACGAAAAGATGAAATGAGATAAGTGTATTTTTCAATACAAGATATTTAGGATGGTCCAAAAGGCGTGAAAATGATATTTTTAGTGCATTTCTGTGAGTATGTATGTGTGTAAGAAATCTCAATTACAGTGAAACAAACTCGGACTCAGACCCGGCCAGTCCTGGGACCATTCCGTGGGCCAGAACCAGCACTGTTGCCAGAACCACCTCCAGCAACCTTTATTTGCAAATCCGTTAATCACATCACTTTATAACAGGAATACTTACAAACTCCACGGCGGATTCTTCAATCGCAGGATTACCATCTTCAGGTATTAAAGGGAACATCCTTGCTATTTCATCTTCATCCAAATTCAGTGGAATTTTCAGAGGAGGCTCACCACCAGTGCCACGTATCACTATTTAAATTTCACTCTGTTCTTTGGTAATCTGCTTCCGTAAATCTTGCTATGTCTAGAGGAATGAAATAATTCAGTAGTGAAGAGAGGACTCAGGGATAATTCAATATTTCCTGCGCCTTAATTTTTAATAATATCTTGGAAACTGAGTGAGATAGGAGAATTTTTGTTAAAATTCCCCTATCTCGCTCTGTTTTCAAGATAATCTAAAAAAAAGATTGGGAAAAAATGTCTAGGATAAGTTCTTTTTTCGTTCATTCATTCTCCAAGATATCTCTGAAACTAAGCGAAATAGAGCAATTCTGCTTCCCTTTTTATGGTAAATTTCTAGAGCTATGAAAAGCCTCAAGACAAAATAGAGCGTATCTCCAATGGTCTTGGATATTTTCTAGACTAAAATATTGAATGAGAAAAGCAACTCATTTGGGTTTAGTTCTTCATTATTGACTTAAAGAAAATCAATACATCCTCAAAGCATTGACCAACAAAAATCAACTATATTAATTCAATTTCATTGAACATCATATCCACTGTGTCAATTATCCATTACTATTTCCCGCTTGGGGTAATGAAGGAGGAAACGGGCGTGGCAGGGGACTACCACTGATTGTCACATTGATTGTCAAATAAAAACTCATATTAAATAGCACAGACTATTTCAAAAGTTAAGTGAACATTTGAATGCAATTCATAAAAATTCCAATTTGCACGTTTCAACTTTATGAGAATGATTGGACAATGCAAATGGTATTTCAATTCAATTATTTCATCTAAGAATCTACTATTATTATATAATGGCATTTTATGACATTCAATACAGTTTGCTTATGTGGCAAAACGTTTTGTCTCCACAGATCTACTACAATTTGCACAGCAGACAACAGATGAATTACAGCACAGCCAACAAGGGAAACGACATATTGTTACGTATAAGAATTGACTCGAGATGATTTATTCCGAGAAAAATCCCCAAAATATAATTCACTCCCGATTAATTCCCATTTACGTTAAAGTTTCTCTACTTTTTGGAATATCAATCGACTTCCGGGGCTAGAGAGTCAGAAAATTTCGTTATTCATCGTGTTACTCTTTTCCAGGTCACGTTGGTCTTCCTCTCGCAAGCTTTACGTAGTATAGTCACTGCACGATAATTGTTCTTTACTGTTTTCTTAATTAATTCGAATTCTTTTGTTCACTTTTATGTCACTGTATTCATTTGCCTTGATTTCACCTTCACTATAATAACGAATAATATGAATTCACTAAATTATCACTGTTTGATTTAAAATTTTGCCTTCGACTCTATTATGAGATTCTGACGGATAAAGGTGTACATAGACGATTTGATTCTGATTTAATGATAGAAGGCGAGTTTTATGTATTTTTTAAACTTGGTTTCATCTTCCTAAGTTAATAACTTTTGTTCTTATTCAATTGTTAATTAAAGTCCAAAAATGGTTTTACATAAATTTTGGTTTTTCTTAAATTTTCTTTCATGAACTTTTAGTATGAATTATTTAATGATTTTACAAATGAAATTCGTTCCTTAATATTGATTATCCTAAAAGTCATTGATTTTTGAATTTTGCCACGTGTTTAGTATATCTATATATATGTGAATGAATTTGAATATTGAATAACTTTGTTGCTATTGTTTTTTCCATTTCCGTTTCTGGAGGTTATATTCTTCTGATGTGATTATCTTTGTATTCTATAGGTTTTGATAATTCTCTAATGATTTTTCATATAAATTGTTTATAACAAATTATTATAAATATTAACTTTTGTCAACTTTTCTTAGCGTATCGTGTAGCTTGTATTTTTTCATTAATTTTGGTGCTATTTTGGTTTCTTAATCTTCATAATTTCAAAAGATATGAATTTTTGAAAGTTCAGAAATAATAAGGGTGAATGTATGTGTGTATATATGTTATAAAATTCATATCTCGGTTAATTATTAATATTAAGAGTTGATTTTCAGTATTCGTCAATATATAATGGTGAATTACATTTCGAGTCCAGTTTTATATTTTTACAATTAAATTTTGATAAATTGTTTATAACAAATTATGTTGCAAATTGATTTTTCAATTGTTTTTCTTCTGGAATCGATAGTCTTAATTATTTAATGAATTTTGCAATTGGAATTATTCCTTAATCTTTATATTTTGAAGAGTTATGATTTTTCAAAAGTTTAACATAGAATTGCGTGAGTCCCTGGTGGGGGAAGTTTTGTCCGCAGCGTGTGACTGCGCGCACCTACTCAGTGAAAGTCGCTGAAGGCCGGCGCGGTCAATACTTTTTCGTTGGTCTTTAAATATGAATATCTTTGTTTCTATTGACAGGAATTTGTTGCAAATTGGTATTTAAACATTTTTTATAATATTTTACTTATTTATGACAGTTTTGTTCGTTTTTCATGATTTGTTAATATACTTTGTTGATGGACTTTTCCGATTTTTCAATGAATTTTGATGGTTTTTTTTTATTTTAAGATTTTTTCTCCGACCACTTGTAGATATTTGGAAACGAGGGAAAAACGGCCATTCTGGTCACTCCAAAAATTTTTAAAAAAATAACTCAAATTTTCAAAATTTTGCACCAACGTTTCGTCTGCTGTATGCAGACCTCTTCAGGGCACCATACCCCTCGAGTCATTGAGTCAGTGAGTCAGTGAGCCACTGAGCCAGTGAGTCAGTGAGATATTATTTGAAAATGCCGAGGGATGGTCGGTGGCGAGAACTCGGAGGGGCTACCCCTCGAGTCATTGAGTCAGTGAGTCAGTGAGCCACTGAGTCAGTGAGATATTATTTGAAAATGCCGAGGGATGGTCGGCGGCGAGAACTCGGAGGGGCTACCCCTCGAGTCATTGAGTCAGTGAGTCAGTGAGCCACTGAGCCAGTGAGTCAGTGAGATATTTTGATTATTGTATGTTATGTTACATATATTATTAAGTATATAATATATGTAATATAATATACTGGCATATATGAATTATATGCCAGTGAGTCAGTGAGATATTATTGGAAAATGCCGAGGGATGGTCGGCGGCGAGAACTCGGAGGGGCTACCCTCGAGTCATTGAGTCAGTGAGTCAGTGAGCCACTGAGCCAGTGAGTCAGTGAGATATTATTAAAAAAAAAAACAGTTATCAGAACGTCGATCCGGGTTTTAACGTCACAAAATGACATCAGAACCTGTCAACAACACCGCTACCCATCATGTAGCTTTTTATTTCAAAAACAGTTATCAGAACGTCGATCCGGGTTTTAACGTCACAAAATGACATCAGAACCTGTCAACAACACCGCTACCCATCATGTAGCTTTTTATTTCAAAAACAGTTATCAGAACGTCGATCCGGGTTATATATTAATAACAATTAAATATAATTATTATAACCAAATATTATTTAAGTCAAATTATTGAATTAATATACATTAATTTAATAAAATTAATAATAATTATAAATATATTATATAATTATTATTATATAATATATAATAATATATTTTATATAGAGGAGTTATATGTCATATAACATTATATGACATAAAAACAACATATCATATATGCCATTAAACAATTAAATTTATTAATAAATTAATTTTTATTAATAAATTTTATTTAGAAAATCAAATTTCGGAAAAAATATGTAATGCGCAAGCAGGATTTGAACCTACGACCCTCTGATTACATGTCAGGTGCTCTACCGCTGAGCTATTGCGAGTTACTATATTTACCATCGAATTTTTGATTCTCACATCTTTTTCTCCACCTCCCATCCACGAGGCAATGTCGCCATTAAACAATTAAATTTATTAATAAATTAATTTTTATTAATAAATTTTATTTAGAAAATCAAATTTCGGAAAAAATATGTAATGCGCAAGCAGGATTTGAACCCACGACCCTCTGATTACATGTCAGGTGCTCTACCGCTGAGTTATTGCGAGTTACTATATTTACCATCGAATTTTTGATTCTCACATCTTTTTCTCCACCTCCCATCCACGAGCGAAAATAATTATTGTTATGGCTAAAACCAGCCATAACAATTATAAGTCAAATAATATTATGAGCCGGTTAATATTTAAAATTATGATTACATAATTACATATTTATTATACATATAATAAATATATAGCATTATAATAACATTATAACATATATAATTATTATATTTATTTACATGGCATTATAATTATATATAAAAGAAAGGACATTTTTTATTTAAAAAAAAAAAAAAAAAAAAACTAAAAAAAAAAAAAAAAAAATAAATTTTAATCATATTTTTGGTATATTATACTTTGCGTGACTTTTGCGTGCATTGTGCAAATAGCGTGGACCTTAATAAATTAGCGTTGCATTGGAAAATTAAGATTTACCGAGGATTTATTGAGGAATTGATTTGGACGAATACCGGGGAAATTGGAGGCCAAGTTTGGCGTTGAGGTTATCAACAACACTCCGTTAAGCGTGTGAATATTCTCGGCATAATTTTTCATATATTTGTTAGCGTCGTTTTTCGACGCCAGTAACCGCCATTTTCGGATTTTTCATGGCGTGTTAGTTTTTTTTTATTGTGTCGCGAATTTGGATAAACGCGAAGTAATTAAAGTTTTCCCGTTTCTCGATAATTATTTTATGATTTTTTATCGGAAATTAACATTGTCGGAAATTAAAGAAATTATTGTGATTTATTATTTTTAATAATATATGTTCGATAAAATATCTGGGGATATTTTTGTTGCTGACTAGTCGGAAATTCACCTGGAAAGTTTTGTAGTTCGTTTGTATTTATTTGTAGTTCTTTTAGAATTTCGATTTCGGACGAAAGGTCGTCCTGGCGCCCAACAATTAACGTTGTTTATCTAATTTGGATTTTATTTTTTTTGGATTTTGATTTAACGGAGTTCCACTATTTTTATTCATTGCCGTGGATAGTAAAAATACGTGACAATGTAAACCGTAAGCTCTATCATTCATTGAATGTTCAATTGGTAAATAATGAATAACTAAAAATTATGACTCATAATTATTGTATCGCAAATCAACTAATCACTCTCTCGTAATGATTTCATTTCTGTCATAGATTTCTGACGCTGATTTCAATATTTTGAATGTCAACTCAAGATTTCCAGGAAACTCTCATGACTGTGCAATTTGGATTGATAGCAATGTTCAACGCCTATGAGACGAATTCACCGGCATGGAAATGAGAGAAATTTGTTAGAATCGAAATTTGTTAGGTGATTTACTTAAGATTATTAAATACTTGAGATTGATTGTATCATCATTCAGCAGTAAAGAGGTAGAACAGGATGAGTCGACTTTTTCTATCCTTCGTATTTCATTAATTTTGGAAACTAACTCAAGATTTCCAGGAAACTCTCATGACTGTGCAATTTGGATTGATAGCAATGTTCAACGCCTATGAGACGAATTCACCGGCATGGAAATGAGAGAAATTTGTTAGAATCGAAATTTGTTAGGTGATTTACTTAAGATTATTAAATACTTAAGATTGATTGTATCATCATTCAGCAGTAAAGAGGTAGAACAGGATGAGTCGACTTCTTCTGTCCTTCGTATTTCATTAATTTTGGAAACTAAGCGAGATAGTCGATTTTTGCTGAGGGTTCTTTTTGTAGAGAAGAACTAGTGCTATAAAAAGAGGTCTTATAATTAATTTTACTATTCCGCTTGTTTCTCCAGATACGACTGAAAAAGCAATGTGAGCAACAATCAACTTTTCATATTTTAACTCTTCACTACTGAATTCAACGTGCATAGGGGAATGACTCCTTTCATTCGCAGGTGACTCAGGGTATCCACTGCGTCCGTGGCTTTTAACTCTATATCGAAATTCCTTGGATGGGTCTTCAGAAGTTGCCTACAATACTAGTTTTTGTAGAGCTCGCTCAATTATCGAACGCGTGAATGGGATTTTAAAAATGAGATTCCGGTGTTTATTAAAGCATAGAGTTCCCATTATCGTCCCACTACTGCTTCCAAGATCGTCAATACTTGTGTAGTGCTACATAACATGGCCATTCAAGACAGGTTACATGTCCCTGATGTTATCGGTGGTATCGAGGAAAATAATCCAGAGTTGGGCATGTTCGATGACCTTGAACCACCTCCAGAAGATCCTATGGCTCGTGTAAATCCCGAGCTAGTGGCAGGGCGGAATCTCCGAGATAGAATTGTCCACCAGTGGTTCGATGAACAATGAAGCCTTCCAGCTCCATCTTCATCAAGATAAATTGTTTTTTTTTATAAGATAAATTGTTGTTAATATTAATTCAGCAGTATAAAGGTAGAATAGGACAAGTCCATTATTTCATTCACCAATTTAAAAAAAAAAATTAAAAATTCTCGAATATTAGGGAATTAATGGAGATACGCCCTTTTCCCCTCATTCATCTTTGAAGCATATGAAATTCTCTGCGAAAAAGAAGTAGGATGAAGAAGGCGTATCTCCATTAGTTTCCGAGATATTTTGGAGTATACTCCAAAAACCCACGAAAAAAATCCCCTTACTCTATTCTACTTTTTTGCTACTGAACTTTATCAATAACATCCATGGAAGGCATTTGATGAAGAAAAATTATTGCCACAAAATGACGAGTTTCAAACTTTGTCTTCATTTTTATTAAAGTGAACATCTGAAAAAGTATAACATTAAACTTTATAGTTATTATTTATGTATGTTAATTCTTTCAGTACATCCTCAGTCATAATATTTCTCGAATACTAATACTTAATTATCGAGGATTACGTCATAATGAACCACGTTTTTAATATCATGTCTTTTTCAGTACCTAAGGTTTGTACGTAATTGTACAATTTAAATCTAACGAACTTTGAGAAAATCAAGTCGGGGTTCTTAAGAAAATACTCTGAAAAGGTGCTCCTGAAGAATAAGCATAGAAAAAAAATATAAAGGAACAAGCAATTTTCAATTACAGAAAAAAGAAATTCAGCTGTTCCCCGAAGATGCCAAAAAAAACTTTAAATAATGGACATGGATGAAAGTCGATAATCGATTTCAGTATTGGAGAGGTATGGTAGGATGAGTTGATTTTGTCTACTCTTCATTTTCAAGTAATATCTCGGAAACTAAGTGAGATGGCGGAATTTGTGTGAATATCTTTTTTGTAGCTCTGAATTTTCTCTAAATAAAAGGATATTATAACAATTTTGCAATCTCATTTAGTTTCTGAGATATTAAAGATTGAAATGCAGAAAAAATCGATCCGACTTTACTTCTCCACTATTGAATGAAATCGAAGTTTTTAGCTCTCACCAGCATGATTGAGCATTGTGACTTGAATTTTTTCAAAATTACCACGGGTTCAGCATCTTATTACTCATATTCCTAAATGCTCCACGTATGAAAAAAGTGTATAGGAAGTTCCTATAGGACATTCCTATAGGAAAATCGTATAGCGAAGCGTATACATCTGCGTATATGGAATTCGGATATTTCCTATACGAATGGAATTTGTTGTGCTTCTATACGCAAATTAGAGCCTATATGATTTATTCCTATACGAATGAAATCTCTTGTGTTTCTATACACCAATTGGAGTCTATACGAATTATTTCTATACGAATAGAATTTTCTGTGTTCCTATACGCAAATTCAAGGCTATACAAATTATTTCTATACGACTAGAATTTCTTGTGTTTCTATACGCAAATTGAAGGCTATACGAATTATTCCTATACGAATAGAATTTCTTGTGTTTCTATACGTAAATTAAAAGCTATACGACTTATTTCTATACGAATAGAATCTCCCATCTTTCTATACGCAAATTCGAGACTATACGAATTATTTCTATACGAAAAGAATTTCTTGTGTTTCTATACGCGAATTGAAGGCTATACGACTTATTCCTATACGAATAGAATTTCTTGTGTTTCTATACGCAAATTAAAAGGTATACGACTTATTTCTATACGAATAGAATTTCTTATGTTTCTATACGTAGATTAAAGGCTATACGACTTATTCCTATACGAATAGAATTTCTTGTGTTTCTATACGCAAATTAAAGGCTATACGACTTATTCCTATACGAATAGAATTTCTTGTGTTTCTATACGCAAATTAGAGGCTATACGAATTATTTCTATACGAATAGAATTCTTTGTGTTTCTATACGCAAATTTAGCGTCTATAAGAATTATTCGTTTATGAATAGAATTCTTTCTATTTCTATAAGTAAATTAGAGTCTATACGAATTATTTCTATATGAATGGAATTTTTGGTGTTCCTATACGAAATTCGAGGCTATACGAATTATTCCTATACGAATAGGTTTTTTTGTGTTTCTATACACAAATTTAATGTCTATAAGAATTATTTCTATATGAGTAGAATTTCTTCTGTTTCTACACGCAAATTTAGTGTTTATACGAGGAAAAAATATTCGGTTATAAAACATGATTTTCAGGATTTGGGATTTCTCATTAGGAATAAATATCAAATCATATTTATTCGACTTTCAGAGCTTGGAACTGCATACAATTTGAAAGTCTCACATACAGAAATCTGATTTCAATTACCTTATCACTAATTACAATGATTGGTTTCGTGAAGCCACTTTTGTATATCAGACAATTTATTCGTTTCTGGGAAGAAGAATTCATTACATATTGAAATTCTGAGCAGCCTATCAATATTATTGAGCTCACATTTTTGAAGAAGACATATTCTTCAATCCTTCTCCAATTGATTCACAAGAGGAAATAGGAAATACTTGCGTTTGTCCCCTTCGTATGAGTGGAAGATTCTGACGCATTTTGATTCTATTTCTGAGATATTAAAACATAGCACTGTATCCATTTCAGTTGCAATTACACATAGACCCTCAGTGTCAAAGTTTTTATACAGGGTGATTTTTTTCAAACGTAAAGACAATTAACTGGAGATAGCTGGAGGTGTGAGAAGTAAGGAAAAATCTTCAAAAAAAATTTTGGATAGATATTTTTTGAATTATCAGCGATTGAAATAGGCCAATAGGCTTGGAGGATTTTGGCGCGCAAAACGGAGTGGGGGAATGAGTGGCGATGTCGCAACGCTGAATTAGCGAACAGTTGAAGCCGAGAATTTTGAATGACGGGCGAGTCGAATCATTCTTATTTTGCGTGATTCGAGTAGATGCGGAGGGTTGGCGTTATAGGTTCGTTTCTTTTGACGTTCTGAGACTTGAGTTCAAAATTTAGTTCCCTTCATTTGATACCCACGGGCAGTTTTGGGTTATTAGGAGTCCAGCATTTAGAGATGGGTGATCTCTGGAAAAAGAATCGATTCTTGAAAAATCAATCTTCAGAACAAATGATTTTGTGAGAATCGATTTTTTCAAAAAAAAAATCGAAATGAGAAAATTGAAGAATCGATTCATTAGAAAAAAAAATTAAAAAATAGGAGAATCATAGGAAACACATTTTTATGCATATGCATTAGGCTGGCCCAAAAAATAAAAATTTTCAATTTTTGTCGTTGCAATGTCAAAAACCGTTAGCTTATCCGTTGAGAGAAGAAGTGTGTAAATTTTTTTGGATTTTTCAAAATGTTTCTCAAGGCCCCGCAAACGATTGAAAGTTTCACCAAAATATTCGACCCACTGGCAGTTCGTAATTATGAAGCTTGGTGAAAAGTCAAATCATTTTATGGTGGCTTTGTGCCAGGTAGCAAAAGTTCGGGATTGGAGTAGGCATATTTTCCTGGAATTACCTGAAAACCTATGTGACTTTCCCACTTTACTACCTGAAGCAAAGCGATGAAGAATATTTTCTTTGTAAATTTTTTTATAAATATTCTTATTATTTTAATATTCTTTTTTGTAAGTTTTTGTAAAGAGCAAGTGCAGTTTCATTGAGCTGTATAATAATTTTGCAGTGTACAGAAAATATATTTTTATCAATTCTATTAGTTGAAAGAACA
The DNA here is from genome assembly GCA_963921955.1 of Aleiodes alternator. Classification (NCBI taxonomy): domain Eukaryota; kingdom Metazoa; phylum Arthropoda; class Insecta; order Hymenoptera; family Braconidae; genus Aleiodes; species Aleiodes alternator. The sequence continues at coordinate 3,237,239 of OY998111.1, forward strand.
ATGAGAATGTGAAGATTCACATTCAATTCAGCAAATTTCGTGTCAATTATTAAATTGAAATGCTGTGAGCTCGCGGGATGTCGTTATTGCTAAGCTCCACGCACCTATTGTTGAGCAGCTAAAGTTCCAGGAAATATTCAATAACTTTCAAGCATTCGGGGTATTGTTATTATTCTAAGTGATTATTTTTTTTCTCTGCAAATAAGGTCACTCGATAAATTCTGATAGACTAAGTTTGATCGTCTTGGAGATCATCACCCAAAAAAAAATATTTTTCGAATAATGGATAATTTTTTTATTTTTGCTTCCGAGTGGAAGCTTTGTTTTCGCAATTTTTTTCAGAAAAATCATAATGAGAAAAAAAGTAGACATGTATGTATGTGTGTCGGTATGTACGACTTTACGACTTTCTATTACTCGAGAACGGTGAGAGATAGAAATCTGAAATTTCGGCAAGATATCAGTTTTGATGAAGTGTATATCCCATAAAAATTTCAGCAAGATCGGTTCAATGGTTTTTGAGATATAGCAATTTTTTTTAAATCGTATGTTTCAAAATTTCTCGATTTGCGAGAGACGAATTCCGTTCAAAATTTTACTCAAGATTTGCAACCATAATGTCTAATTTTTGGCAAATTTCCATGAATTCAATCCCATTATTCTATTCTTTATTAATTTTTTTGTGCTTTTTTCCAAAAACTCGGTTTTACGACGATAGCTCAATGAATAATTGACTTAAAGACTTCAAATTTTTTCTGTATATGTAGTTTCTGATGAAGGTGGCTGGGATTGGATCTGAGGCATATCGGCTGAACGGTTCTCGAGATATTTTGAATTGAAGTTTTTCCGAAAATCGGCTGTATCTTCCAAACTTCTCATCCGATTTTATCGGGACGAAGCTCAAAAGATTCGTGTTTAGGAGCTGAACAAACCATCAATTTTTCAAATTTTTAGATGAAATTGTTCGTTTATTACATTGAAAAATGTATTTTTTTCTCAATATTTCCATAAAAAATCCAGAAACTGCCATTTTTCTCGATTTTTTTGAATGGACACCCCTATTTTTTATTTTGTTTTCTGAAAGAACATATTTTTCTCTTTCAAATAAGCCCCTACTCATCTTCGTAGGACAATCAGAAACTGTACCCAAAAGGGAACATTCAAAGTGAAAAAGTGAACTTTTATGTAAAATTTTGTATAATTTGAAAATAATTGAATTTAATAAATCCCAATCATTTCATTTGATAGGGGAGACCGGGGCTAAATGGGTTACTTCAATGCACGTATTCTTGAACCCCATTTTGCCCCGGTCTCCACTATTTTATTGCGTTATAAAACAAAAAGAAAACTTTTGAGACTTCAACAATCGCGATGATTGAAACAATTCGGGAAGACCCATTCGGAAGCATCCTGCTAATCCATTAGCAGAAATTGAAAGGAAGAAATATTAAAGAAAGGAAAATATGTTCAAAATTTTGCGACTACCATAATAAAGTAGAATAGTTTTTTGAAAAATACAAAGAAAAATGGGGATTGTTCTTCAAAAATCTTCTTTAAAAATTGAGCGATTTCCGTCAATCGAAATTTGTTGGAATGGTAGAAGAGTGAGGAATTTGATGATAAAAATTCCTAATTGAAATGAAAAAAAAATTATTATTAAAAAAAGTAGAAATCCAAAAAATTATGGAGTGCTATAAAAGGCTTAGACCTTTTCTAAGGAAAGGTACGAACACTGACCGCCCTTCTCCATTTCGGTATATGACCCCCAATAAAAACGCTAAGTGATCCCTGCACTTGACGTTACCCAAAAATTGAACAACTTTCTTTTGCATTTTTCATTAACTCACAATGAACGAAAATGGTTCATTCTTCCTGAGATTATTGTGAGATAGTGGAATAATCACCCGACGAAAGTTGAAAGTGATTAATCAATTTTGAAAGTCCTTTAGAGCATCTCAAAAACTACTGATTTAAGCAAAAATCGGAATTTTTAATTCAACAAAAAATGATCTAAAAAACTTGAACAAAAATTATTGCTATTCTTTAGCACTCGGAGAACAGCTGTTCGAAAGATGGTAATAATAATGTAATTATTTCCCGTAAAAAAAAAATCATTATGTTTTATCAACCTATTCACGTATATTTTCCCATAAGAAATTTGAAAGGCTTGCGGGGCCTCAAAAAACGTTTTGAAAAATCAGGAAAAATTCACATCATCGTCTCGTCTAATCAGCAATCGATCTCCGACTTTGCAGCGGCAAAATTCAGAAATTTTATTTTTTGGGCCAGCCTAATATGCATTTTTGTGCATATGCATAAAAATATGCATTTTTGTGCAAATGCATAAAAATATGCATTTTTGTGCAAATGCATAAAAATATGCATTTTTGTGCATATGCATAAAAATATGCATTTTTGTGCAAATGCATAAAAATATGCATTTTTGTGCATATCCAGCGGCACCGTGAGGGGCATCACTAGATGGTATCTCCATGTCTTCTGGGTGCACCTCAAGTGCTCGAACAGCACGTCTGGGGGCTTCTCCCGCACTCTCAGGATGCACTGCATGAATGCTTGAGGTGAACACGCAGTTCGTCTTCGAAGTGCTGAAAAAGCCTCCAAGACATGCTGCTTGAGTGCTTGAGGTGCACGCAGAATGCATCCATGAGGCATGGAGATGTCATCTAACGATACTGCTCAGGTGCATTTTCAGCGCTTATGCAGTCCGTCTTACAAGCCTCATCGGCCTTTTCTGGGCGCATCTTGGATGCTCCCTCAGCACTTTTACAAACTTTTACCACATGAATGATGATTCGGTAGTCTCTATTCGACCTCATAACTTGTTAAATTCGGAGAAAAATGAGGCTAAAAACTAGCTTTTCCTATTTTAAATAAATAAAGTCCGACTACTCATTTAAATAGAGTGTTCATGGTAATTATATTCGTCCATGAACACTCCAAGGATATGAGTAGTCGGACTTTATCTATTTGAAATAGGAAAAGCTAGGTTTCGGACCGATTTTTCTTCAAATTTAACGAGTACTGAGGTCGAATAGAAACTTGCAAATCATCATTCATGTGACAAAAGTATGTAAAAGTGCTAAGGGAGCATTCGAGTCGCGCCCGGAAACCGTCGAGCAGGCCTCCAAGTCGCACTGCATGGGCGTTGAAAATGTGCCTGGGGGGCGTCATTAGATGACACCTTCATGTCTCTCGCGTGCACTTCGAGTGCAGCTTGAGCGCTTAAGCAGCACGTCTTGAAAGCCTTTCCAGCACTCTCAATATGCACTGTATAAGTGCTTGAGGTGCACAGGTAGTGCATTTGAGAGGCATCCGCGCGCCATTCAGATGCACTTCCCGTGCACTTGTGCAGTGCGTTTTGGAAGTGCTAAAGAAGTCTCCAAGATGTACTGTTCAAGCCCTTGAGGAGCACCTGGGGTGCACTCATGCAGTGCATCTTGGAGCACTCCTGAGGGCTTTACGGGAGTGGCTCGGATGCTCCCTCAGCATTTTTACACATGAATGATGATTCGGAAGTCTATATTGGACCTTGTAACTTGTTCAATTCGAAAAAAATGGCTCTAAAACCTAACTTTTTCTATTTTAAATAAATAAAGTCCGACTACTCATTTAAATGGAGTGTTCATGGTAATGATATTCGTCCATGAACACTCCAAGGATATGAGTAGTCGGACTTTCTCTATTCAAAATAGGAAACGCTAGGTTTTAGACACATTTTTCTTCAAATTTAACACGTTACAAGGTCCAATATAGACTCCCGAATCATCATTCATATGTAAAAGTACTGAGGGAGTATTCGAGTTGCGCCCGGAAAGCGCCGAGGAGGTTTCCAAGACGCACTACATGAGCGTTGGAAATGCGCCTGAGGGACGTCGTTAGATAACGTCTCCACGTCACTCGGATGCACTCCGAGTGCACCCTGAGCGCTTAAGCAGTACGTCTTGGGGGTCTTAAACAGCGCTCCCAATATGCACTGCATAAGTGCTTGAGGAGCGCGCGTAGTGCATCCGAGAGGCATCCACCCGCCATACAGATGCATTTCCCGTGCACCTTGAGCACTTGTGCAGTGCGTCTTGGAAGTGCTAAAAAAAGTCTCCAAGACATGCTGTTTAAGCGCTTGAGGTGCACCCGGGATGCACCCAAAGGACATGGGGAGGCCATGTAACGACGCCCCTCCGGCGCTTTCCAACGCTAATGTAGTGCATCTTGGAGGCCTCCTGAGCGCTCCACGGGCGCAACTCGGATACTCCATCAGTACTTTTACACATGAATGATGATTCGGGAGTCTATATTGGACCTTGCAACGTGTTAAATCCGAAGAAAAATGGGTCTATAACCTAGCGTTTGCTATTTTAAATAAAGAAAGTCCAACTACTCATGTCTTTGGAGTGTTCATGGACGAATATCATTACCATGAACACTCCATTTAAATGAGTAGTCGGACTTTATTTATTTAAAAGAGAAAAAGCTAGATTTCAGCCCCATTCTTCTTCGAATTTAACAAGTTATGAGGTCGAATAAAGACTGCCGAATCATCATTCATGTAGTAAAAGTTTGTAAAAGTGCTGAGGGAGCATCCAAGATGCCCCCAGAAAAGGCCGATGAGGCTTGTAAGACGGACTGCATAAGCGCTGAAAATGCACCTGAGTAGTATCGTTAGATGACATCCCCATGCTTCATGGATGCATTCTGCGTGCACCTCAAGCACTCAAGCAGCATGTCTTGGAGGCTTTTTCAGCACACCGAAGACGCACTGTGTGTTCACCTCAAGCATTCATGCTGTGCATCCTGGGAGTGCGGGAGAAGCCCCCCAGACGTGCTGTTCGAGCACTTGAGCTGCACCCAAGATGCACCCAGAAGACATGGAGATGCCATCTAGTGATGTCCCTCACGGTGCCGCTGGATATGCACAAAAATGCATATTTTTATGCATATGCACAAAAATGCATATTTTTATGCATATGCACAAAAATGCATATTTTTATGCATATGCACAAAAATGCATATTTTTATGCATATGCACAAAAATGCATATTTTTATGCATATGCACAAAAATGCATATGCATAAAAATGTATTTCCTATGATTCTCCTATTTTTTAATTTCTTTTTTTTAATGAATCGATTCTTCAATTTTCTCATTTCGATTTTTTTCTGAAAAGATCGATTCTCACAAAATCATTTGTTATGAAGATTGATTTTTCAAGAATCGATTCTTTTTTCAGAGATCACCTATCACTAAATGCTGGACTCCTAATAACCCAAAACTGCCAGCGGGTATCAAATGAAGGAAACTGAATTTTGAACTCGAGTCTCAGAACGTCAAAAGAAACAGACCTATAACGCCATCTCTCCGCAACTACGCGAATCACGCAAAATTAGAATGATTTGACTCGCCCGTCATTCAAAATTCTCGGCTTCAACTGTTCGCTAATTCAGCGTTGCCACATCGCCACTCATTTCCCCCACTCCGTTTTGCGCGCCGATATCCTCCAAGCTCATTGGCCTATTTCAATCGCTAATAATTCAAAAAATATCTATCCAAAATTTTTTTTGAAAATTTTCCCGTACTTCTCACACCTCCAGGTATCTCCAGTTAATTGCCGTTACGTTTGAAAAAAATCACCCTGTATTTGTACATGTTTCCACAGGAAATATTGTATTTTTTACCCATAACCACATGTCCATAATCTGGAATACTTACGAATCCAGTGATAGTTACATAAGAATTATTTGAAAGTTTCACGTTACTATTATTTCGTTTAATGAGTCTTAAATAATCATTACTATGATAAATTACATTTTTGTACTGAAAGCGTTTGTAATTGGATAGACTTTCCTGGTAAAAAATGTAAGTACTGTCTGAGTACAATGAGTTCGATTGGTGACAGTTCATACTGAGGTATGCCAAACGTTCTGATGTCTTCTCTATGAAGAAAATCATAAGTATAATTGACATCTTTTAGTAGAGTATAAAATAGACTTTTTGCTTTTTCATTGCAATTTCCTTTTTCAAATACTTTTTGATGTTGTTTAACATAATTCAACCGTGAATACATTTTAACAATTTGCTCAGGAATATACTGAGAAACGAAAAATAGTTTTTTCAAGACTCCATTAAAAGTTTCAAACATAAAATTTGACCATGCCCACAGAGCACCAAAACGTTGCACACTTGATGCTAAATGAAGTAACAAATGTACATTATATTTCATATTTCTTTTACCGTAAAGGGATTCGAAACCTTTTACAAATAATTTGAGAGCTGCATCAGCATGATAGATATCTTCATTTGTGACGATACGTTTTGAAAGTTTATGAATTCCCCAAACTAATAAAAAGTAATGATCCAAATATTTCTTCGGCAATTTGTCATTGAGGCATGGAATTGAATAGTAGAATAAGAAGTACTTCCATTCTGCAGCCGTATAGCGACTTCGGTGGTCTAGCGAACGAATAATACGTTTTATTTCAATTGGTGGAGCAATCGATTGTAAAATATAATTGATCGCGCACATGGAACGACCGATGTACCAATCTTCTGTGTGATTTACTGAATCAAACCATAAACTACTCAAGGATTTGACAACTCCCTCTAAGACTGCGTGCATGTAGTCAGGAGGACAATCTTCGGGTACCGAAAAAGAAGTAAATACATAACGACTGATGTTCCTTTAACTCCCTTGATACACCGTTCTTTCTGAACCGTTTTCCTAACATATTCCAAATGCCGCTCCCGGGTACGCACCTCTCCTATCCCACCGCAATACACGCGAGTATTCCCTGCTGCATTTAGTTTTTTTCCCGGATTCAGACAATGAACAGCCATAGAGTCCATTGAATTGTTTCATGTTCTGTATTATGGGTCGAGCTACAGTGTCAACAGAACATAGAATGCCATGCACTTTAATTGTTTTAATTCCAGGATCAGATATTGTAGTACTATTAAAACCCGAAGTACCCAATTTTTTCAGTTCAAGAATGAAGGGTTCTAAAAAAAGATTCATCGGTGGCTTCTTGTGATAGAACCATAATCCACACAATAGAATAATATTTTTTCGTGTCAAAAATGGCAATTCGTTTACGGCAACTTGTAGTGGCCAGACCGACTTTTGAGACGTATTGAACAAGGAAACTCCATCTGTGTTCCATTGCACACTTATATTGTTGCTACCAATTATACCTTCATGTAGAAGGTGACGATATAGCGTTCCACTTGTGACATCAGTTTCGTTGCACTCTTGTCGTTTTTGCATAAAACACTCACTAATGAATCACTCACCATTGACTAATGAATTGACTAATGTCCTCAACTGATTTTCCAGTGATAAATATATGAAGAAACAGTTATTCTCATTCAACCATTTCTTCTTGTACCGCTTATCACATTTAGAACACGTAACCACTCGACCTATATCAACTCCTAACTTGATTTCACATTGTGGACAAAAATAATGTCTTTCAGAGAAGTTATCACAGTCCAATGCCTTCAAAAATAAATATTTACTTCTATGTAACTCGCGGCCTAGGTGGATATCTAACATTTGAACAAGCCACCCTAATCCTATGTCTGTACTTTTAATTCTAAGAGCATACGCAATCGCCAGCAGTGAGCTCTCTTCTTTGGTTAAATCCACACACATGGATATCATGAGTCTGACCTGAAAGAGTAGATAAGTGAAGAGAAAATTCCAACAAATTTATCTATAGTTTTATGACTGATGGCCTGGTCTTTTTCCATACCTCATCATTGACATCAGTTTCCATATCAGATCCGGAACTCTCAGAAACTTCTACGCAGTTCAAGTTTTCTGAATATAAATAATTTTCTGGCTCTTCAGATGTTGTGCTACTCGATGATACCGACGGAGAATTCGATCGATACTCATCTCTGCTGTACGACAAATCAGATGAAGTAATTGAATCTGTGTCATAGTTTTCTAATTCTTCATCAACAACATCATTTGGAGCCGAGTTCGGTTCCACAGATGGTACTTCATTTTCACTTCCACTGCTACTAGTATTATGATCATTCCTCTAGAAATCCATCATAATTAGAGATACGTTCAAATAATGATACTGTAAGTGGCAGACATTTTAAAATTTTCATTTTGTTGTTTCGTTTTCAGCAATTAAAAAATTTCAAAAAAATTGAATTCTCTTATTGGACTTTCTGAAAAGGATAAATACTATCAACCCTCGGAGTATACTGGGGATCATTTGAAATGAAATGAAAAAAAATTTTCAAGTTCTGGGCTCCGAAGTCATAACTTTTCTTATTTAAAGTAGCCAACTTCAGAAAAGAAATCCGATTTCGATTAATGTTTTCACCATCAAAAAATAGTTGAAACGAACCAATAATGATTGTATTCAAAAGTAGGGGAGAGTCGGGCAAAATGGGATAGCCAATTTTTTGGGGGGAAAAAAAAAATTATATGCAATAATGTATTTTTTATGATTTGTTTAAATTTTTTTTGAGGCAGTTTTCATTGAAGACCTCCGTACACGTTATGGCGAACTTGGTGGCTGTTCATCTTCTTCACTTGATGGTGAAGTGTGAAACTCTCTGGCTCGATGTTCTTGGATTTTCTTGAACTGTGTACCACATAACCAGCTAGGAAAAAAGAGGGATTAAGGTATTTCTGTCCGCATTGTGAAAAAAAAATTTAAATTTTTGTATAAAAGTAACAATTGATACGAGAATAACAATCTGTACGAGAGGAAATTCTCAAATTTGATAAAGGCGAATCTGCGAAGAATGTAATAAGGGAAGAAATAACTTTTAGAAACAAAAAAATAATTGAAAATTGGAACATTTTCTATGCTTTTTAGTTTCCTTCATTTTCTCATGTTTTCAGAGAAATTTTTGAAAAATTTTACAGTTTTCAACCAATTTCTTGTTTCTAGGACTTATTTTATTTCTCATTACATTCTTCATAGATTCGTCCTTATCAAATTTGAGAATTTCATCTTGTATAGGGGAGAGTGGGCCAAAATGGACACTGTAATGAAACGGTTAGGGATGGATTTTTTTGATGATTCTATTGAAACGCTGAGAAAATTTCAGCCAAAAAACGAGTGTCGGATGTATTTTTTTCGATTTTTTTAAAACTTCGATATTTTGGGGAATTTTGGAGGGGTAAGAGCCTTTCATTTTTTGAAAATTTTCAGTTTTTTGCAAATATCTCTGGTTCTATTGATCGTAGCAATTTGGGGTTGGTCTCAAATGTGAGCTCATTTCCCATCGATTTATGAGATTTTGAATTCAAAAATATCAATTTTTGGGATAGTTATAGCCCAAAAAATGTCTCACACAACTGTTCCACGAAAATGCCCATGAATACCTTGAAAATCGATATTTTAAAATTGAAAATCCCATAAATCGATGGCAAATGATCTCACCTTTCACCTCCCGTCGGAATTTTTACGCTACAACAAATTGAACCGAAGATATTCTCAAAAAACTGAAAAGTAAAAAAAAAAAGAAGGCTTTTACCCCTCTAAAATGCTCAAAAAAGTCACAATCGCCAAAAATTCAAAAAAATTAATCCCGGCACTCGTTTCTCACCTAAAATTTCCTCAGATTTCGAATTAAATCATCAAAAACAATCTACCGCCAGTATTTCTTTTAATTTCAAGAGTTTTCCACAATATTTACCTAAAAATTTAGATGTGTCCATTTCACCCCTGATGTCCATTTTGCCCCACCTTCCCCTGAATTGTGATCCTCGTATCAGTTGTTATTTTTATACAAAAATTTAACTTTTTTTCTTACTATGGGGACAAAAACACCATCATCCCTCTTCTTTCCTAGCTGGCTATGTGGTACAGAGTTCAGAAAAACCCCGGAACATCGAGCCAGAGAGTTACACACTTCACCATCAAGTGATGAAGATGAAGAGCCACCAAGTCCGCCAAAACGTGGACTGAAGTCTTCAATGAAAACTGCCTCAAAAAAAAAGATATTGAGAAGAATTTTTGAAAATCAATCATTGTGTATAAATTTTTTTAAATTTTTTTCCCCCCAAAAAATTGGCTACCCCATTTTGCCTGGCTCTCCATTTCGAGAGGAAAATCGGAATTTACGGGGAAAAAAATCGGAGTGGCTCTATTCATCTCACAACTAGAAGAATTAGAAGAAAAAAAAACTTGATAACGCTTACTAAAAGATGCTATCCCATTTTGCCCGGCTCTCCCCTATATATAGGGGAGGGTAGGGCAAAATGGGATACGCCGGACGAAATGGGATACCCAATTTTTTGAGGAAAAAAAGCCTCATAACATAAATTCCGAAAAAATGCATAGTTTTTGAGATCTAGCACTCAGAAAATAGAGCGGGCTCAATTTGACCCCGTGTGTATTCTGAAGTTCTATTCAGAGGTGTGTACTCCGAGGGTTAATAAGTACAGAATCGCTCTAAAAATTGAGTTTAAATATCATTTTCTGGTTCACGGATTGAAAAGCAGTGCTACGCTGCTCGGTGCGACTACATGCAAAATCCTTGTTCAAATTATCTACTCTCTTACTTACTTCTCCCAAATATGAGAACATAACTTTCAATCATTTCACAGTGTCCTTCGACCTTCAATTTTTCAATTAATAAAAAGTTTATAGTAAAATAATTTGTTTGAAAGAATGGAGGTATGAATCACTGATTGATCATTTGGCAACATCGTGTTACGTATAAGAATTGACTCGAGATGATTTATTCCGAGAAAAATCCCCAAAATATAATTCACTCCCGATTAATTCCCATTTACGTTAAAGTTTCTCTACTTTTTGGAATATCAATCGACTTCCGGGGCTAGAGAGTCAGAAAATTTCGTTACTTACCGTGTTACTGATGTCCAGAGCACGTTGGGCTTCCTCTCGCAAGCTTTACGTAGATAGTCACTGCACGATAATTGTTCTTTACTGTTTTCTTAATTAGTTCGAATTCTTTTGTTCACTTTTCTGTCACTGTATTTATTTGCCTTGATTTCACTTTCACTATAATAAAGAATAATATGGATTCACAAAATTATCACTGTTCGATTTAAAATTCTGCCTTCGACTCTATTATGAGATTCTGACGGATAAAGGTGTACATAGACGATTTGATTATGATTTAATGATAGAAAGCGAGTTTTATGTATTTTTCTATTTTTATTGAAAGGATAGAGTGATCAACCGCACCGTTATCTGCGGTGTTGATCGGGTTTTTATAGAATGGTCAACCGCACCGTTATCTGCGGTGTTGACCAGGTAATATTTAAGGCCGAATAGGTTGAGGGAGGAAAGAGTAGTCAACCGCACCGTTATCTGCGGTGTTGACCAGGTTTTTATAGAATAGTCAACCGCACCGTTATCTGCGGTGTTGACCAGGTAATGTTTAAGGCCGAATAGGTTGAGGGAGGAAAGAGTAGTCAACCGCACCGTTATGTGCGGTGTTGACCAGGTTAAATTTTTAAGGCTCTGAAAAGGAAGAAATAATTGATTAATAAAAAAAACTCGGTTTCACTCAAATGATTTTAAATTTATTCAAATAAATTGATTTGTTTCTATCAACGCGAGTCTTCGTCAGATCTCAGAATAAAGAGGGAAAATTGTTTCGTTCGGTTTAATTCGGTCGAGAGAAAATATTTCACTTGATAATAAAAATCAGAATTGATTAATTGAAAATTATTTGGATTTAAAAAAACTTCGATAATAAAAGAAGTTCTAAGTTGTAATTTAATAAAAATATTCTAAGTTCCGATTGACAGAAAAATTCTAAGTTCCGATTGAGTAAAAATATTCTAAGTTCCACTTCAATAAAAATTTTCTAAGTGTCGATCGACTGAAAATTTTCTAAGTCCCGATTCACTGAAAATATTCTAAGTCCAAACTGAGTAAAATTATTCTAAGTCCCGAGTGAGTTACCGCGACCGCGTCCGGAGGAGGAGGTCTTTACCAGTTGAAGAGGAGCGATGAACTGACTGAACGAGCCTCGCGCATCTAGGTACATGGACAATTTGGCGGCTTGAGTCGGTAGGGTGGGAGTACAATAAGTGGGGATGCGCTGTGAGTTTCTGGCGCAACTAGGTGGCTGGTGGTGACTGAGCTGGTGGGGAGCGCCTTTCTTCTACCCTTGTGCTGTAGCCTGTCCATGCGCTGAGGCGTATATATGTATCTTAGGCTATAGTATTTTTACAATAAAGATTATTACATTAAAAATACAATTTTGTTGTTTTCTTATTTTTAACCTGATTTTTGACATGATAATATATTGTTTTATATGATTTTGAACAATTTTAAAGTTGATTTTTCACTCTTCGGAAATGGCTTCCTTTTTACGTCCTGATGTGTACCTTATAAACCGATTTTGTCAAATCCCCTTGGAAGTGGGACAAATTGACAATTTTCTATATTTGAACTTATTTTTGGCTAAATGAACGAATTTTAGTATAAAAAGTTGTAAATTATTTTTTTATAAACAATTGATTGTTAATAACTTCGTTAGTTAACAATATCGGGAATTGTTTTATAATGCATTTGAAAGGCCGTCGAATTTAGTGATTTTTAGCGTTGGATTCATTTTTCTAACTTTTATAGTTTCGGAGTTATTTCTATTTAAAGTTGGATGACCTTGAAAGTGCTATTTGTTAATAACTTTTAAAATAATAACTTTAAAAATATAAACTCAATTGCGTCTGGAAGAGACTATTTTTATCTATTTTTCAAACTTGGTTTCATCTTCCTAAGTTAATAACTTTTGTTGTTATTCAATTGTTAATTTAAGTCCAAAAATGGTTTTGCATAAATTTTGGTTTTTCTTAAATTTTCTTTTATGAACTTTCAGTTTGAATTATTTGATGATTTTACAAATGAAAATTATTCCTTAATATTGATTATTATAAAAGTTATTGATTTTTGAATATTTGCCATGTATTTTGTATATCTATATATATGTGAATAAATTTAAATGTTGAATAACTTTGTTGCTATTGTTTTTTCCATTTTCGTTTCTGGAGGTTATATTCTTCTGATGTGATTATGTTTATATTCTATATGTTTCGATAATTCTCTAATGATTTTTCATGTAAATTGTTTATAACAAATTATTGTAAATATTAACTTTTGTCAAATTTTCTTAGCGCATTGTGTAGCTTGTATTTTTTCATTAATTTTAGTACTAGTTTGGTTTCTTAATCATCATAATTTTGGAAGCTATGAATTTTTGAAAGTTCAGAAATAAAAAGTTTGAATGTATGTGTGTGTATATGTTATAAAATTTATATCTCGGTTAATTATGAATATTAAGAGTTGATTTTCAGTATACTCCAATATCTCGATGTCAACTACATTTTACGTCTATTTTCGTATTTTTACAATGAGTTTTTACATAAATTGTTTATAACAAATTATGTTGCAAATTGATTTTTCAATTGTTTTCCTTCTGGAATCGTTAGTTCAAATTATTTAACGAATTTTAGCATCGGAATCGTTTCTTGATCTTAATATTCAAAAGAGTTATGATTTTTCAAAAGTTTGACATAGAGTTATGAGAGTCACTGGTGGGGGAAGTTTTGTCCGCAGCGTGTGACTGCGCTCACCTACTCAGTGGAGGTCGCTGAAGGCCGGCACGGTCAATACTATTCCGTTGGCCTTTAAACATGTATATTTTTGTTTCTATTAACAGAAATTTGTTGTAAATTGGTATTTAAACATTTTTAATGATATTTTACTTGTTTTTGACAATTTTGTTCGTTTTGCTTGATTTGTTAACATACTTTATTGATGTACTTTTCAGATTTTTCAATGAATTTTAATGTTTTTCTTTCTGATTTTATTGACTTTCAACTTTTAGTGTACTTTCATGTATTATTGACCTCTTTCAGGGTAAATTGGTCCAGACATTGGCAATTGTGGCCATTTCGACTGAATTATTAGTTATTCTTGATTATTATTGAAAAGTACGTATGATCACGCAGATCAATACGTAACAATCGCTTGGAATTCAACATGGCGGCGAAGCACCCTCCGTGCGACCTACGGAGTCGGGTAAAAATACGCGAGTAACGAAGGGTTAACAAAGAAATTATCTGAAGAAAGAATTGAAAATATGAGCATGTGGAAAATTCAGAAACTATACTATTATATATAAGTGGAAATGATACTGAAGATAGCAGACATTTGATAAGGCACAAGTTAGCAAACAGTTCCTTTCGATGAGACTTCGGTAGAACATGTTTACGTAAGAAATTGTACCAGTTCAAAAAAGTGAATTTTTTAGGGTTTAACATCGAAAATTCAGCCGGAGTAGGTTTTTTTTTAATAATAGACATTACAAATCTACGCAGGAGTTAGGGGAGAGTCAGGCAAAATGGAATAGCCAATTTTTTGGGGGAAAAATTTTTTTTCAACTATTTTTTTAGTTTTTTTTTTTTTTGAGGCCGTTTTCACTGAAGATCTCAGTTCACGTTTCGGCGGGCTTGGTGACTCTTCATCTTCATCGCTTGATGATGAAGTGTGGAACTCTGTGGCTTGAGGTTCCTGGATTTTTTTTAATTGTGTACCGTAACTAGCTATAAAAAAAGAGGGATTAAGGGGTTTCTGTCGGCATGGTAAAAAAAAAAGTGGAATTTCTGTATAAAAATAACAAGTTACACGAGAATAACTATTTATACGAGATAAAACTCTCAAATTTGATAAAGTCGAATCTGTAAAGAATGTAATGAGAAATGAACTAAGTCCTGGAAACAAAAAATCAGTTCAAAACTGTAAAATTTTCTATTGTATTGAAAATTTCTTCAAAACTTAAAAAAAATGAAGGAATGTAAAAAGCACAGAAAATTCTGCAATTTTCAATTAATTTTTTGTTTCTAAGACTTATTCATCATTACATTCTTTACAGACTCGCTTCATCAAATTTGAGAATTTCATCACAAATATAAATTGTTATTAATGATTTTATACAGAAATTGAATTTTTTTCTTGACTATGCGGACAGGAACGACTTAATTCCTCTTTTTTCTCTATCTCTAGCTGGTTATGGTACACAATTCAAAACAATCCAGGAACCTCAAGCCAGAGAGTTCCACACTTGACCATCAAGTGATGAAGATGAAGTAAAAACTGTAAAAACTGCCTAAAATAAAAAAGTTGAAAAAAATAGTTGAGAAATAGTATATTACATGCCTAGGGCAGTAATGTAAGAAATGTCTCAGAGCACATGTAATTGTTGGCCGAGGCGAAGCCGAGGTTAACAAACATGTGCTCTGAGGCTTCCTTACTTACTGCCCGAGTTGTGTATACTATTTTTCTGCACACTGGGACGGAAGTGAGCTTACGCCCGAGCGCAGCGAGGGCCGAAAGTCTCACTTTCGTCCCAGTGTGCAGAAAAAACAATTTTTACCCTAGGGACTGGAAAAATGGGTTTCTAACCTTACTTTGCTTGGTTTGAAACGCATTTTTCAAGCACCCTTGGGCAAAAAAATACTATACGCACCATGGGTGGATAAAAGTTAATTTCAACAAAATTTTCCCACCCCCGCTTCGCTCGGGACAAAAATTTTGTCGAAATTAACTTTCTTCCGTCCTGGGGGCGTAATGTACTATTTCTCCCAAAAAAATTGCCTATCCCATTTTGCTCGGCTTTCCATTTTTAGAGGGAAAACTGAATTTACGGATCAGAATGAATTTATTCATCTGAAAACTAAGAGAATTAGAAAAAAATTTTTTTTTGAAAAAGCTCATAAAAAAGTGCTATCCCGTTCTGCCCACCTCTCCCCTATATAGAAAATCTAAAGCCGAAAAATATTTGGCACGGCATATTGTCCATAAAAATCATCCGATCAGAAAAAAACAATAGTTTTCGAGCTTGTCAAACTTCAGTTGGGATTTTTCTCTCGTCCCATTAACGTAATAAAAAATGATTCATAATGAGTCTCGGATATACGTTAGGTTGAAAATTTTTCAAAAAAATACTCCGGCTCAATTGTTCTATGTCAAATACAAAAAAATTCATTTTTTTTTTAATTGTACAATTTCCTACTAAAATATGCGCTGTACAGTACAATCGGAAGAATTGTCTGCTAACTTTTGCCTCGGTTAATAATATTCTTGACTAAATATCAACCCTGTTCTGAACCCTCCCCAAATTCACAAACCTCCCCGATTTTATGGTTCATAATTATAAATAAAACAAAAAAAAACATTTTTCTCGAAACTGATTTATATAATTTTCATTCCAATTTTCCTGAAAGTGGCGGAGAGCTGACAAATTTTTTTTCGTCATTAGGGTGGTGACTGAAAACTGATTTAAAAATTCCCTGAATTTTTCATGACTTTTCTTTGACTGAAAATGATATTCCAGGACTTACAAGAAAAGAAAGTTATTTAAATATAGGGGAGGGTGAGGTAAAATGGACACATGGGGTAAAATGGACACGGGTTACTTTTGGTATTTTATACTATGAAATTTACACGAAATGGATGGAAATATTGGAGGTACATTTTTCCGGAGGATTCCATGGATAAGATGAAAAAGCTTCTCATGAAAATCATCTATCAGAAGTTATTTCTTGGAATTTTCCAAAATTTTCATTTTCGTGCAAGATTTGAAGGTAAAAACCTTCTATTTTTGAAAAATTACAGTTTTTCGCGAATATCTCTGGTTTTATTGATCGTAAGGCCTGGGGGTTAATCTTAAATGAAAGATGAGCTGATTTCCCATGCATTTACGGGGTTCGAAAAGAAAACATCAATTTCTTTCAAGTACTTATAAGACAAAAACTGATTTTCAGAAAATGACCTATAAATATTTGAAAAATTGATTTGAAAAAAATTTGAACTGTATAAATTGCTGAGAAATCAGCTCTCCTTCCATTTAAGATCAACCTCAGGTCGCTGCGACCAACAGGACCGGAGATATCGCCGAAAAAGTGAATTGTTTCGATTTTCAAAAGGGAAACCCCTTTAAAACTTAATCGAAAAAACGAATTTTTTGAAAAATTGAGAAAAAAAAATTTGATATTTGTTTTTCGCCGAAAATTCCTCCAGTTTTCCAATGGAATCATTAGGAAATGTCAATCTCAAACCGTTTAACTGCATTGTCCATTTGACTCCATCGTCCCCTACGTCGAAAATTCTTCGTTATTCTTGAAAATAATTTTCTTATTAGGATTTACCGATAATACCCGAAACCGCATAAAATTTTTAGAAATATAATTTTTTGTTAACTTTTTTGCAGATTTCTGACTCATTGAAAAGTTAAATTTTTTACGATTAAGTATCCATAACTTTTAAAAATATGGGGATGATATCAAAAATATATCACAAATTTCTTTGGGTAAGATTACAATTCTCTGACTTTTCCCTGACTATTCCAGAAATTTTCAACTTCCCCAGATTTTGTGTTAACCTTTTTAGAAAAAAAAATTCAAAAATTATCAAAATCATCGAAAGAAAAATTACGGTTTTTTAGAAAATTGTTATTAACGAATGCAGAATCCGGCACTTGAGAACTCAGGGCGAGCTATGGAAAATGGTGTGGATTAAGAGAAACGAAACTGCCAGCCCCCCGTCACCTTCAAAACAGTTGAAAGAAAATGATAATCATTCATAGAAATTGGTATTCGGCAAAAATTCATTACTCTTCTAAATTTATAAGTAATGAACGCACAATTCGGGAGATATGGGCACTCAGGGGAGGTTGCGGAATAGAGTATACATTATGTCGCTGATGCTAGCCGTGAAAATATCCGTAGAATTTTCGTGCGATTTGGGCCTTATGTTAATGATGAAACCCACGGCATTTACTGATTTTCACTTATTTGGGGGTATTTCTCGTAATATAAACCGTTCATCTCCGTTTCTATTCGAAGAGATTATATAGAATAGGAAAAACAAGATTGGTCCTAGGACGAATTCGCCTGAATTCGGAATATAATGAATATATTCATTTTCCCTCATTTTTTCTTGTGAATTCCAACCCTCAGTGTTCACACACGTGTAATTCACATAATTTTCGTAAAGAATTCAATTTCATAAAAATGAAATTGGAGAAAAATACTTAAGGGAGATGTATGCATGATCATAGGAGATTGAAATTGCCTGGGAGGCTGGGAAAAAGAATTTACATTGAGGAAAAACAAAATAATTCCAATGGCTGAACGTAATATTTTCCTTCCATTTTTTAACTCAAAATTTCTTGGAGTCCATTGAAAAAATTGGAGAAAAATTGTAGGAGACCACGCATGATCTGAGACCGAGTGAATTTCGTAAGGGAGTAGGTCAAAAAATGAGGAGAAAGAAAATTCAAATCGGATCGATGGTCCAACGCTTGCATTTATTGTTAATAATCTTCGGTGATTATGATTACTAGTAATCATAATCGATAAATATGTTCAGGATAATTATTAATAATAAAATATAGCACTGTGCTATCGATCTAATTTCAAGTTTCCCTCCATTATCATCTTTTCACCCATTCTTTTACGAATTTTGATCCTCCGAAGATCATGCGTACGTCCCCTATAGTTTTTCCTAATTTCTCTTAACTCCACCTCACTTTCAATTTGAAAAAAATAATAATGATAAATATATCGCATTCTGCCATTGGGATTTTTTTTTCTAAATATATCCACTTTTTCTCATCTTCTCCTGTAAATTCCAACCCCCAGGGATCAGGTCTGTACTCCTCAATTTTTTTCAAAAAATTCAGTTTTATGCAAGTAAAATTGGAAAATAATACTTCTGAGAGATGCATGCATGATCTTTAGGGCTAAAATCTTCTGAGAAGCTGGGGAAGAGGGTTCATATTAAGGAAGAAATGATGAATTCCAGGGTTTTTTTCCGAATTTATACCTATCGGTTAGATAGCACTTACCGATTTTTCTAAAGCACTCTGTTTTTGCTTGCGACTCCACTTCGTTGATGCAGGAATATCATGGTCTACGTAATGTTTGTAAGGTCCGCGCTTCTTTCCTCCTCTTTCCATTTTCTAATTTAGAACAAAATTAAAAATTTGAAATATTAAATCTGAAAAAGTACGGAAAAAGTTTTTTGGATTTTCGCGATGGATCTAATACTGTAGTGACCTCAGTTTTTGACACTCCAGAGCTAATTTCTAACAGCACAAGTTGAACGTAACAACTATCTGCTTATGGAATGTAAGTTAATCACTCCAATACGTATTTGTTGCGTGAAACGAGCTCAGAAATGAAATATTAAACAATGTACTATACATTCAACTATATTGGAGAAATTTGCAAAAATTATCAGTTACTGGGCCACTATCAGAACCTGGGGCTATACCACGGGAATTTTATGATGTTAGCTGAAGAAACTACTTGAAAACTTAACGAGATAGGTCGATTTGACTGTGATTCATTCTTATAGCTATCAAATTCTCTAGAACAAAGCCTCTGGATAAAATTGCTTCATCTCGCTTACTTGCCGAGATATTGTTTAAATAATAATAAATTGATAATGAATTGAAAATTATTAACTTTTGATTATTTCAATTTATCAATAATAAATTGAAGAAAAAAAGTTTATTTTAAAAAATTTGGGATTTAACAATTCAACAAAAGAAAAGCATAAAGTCACATTTCTACTATTCCTTTCTTCAGAACATCGTGGATACTAGCAAAATAGAATGATTCCATCCTGATTCTGTTTCATAACTTGTTGAATTCTCTGCATAAATCTGGAGGGTGAAATCACCCTATCTCGTTTAGTTTTCGGGATATTCGCAAAACGCTCTTAACAAACCAAGTTAAATATACTTTTTTTCCTCTTGCCTCTCCCCTTGTACTTTTTTTATTCGCCAATAAAAAGGTATGGAGTTTTTTTAAACCACTGGATTTTTGAGGAAATGATTCAAAGTAGTCGGGCTGAATTGGGGTTCACGTATAACTCGAAAATATTGATGTGAGAAGAAGAGATTTGGAATAAAAAAATGGGAAATTTAATTTGGAAGAAAAAAAGTCTCTGGGAGAAGGTGGGATAGAATGGACACAAGGGGTAAAACAAATACGGGCTGGTTTTGGTATTTTATACTATGAAATTTACTCGAAATCGATGGAAATATTGAAGATAGATTTTTTCTGATGATTCCATCGGAAAGCTGAGGAAGTTTCCCATGGAAGTCATATTTCGGGAGTTATTTTTGTGAATTTGTCAAAAATTGCATTTTTTTGGTCAAGATTTGAAGGTAAAAGCCTTCTGTTTTTGAAAAACTTCAGGTTATCGGGAATATAACCTGAATATGGTAATATGGTAATGGGAACCTTTGGTGCTATTGATCGTAGCGACCTGAGGCCGTTCTTGAATGAAAAATGAGCTGATTTCCCATGGATTCGTGTGGTTGAAAGAAAAAATTATCAATTTTTCAAATATTTATAGAGCAAAAACTGATTTTCAGAAAATGACCAATAAGTATTTGAAAAATTGATTAAAAAAATTTTTCAACCACATAAATCGATGGAAAATGAGCTCACCTTTCATTTGAGACCAAGCCCAAATCGGGGCGACCAACAGAACCGGAGATATCGCCGCAAAAGTGAATTTTTTCGATTTTCAGAAGGAAAACCCCTTCAAAACTTGGCAAAAATAGTAAATTTTTCCAAAAATTGAGAAAAGAAAACATTGACACGTGTTTTCCACCTAAAATTGTCTCAGCGTTTCAATTATGAGAAAGTTCCAATCTCTAATCGTTCAATTACAGTGCTCATTTTACCCCACTTTGCCCAATACTTTTCTTTTTATGAACCATTCTCGAGATATCGCTAAAATATGATGCTACACTATTAATTATTTACGCCTAAACTACACGGGAAATGAATTCGAAATTTGGCAAACAAGTGAGTGAAGTTAACTCTTTTTAATAGAATGCGAAAAATCCTCCTCTGGGATAGTTGAATTAAAACAAAATTTCATTGAATCGTCTTTTTTTTTCTTGGAAATGGATAATAATATTCAATATAATGCAGATGATTCGGAAATTTGGAATAATTCGAAACTGCACTAAAAGCAGAAGGTCGTATCTCCAATTGTGTCATAGAAATATCTATCTCACAACTGCGGATATATTCGAATTATTTGATCCTCCTCTAAAGGCAGAAGGTCGTATGTGTAGGACATACGACCTTCTGCCAGAGAAAGGGCCGTTTTGGCCCATACGATCTTCTGCTTTTAGACCCTCGATATCTAACAAAATTAATTTATACTGATGAGGCAATCTTTGTAGATAGTTGTAACTTATACCGTCCATTCTCGGAGCCGACTTTGCCTTACGCGAGTTCAACGCAAGGTTAAACTCTGAGTAATTGAAGTAAGCTCCCAAGAATTCATTGTCTTGGCACCTGGGAGAATAGTCCGGATCAGAAATGCACATTGGAGGACTGATAGAGTCTAGGCATTCCTCGATTTTTTCATCATCTTGGAGATTTTCTTTTTTATTCATGGGATCGCTATTAATCCATGCGTTTTTGAGAATTTTACAGGTATCCCAGACGTATTTTAAATTTTTCCTCGCATCAATACCTTTCGCGAACGTCGTAAAATTATTTCTTTTTTTTTCGTTGATGATTCTACGCGCGTTTGCCTCATTTTTTTTGAAAAGATAATAATCGCGTGATATTCTCGTAAAGCGCCATTTTTTGTATGAGGCTTTTCGGATCCGTATAACGCGGTCACACTCAGCATCCCACCAGGATACTGGGTTTCTATGCAATTCCAGTGGTACTTGTTTTTTTATTGGGGTATGTTTTTTGATGTTACTTGATAGGATATCAATAAATGTGGAATACTTTTCAGTAGGAGACATTTCATAGTAGTCGGCTTCGAGAAAACGTGAAAATGAGTTCCGCAAAGACTCCCCAAGCCCCTCCCAATCTGTTCTCACTGATTCGAGTCGAAAAGATTGTTTTATATAAGCAACCCTTTCTATTGATACATTGATATAAATT
The DNA here is from genome assembly GCA_963921955.1 of Aleiodes alternator. Lineage (NCBI taxonomy): Eukaryota > Metazoa > Arthropoda > Insecta > Hymenoptera > Braconidae > Aleiodes > Aleiodes alternator. Next base: position 3,259,194 of record OY998111.1, read on the forward strand.
GGGAAATGGTCGGACCCCCGGTTATCATCATCCATTTGATATTTTATTCTATCGGCTAGATTTGGAGAGGAAAGAATAAGATCGATATTGGATTGACTATGCTGATCCTCACGAGAGACAGTGTCTATGTTGTGGAGTATAATATCTTGATTAATAATTGCGTTACAAAATCTGTCTCCACTAGTATCAGTTGTCCCACAATTCCAAGCAGGATTATGTGCAGTAAAATCTCCAACAACCAATGCTTCCGAGGACGACCGGGCCAAAGCAGCAATTCGGTCCCAATCCGCTTGAGACAGACCACCACCCGGTGCCCTGTAGACCCCAAAAACACTGAGATGTTTTTTACCAGTATTAATCTCGATTCCTAGAACTTCCGCAATCCTGCTTGGAATATTGGTTATGTTAATTTGTTTATATGGAATATTTTTTCTAATGGCAAATAGTATACCCCCACCCTGATCAAATTCTCTATCTTGTCTTATGACATGGAATCCTGCAAATCTAATTTCTCTAGTGTACTTATTAGTAAGTTTTGTTTCTACACAAATTAGAATGTCTATATTTTGGATCATTACTTTTAGTTCTGAGAACCGCTGGCGGAAACTGCGACAATTCCAGTATAAAATT